>CM042015.1:29121006-29518506 GCA_023525715.1 Cichorium intybus
GCTTGGAAATCACCACACAAGTCCCACATGTGGGGTAAGTAGCCTCTACATGTGCAAGTGATGATTATCTAGAAATCTAACCACACGTCATTAGTCAAGTTCCATATGGATATGAGTGACCATCTCATACTCCCATCCTAAACGTAAATGCAAATGCACAAGTAGGATGCAAATTTCTTCTTATAACATCGTTTCATCATCTCTGGTGGGAAAATCGTCTTTAGTTTAAAATCATATTTTCATCAAAATTCGTTCAAAATCATCATAAATATATTTCATGAATGCACACACATACCTATGGTATAACACATCATTTTGAGTAAATGCATAAACATCTTTATTAAAAATAACACATACCAACATAAGTTTAAAGAACATTTACTCGGGTAAACTCACTTGACGGTCAATCGAAGAGTCAACACTAAATCCGGAAAATGTCGCTTCTCAAAGTATCGAGTTTTAGATATCATCCCGGTTCCGATTACCTCATGTATAATTATAGCGCTAAATAATTATCAATAGGCCTATTTATCAAGAGGAAAAGATAAAAATAGTCTAATTCTATAAGCTTTTGGCAAAAAATAGCCAAAAATTAACGAAATCACCAAAATAACCACAATTTTTGCAGGTGGGCTAGGCCACCTGCGATTTTGCTGACGTAGCACCTCTCACCTACGAAATGAGCTCTTAATAGACTGTGATTTTATATAGTGGGTTGTGACTTTGTATATTGGGCTACGAAATGTTTTTAGTTTATAAGAAATAGAATACGATTAAAGTCGTAAGTTCAAGATTGGTGTAATGCTAAGTTATGTTATACACAAACCTAGATACCTGAGTTCGATTCTTGTTATGGGAAGAGTTTTACATTCAAAATCCTTTCCTATTCACAAGGAGAGAATAAAAAGTCGACACCAAGGCTCGAACCGAGTCCTCTTGCAAGAAAACATGCTACGTTACGACTAAATCAAAGTTGAAATTGTAGCATTTATTTGCCTTATAATTTATTAAACCCAAAAATAGCTGCCCAATTGCAGCCCATATGACCGCCACATCAGTATTTTCGCAGGTGAGACCTTGCCATGTCATCATTTTCATAGGTGGCTCACTCACCTACGAAAATGTTGGCTAAAATGGTCATTTGACTATTTTTTGGTTTTTTTTTTTAACAAAAGCTTGAGTAATAGGCTATATTTGTCTTTTTCACATTTATCAAATTATAGCGCTAAATAATTTTTGTCTAATAATGGCTCACTAATTCTATTAGACTTTATTAAATTCCTAATTTGAATAATTAAAAGTTGATTCGCTTAATTATTCTTAAGAAAACTGTTGACATTAGGATTATAACAATTAACCATTAAATCCCAAAATATACATATAACTCACTAGTAAGGTATATTTAAATTTTATACAATTTAGGCAATCTATTAGTATTTAAACATTTGCTTATTTATGTAATTCATAACATCTATCTACATCAGTACATCTTAATAAATATGTCATCTATTATTTTCTTTTTCTTCCAAAATGATCTCCGGTCCACCACCATGTCTAGAAATATTTTTGGCCAACTAAAAGGTATTTGCTTATAAGGAATTGTCTATGGCATGGTCCAATTATCTTAAGCCCAATTACTAGCCCACCGTTAATCTATCAGTCCATTAGCTAAAGACCCAGAAATTCGTTAAGGTTTGATACCCCACGTCGGATAGCTTCGCCATCCCATCTCCGGTAGCTCCCTCTTCCTCTCCAGCGACACCCTTTCTCCGGCAATAACGAACCAGTTCTGCGCAACCCAACTCTTCCAAATGCACATCAGTTGCTGATGTTTGCAGAGACACGGTGAGCTCATCGACTCCGCCCTTACTTTCCGATTAATCATTCTTCTCCGGCGGCCATAACTCAACTCAACACCTCGCGTTTCAGTCGTCTTCCCAGACCTGGCAAATGGTATTCGCAAGCTACACCCACAACGCACACACACTATCCATCTCCGGCGGTGGTGAATCGGACGAGCCTCAAGTCAAGTTCTCCTAGGTGCGCATCAGATTAAACACGATGGAGCTCACCGCTGCAGTTCTCATTCTCCGACGAGTGCTCCTCCGACGGGCTTCCCTCGCTAATGTTTGCTGCATTCTCGATGAACACGTCCCACTACCTAATCCTCGAATACTCCCTCTCTCATTCTCGTTTTTTTAGATACACACACTCACTAAACGGAAGCCCACGCACAACACCCACATACGACCACATTGTTCATGAATGGATGTTTTAAAGGTGCCACTACTTACTGATATTCACAAGAACTCTACGAATCTTACGTTTTCGCTTGCATCAGAATTCAGAAGCATCAATGGCGTCTTCCTCCCTCTCTCTCTCTTACACATTTTCTCTCACTAAACGGCTACCTAACATTTTTGCTCCCACCTACACGATTCCTATGGAGGTTCACCGGGGGATGGCTGAATTCCCTGTCCACATCAGAAGCATCAATGGCGTCTTCGTCCCTCTCTCTCTTATACATTTTCTCTCACTAGCTCTCTTTCTATTTCTCTCAAAAGTTGTTACTAACAGGTTTTTCAAATAGCTTCTTCACTTGAAATGAAAAAGTTTATTGTATCTCCTACGAATAGTGAACTTATACACGCGGTTTTATGATATGTTTTTATATGTTGTTTCGTTTCTAGTAATTGCAAAAATGTTGATCGACATTATAATTGAAAAAGCTAATATGAAACGCTTGTAAATTGGCAAACAAAGTAAAAAACTTTGATAAGCTTCTATAGATTTTTCAGAACTTTTTAATTGAAAAAGTTTAAAAAAAAAAGCTATAAAAAAACTTTTAAGATGTTCTAAAAATATTCATAAAATAAGGAAGACATGTGTTTGTCATTTTGTTGTTAAATTACTAAAATGCCCTCGGTGAAGAAACGCTCCTACCTAATTTTATTCAAGTTGAGATAACAACCAACCATTAATTTTAAAAAAATTGTTAGTAACATAATCAAACCTTAACTACAAAATACTAGATTGCCATTTTAATCAAAATGTCGTTGTAATAGTTAGTGTGTAAATTTTATTACATTTCACAACTTTAGGTAATAAGTAAATAGATAAAAATGATATGAAAGTACATCTTAAAAACGAATGACTTACAAAATATGATATATTTATGAAATTTATGTTTATTTATTTCATAAAAAGTTTTGTATTACCAAATTAGTCTAATATTTTTCATATCCAAAATACGGATGTTTACATGACGAAAGGAAACTAATCGTCGTCTGGAAACTAGTCACGTAAATGAAATTAATCGTCACCTAATGTATTGCGCTGCTATACATCTAGTGTATGCGTATGTGTGTGTGTGGGTATAATATATATATATATATATATATATATATATATATATATATATATATATATATATATATATACATATATATATATACATATATATATATATATATATATATATATATATATATATATATATATGTATATATATATATATATATATATATATATATATATATATATATATATATATATATATATATGTTCAAATACATTTTCTAAATATTGTGTGATTGTAATACCAATTGTGGTACACTTATTTATAAGGGTATAATGGTAAATTTATCGCTCTTCTCTCTCTCTCTCTCTCTCTCTCTCTCTCTCTCTCTCTCTCTCTCTCTCTTATTCCCTTCTTATACCGGAACATCTATCAAACCCTAATTAGCATCACCGATCGATGCCCTATACCATCCCCGACCACCTGCACCCGATGTTGTCGCCGGAATCCACCGTCGCTGCCAGCGATGATATTTTTGACACAACGGAAACCGGCTCCACCGCCGTCGACCACCACCGCCTAGGTTCTTCTGCCTTGTTCCGCATCAATCGTGACCTACAAGGACCAACTCCACCACCATCGACCACCACCGCCCAAGCGCCGGCCCCAAGAACCGCACTTGATTAGAAATCGATTAGCGTTGAAGCGGGAATAGCGCCACCTTTTTGTAATTGATTTTGGTTTGCGTTTTTGCGATTCGCCTTCATCTCTTCGGTATACAATTGCTCCGACTCCTATGAAGCTTGAAATTCAGCGACAAGCCTGAAATAAAGCTACAATAAGTTACTGCTTCAAAAAGAATGAACTGGTGAGCGTTTTATATAAGTCTAACTTTTTTTATAGTAATTCTTAGAGAATGAACTCATGAGCTTTGAAATTAAGTGACAAGTCTGTTTTCTTTTTATAGGCATTATTTGAGAATGGTATGTTCATTCTCAGAGAACGTAACCAATGTCGACTTTGTAAAATAACTTTCATTCTCAGGGAATGTAGATATTTCATTCCATATTCTCTGAGACTTTTATTGTGGTCCTTATTCTCATAGAATGTTCAATGTGTAACACATGGTTTTATTGGATGCATTCTCAGAGAACGTTCAAACTGTAACATATGTGTTCATTATCTAAGAATGTCAAAAAACAACAAAAATTTGCAACCATTCTCCAAGAATGGTCTTCGACATACCAACATAAACGCACCACAAAAAGTTGTTAACGTTATACACATCTTAATCTTTCGCACATACAAAAATTACAAAATTAAAAACCAATTAAAACATAATAGATCTTGATTTATACATGGGTACAATTATGATACTAACGGTTATTGGGGAAATCGAAAAACCAATTCTTCAAAATTACACGACCTATCAATATGAACAGAACAAAATCGGAATTTATATAGGAACCGACATCGAAAATCAATGGATCTTATTCGAAAATCAAACCAAAATGCTAATTTCTAGCATATCCCGTTGATTTCACAAAATTACTTTTATACCCTTCTACGTCCGTTTTTTCCAGGAAGCGAGTTCTTCTGTTGATTTATTTATAAAAATGTCACCATGATCACAACCACTCATTTTTTCAATCTAATGGTCAAGGAATGGTCTTACGATCACACAATAATTAACATTTTTATTTAATACTAATTCTCTCTCTCTCTCTACACACACACACACACACACACACACACACACACACACACACACACACACACACACACACACACACACACACACACACACACACACACACATATATATATATATATATATATATATATATATATATATATATATATATATATATATATATATATATATATATATATATATATATATATATATATATATATATATATATATCCAACCTCCGACCACACACCATCATCAGATCAACCATCTCCATCAACAATAGATCAACAACGAACCAGTGACGGACCATCGAAGGATCAGTGATGGATAAAGGATAGACCAGTGACCGATCAGCGGCGGATCATTGACCAATCAATCACGGATCAGTGTCTATCAGTTACCGATCGTCGTCCGCACACAATCATCAGATTAACCATCTCCATCAACAATTGTCCATCAACGAATCAGTGGTGGATCAATGACGGACTAGTGACCGATCAGCGAAGGATCAGTGACCAATCAGTGATATATCAGTGACCGATCATTGAAGGTTCGAAATCAACGTCTTAAAAAAGCCTCAGCTCTATACCCCATCATCTTTGCAGTTGAGACCTATCAACTTCAACCTTTTAAAAAGCCCAACTATGTTCTTGTCAAAGATGAAGTATTAGAACTACAAAGCTTTTTTCATTAGTTATTTTTTCATTCTCACAGAGTGTACTTGATATACATTCTCAAATCTATTCTTACCGAATGAACATGTTAAAAATAAAGCTTCGGACTTGCAAAGTTTTCTTTCATCAATTTCTTTTTCATTCTCATAGATTTTACTTGATGTACATTCTCAATATCGTTTTCGCCAAAGATTTCATCTTCACCTTATGGTTTTGATAATTGTAGTATACAGCCTACACATTTTCTGAGAATGCCTCATTATCTGAGAATGCCCCATTCTCAAAAAACTGTTATACACATCCCCCATTCTCTGAGAATGCATTGCCTTTGAAAACTGTGATATGCATGCCCTATAAACTGTTATACACATGCCCCATTCTCTGAGAATGTCTTTGAGCGGAGATCAATTTTTTCCCTAACGGTTGACGACGACGAAGAAAAAGGCACATATAATATACTGCTTGAAAAAGCCATATATCAAGATCAGTAGAATCAAACACCGATATTCCCCGCCGGCCACCAGGAGCCGCCACCTGCCAACATTGTCGTGACAACGCCTTTTCTCGATGATCTTCCTGGCGAAGGCTGTCGTTGATTTTTTAAGGGATACAACGGTGACTGCCGATCTCCGCTGCCTCGGCCTCCATCACCGACCACCGCCGATATCCGATGCCTCGGCCTCCATCTATTGTGATTTTAATGTTTTATTTCAGAGACGTGATTTTGAGTTAGGGCCGCTCGAAAGATTAATTATATGCAATTTGTTACCGTATTTTTTGAGATTGATTGTTATATAAAAATTAATTTAATTGATAAAATTCCCAAATTGCCCCTATCAAAATGATAGGTCCAGAATATAGGGTTGGCATCTTTTGAGAACTCAAAAAATCATGAGAACCTGAGAACTCTTTTTGATTGGTTAGATCTAATAAGGGCATGTTCATCATATTACAACTCTCATTTCATATTGATTTTTATTTTATTTTTGGCGACAACAATAACAACTCCTAAAATTAATCCTATGAGATTTGACTTTTCAAATTTACAAAAAAATCAAAATTTCGTTTTCTAAAAATCAGATTTTTTGAATTTGAAAAAACAAAAAAAAATTACTTTTTCAATTAGAATTTTGGAATTTAAAAGACACATAAATTTGTTTTTTATTTGAAGGTGCATATATGCATATTTTACGAATTCATATATATATATATATATATATATATATATATATATATATATATATATATATATATATATATATATATATATATATATATATATATATATATATATATATATATATATATATATATATATATATATATATATATAGTTTTACTATTAATATATTAATACAAATAAAAAATCAATTTATTAAAAACAATAATATACAATTGTTTTGAACGATACATACGAAAAATATAAAACAAAATACAACAAAAATTTATAATATATTCGTTATGCATTCCTTGACTATCATGTTTCTTCACTTTGTCACATATCACTTCTTCAATTTGCTTAAAATGTTTTTTAAAATCTACAAGAACATTAATAAAAATAAATATACGTGCATATTAAAAAACATTAAAAAAAATTCATACACGCATAAAGGCATATGTGCACATACATTTATGCATACGTGTTGATATTTAACGAACATATGCACAAACCTCGATATAAACAAATTGACATATATGTACAATGTACATATACATTTATACATATTAATAACAATACATATTGCAATATATTAAAAAAATACTTACATGTATGGACATAGGCGTACGCATATATGTAAATACGCACACACATTTATGCACATATGTATATTTTCAAAAATACATTTATGTGTATATACATTGGTGCACATATGCACATATGTACATATACACATATGCACATATTCATTTATACCCATGTGCACATGTATACATAAAAACGGATTTAAATAAATAAACATATATGTACGTAATCACACACACACACATACACACACACACACACACACACACATATATATATATATATATATATATATATATATATATATATATATATATATATATATATATATATATATATATATATATATATATATATATATATATATATATATATATATATATATATATATGTTAGATTTGGTGTCTAAGCCATGACTAATAATTAGTATTTACCTAATTAATAGTAGCATAGTCTATTTAGGTTGCCCTCACAGCCAGAGGTTTGGAAGAAAGTTCAGTAGAGAGAAAGATTGATTCATTATATGATTAATAAATCAATAGAAATTAAATAAATAGTTTATTAATATATTAAGTGATAATATATTAATTAGAAACTATATTAATTAATTAGAAATTAATCTAGAATTAATTAGAATTAATTTGGTTATTAATTTAATTAATTAAAGGTGTAGGGACTAGAATTGTAATTATTCAATAGTTGAGTAAGTGACAATTTAAGTAAGTATTATGATCAGCGAAATTTATATATTTATATATATAATTTCGAGATTTAGATATATTAGAATAAATAGAGTTTGAATTGTAAGATAAAAGGTTTATCTTATTTGAATTCAAAAAGGTTTATCTTTGAAGGTTTATCTGGTCATCTGCTGGAGGCTATAAATAGGGATCCCCAGAGCACCAAAACATGCGCCACTTTCATATCATTCTCTCTGGAGTTTTCGTGACTATCCTCTCTGCTTGGGTGTGACTTCATTTGATGCAAGATCTATTTTTTGCTTTGCTTCCAAGAAAACCAAAAGGTTAGTTTTTTTTATTTTTATTCTTTAGTAATTTTTCTTGTGGCCTTTGAAGAAATATTTATATGTTAATAGTAGAAAACATAGATCCTCATAGGTTCCATATGAACTTAGGGTTTTAGTTCATAGATTTGCAGAAAACCTTTCGGTGGTATCAGAGCTATTTGTTGTTTTCTTATTGAATTGTTATAATAGTTTTCCTAAAAATTAAGGTTTTAAGCTTATAAACCCTAATATGGCCTAATCGAAATTTAGTGTTAGGGTTTTGGAAACCGTAGCCCCTCCCTTATGATTTTCGAAAATTGCTTAGGGTTTTAGAATGTATTCTATTTTTGGTAACTTTAAGTATTTAATTAAATGGATAACCTTAAACCCATTATTTGTTTTTTTGAAAATTAGGGGGTTTAAGATAGGTTTAAATTAATTTGATTAATTTGTGATGCCTATCTGGATTTAATTAATTGTTTAATTAAAAGATAAATTAAATTATTTAAAGGTTTAAATTTAATATTTAAATTAATAGTTAATTTTCGAAAAATTAAATAGATAAACCAGAAATATTTTAAAAGTTTAAAATACATCTTATATATATATATTATTATTAAAAGTTAATATTATCCGTATAAGATAAACTGGTTAGTCAAATCAATAGTAGGCCTCATTCATGAAGCTGATCTATAAAGAGGGTATAAAGAGACTGCCTATAAAATGGCAGTCTAATGGGTGTCCACTCTCACCCACCGCTCTCCTGATCAGTGGAGGGTCGTTAGCTGAACGGGTTGATAGGACCGCTTAATCTCATTAAAAGTATAATGATATTAATCAAAGTACTGGAACAGCTTTATAAAAATCCCAATCTAGTTACTTTAGGAAAAATGTGAATTGATGCTAATCCATGAAATTGCATATTGCATTTTATGAAACATTGGTGGAGCATGTGTGGTTTACCGGCACACCAATAGGGGTTCATAAAGAGTTGCAATGGGTTTCTCAATCTTATCATTGTTGATGAAGTGTGTGTGGTTTACCGATGTGACATCCGCCTAAAATGGATTCTGGTCAACCCAACCCAATTGGAAATTTAATAAACCCTACTCGAGATTTTCGCGATGCTAATTGAATCAAAACCCTTACACTACTATACAAATTGACGTTAATAACAATATAGCATAGTATAACGTTATAACTATAATCAAATTAAATTATGATACCATATTAAAATCAAATCAAAGTATGATGCTCTAATTAAATTAAAAGAATCAAACTTGAATGCTATAATTAAACTTCAAATCAAAGTAGATTGTTATAATCAAATGATAACCTATTTTTTTATAAAACTCTATTTTTATAAACACTACATTAAATTTTATAAAACTCTTAAGATGCTTGTGTTAGTGGGAAATTATGAAGACTACCAAAAGTAAAAGGTTATTCCAATTGTCTCCCACTCACATCTCCCATCATCTTTCCTTTCATTTTTCTCCTAACACATTATTCTCATCACTACTCAAACCATATCTATTCTTTCTCTCACTCCCAATCTCGAAATTCCTCCTAGAAATCTTCATGTTTCAGCCAAGAACACTCCAATATACTCAAATATTCATCCCTCTTGAAGCATTCATCAATGTATGTTGTTAAAAGTCTCAAATTCATGAATGAAACAAATTAAATCCACCAAAATATCTAAAACTCATTTTATGCATAAACCTGTTTATCAGACTCTCATAAATAAAATAAGAAGTTCTGGAAATTTTCAGAAAAAAACTTATTTTTATTGAATTACTATAATTATTGCAATAAAATAGGGCAATAATTCACATAAAATACTTTTTGCAGTCAATAAATTCTGAGAAACTTTTGGAACATCCCATATATTGAGTAAAGTGGATTTATAAAGTTTCATGCATTTATATTATTGTTTGATGCTTATTTTGTATTTTATATTTTTGTAGATAAATAAATTGCAAAATATAGTTATGTATGTTAAAAACTAGATTTTATATTTTTCGCACCTTATTAACATTTTAAAGACTCCATGACAAAATTTACAGATTTTTGTAAGAATGGTTGCTTATTGTTCTTGATTTAATGATTATTTAATGGTTTAAATTGATAATAAATAGGTACACATGTCCAAAAATTATAAAACCTTATAAGAATATCATATATAACATGTTAATCATAAATAAAAAGTCTAATGAATTTCTATTAATATTTTTCTATTATTTATGATTTTATTGATTAGTTAATAATGAAAAACATAAGAAATACTTCCCATAGTCCAAAGTATCCAAAATATTTACAGTAGGCTCAATATAATGTTAGAAAACTATGGTTAATTGTCCAGAATTTTTGGGAATCATTTATTATTTATCCCGAAATTTGTTGTGGTTTAATTATTAAAATACTAAATAAATACTAAAGCAGTTAAGAAAAATATGAAAATTTTACAGTAATTACTATTTTATGAAATAATTATTTTTTGATAATTTCAGAATGTTTCATTACTGGTTAGTATTTAAAACCATTTTCCTAAATATCTAAGCATGTAAAATGCATTTTTAATGATTATTTCATATAAATAATTGTTTATATTATATAAAATCTGTAAGTACTTATAATTTGACTAGTTATTATTTTAATAAGAAATTATTAAAATCTTGCCTAAAGTGAAAATATAAATTAATTAAGCAAAGTAATTAATTCAATTTAAAATTCATTTAACATATGAATATATTAATATTCAAAACAAAATTTAGATTATTGTTAATTCATCTAATATAAGAATATGTGTCTAATTATTTTTATTAATACTACATTCCCGTTTATCGATTCCTAAGCCAAAACTATTAATTATATTAGGTTCTACGACATTTTGACTCGAGCCGTCTATCGTACAACACGCGCATTCCTTATTGGACTAATGTGAGTAATCTACCCCATATTTTATAATTTTCAATACTTTTGGGGTGTATCATGTGGTTTTAATATATTCAAACTTCATTTTATTATTTTTTCACCATTGAGACATTGTTGGGACATTTATACATGAATCATTATTTGTATAATTATTGTTTGTTTACGCTACATGTACTTGTAGTGCATTACAATTTTTAGTCTAATCTCCATGACTATGCCCGTATTCTTGAGGTACGTTATGGACAATAATAGCGCTATTGGGTTGACCACCCCGCCTTGGGACGCTAAGGTGATTGATTGCACGTGGTTGAGTGTGTATGATGATTAGATGCTCCATCCTATATATATACATATATATGTATATATAAGGTGAGGACTTATTGTTGTTGTTATCATTTGTTAATCAATTTTTGATTTATAAACTGTTATCTCAATAACAGTTGCTTGCCAACTTCAAAAGAAAACAAATTTCAAATTATTCAAACTCACAATTTTCTTTAATAAAACTAGATTACTCACCAACTCTCGTAGTTGACCTGTTTTTACCCATGATGTAGATTTGAAGAATGAAGTTGATGAAAAATATGGTGTACCGTAGAAACCTACAAGACTATTTAAATTTGATGTAATAAATGTTGTTGTATTTGGATTTGTATTTGTATGTTGTGGATCTTGTTTGCATACTTAGTACTTAATTGAATCTAATCATATTATAACATAATTGTCATGAGATTTTGAACAATATATCACGCCTTGATCGATTCCGCCAAGGATCGAGGTGTGACAGATTGGTATCAGAGCCCTTGACTATAGGGAATTAGGTTAATTGCCTTGACCTAGTCTATAGCCTCTAGGGTCCTCTCGTATGCTAGTTTATAAAATGCACACACAACTGCATGCAACTCGCACTTAGAAAATCCTAGGAATACATTTGTGTGCTAATTGCTCCCTTATGTGCTTACGTATTATTCCCGACACTTATATGTGTGCATACACTTTTGAATTTTCTCCTCTTTCTCTTAAAATCACACACATACTTAAATGGTTTCAGAATAAAAATTTATATACATATATATTCCTTAGAGCTCATAGGAAATTAAAAGTCATCCACTATAGTTGGGTAGGATCAAAGTAATGGACGCGTAGTAACTGGAAGGGGGAGGTGCCGGTAGCCTGAAAGTCCTGACTATGTAAGCATTCGTATACATCCCAATCAACCGAGGGACCAGTTTGCTTACCTGGGGACCAAAGGCGAGAGTTCCCAAACCTATAGGTCAAAGCGCGTTATTCACATTACTTTTGAACCATCAAAATACCCGACCTTATCAAACGTATCCGAAGGGATACACTCCAAAATGGCCAACTCATTGGACTATTAAGTTCCCTAATGGGCCTAGAAGTGGGAAAAACATGTGAAAACTTAGTATTGTGGGGGCCTACACAATTGCTACATGCTTCACATTTAGTACCCATGGAAAGCCCAAAAGGTGCCCAACACTCCTAACCATGGCCCAACAAGTGTTTTACAATCGTTTTATCCAACAATGTCTACAAACTTAATTTACAAATAACTCATAAGTCCATATGCGTGTTTCTCACAGATGGCATTACGACCCCCTCTGTAACCATTGTAACTATCACCATATGTCCACCAGCCCGTGTCGCCTTTATACGACTTATGGTTGCTATGGCCACTTGGCGGACACATGCCGTGCACCAAAAACTCAGCGACCATTTGCTCTACCCTCAAATCAGCAAACACAAACCCGGTATCCAACTGGAACATGCTTCAACTGTGGTGACCCCACCCATTTCAGAAACGCGTGTCCTAGGCTTGTCAGTATCATTAACACTCAAGCCCAGGCAAATCCAACAATGCAGGTTCCAGCTCCCAAAGGCCGAGCATTTGTCATTACCGCAACCCAAGCACAGACCGATAACAAGGTCGTAAATTGTACGTTTCCTATAAATAACTGCTATTCGTCAGTACTTTTTGATTCAGGTGCCGATAAAAGTTTTGTGTCTTTGGAATTTGAACCCATACTTCACACACCGCGCACGATTCTTGATGAAAACTTTACCGTAGAAGTCGCCAATGGAAAATACATTTCACTCAATGCAGTCATCCAAGATTGCACTTTCGATTTTTGCGGTCATAAATTTTCCGTCAGTTTAGTTCCTATGGAACTTGGTAGCTTCGACATCATCGTGGGAATGGATTGGCTATCCCAAAACCATGCTGAAATAGTATGTTACGAGAAGTTTATTCGTATTCCTCTTGCCGACGGTCAAAGTCTTCGTATTTATGGCGAGACTCGTTCAAAAAAGCATAGTCTTATGTCATGTACTCAAGCTCGATCATATCTACGTAAAGAATATATGGCTTTCTTAGCCCATGTGGTGGAAACAAAGGTCAAAGAAAAGAAGATCGAAGATATTCCGATTGTACGAGACTTTCCCGACATCTTTCCCGATGACGTATCTGGACTCCCTCCAGTACGTGAGCTAGAGTTCCGCATCGATCTCGTTCCTGAGGCTGCTCCCATAGCCAAGTCTCCATATCGGTTGGCTCCAACCGAGATGCAAGAATTGGCAAGTCAGCTCCAAGAATTAACCGATAAGGGATTTATCCGCCCTAGTACTTCACCCGGGGGAGCCCCGGTTCTCTTCATAAAAAAGAAAGATGGTTCGTTTCGTATGTGCATCGATTATCGGGAGTTAAATAAATTGACCATCAAGAACCGATATCCGTTACCTCGGATCGACGACCTTTTTGATCTGCTTCTCAAAAATCGACCTCCGCTCGGGTTATCACCAACTTCGAGTACGGGAAGAAGACATCCCTAAAACCGCTTTCCGAAGCCGCTATGGTCATTACGAGTTTACCGTTATGCCTTTTGGCCTAACGAATGCCCCTGCCGCATTCATGGACTTGATGAATCGGGTATTTAAACCTTATCTCGACCGTTTTGTTATCGTCTTTATTGATGACATCCTCATTTACTCCAAGACAAAGGCAGACCATGAAAGACACCTTCGTCTAACTCTCCAAAAATTGCAAGGAAATCAACTCTAAGCCAAATTTTCAAAATGCTAGTTTTGGTTAAATGAGGTACAATTCCTCGGTCAAATTGTAAGTGACAAGGGTATTTTAGTCGATCCCGCAAAAGTTTAAGCAGTTAAGAATTGGAAAGCCCCAAGAACTCCCAAGGAAATTCGGTCATTCCTCGGTTTAGCTGGCTATTACCGGCGTTTCATTTCAAATTTATCAAAGATCGCTTTATCGCTTACTTTTCTCACTTGCAAGGGGAAGCCATTTGATTGGGGACCCAAGCAAGAAGACGCTTTCCAAACCCTTAAACAAAGATTGTGTGATGCTCCGATTCTTACACTCCCTGAAGGATCTGAAGATTTTGTGGTATACTGCGATGCCTCCAATCTCGGTCTAGGTTGTGTTTTGATGCAAAGGGGAAAGGTTATAGCTTACGCATTGCGACAACTCAAAATCCATGAAAGGAATTATACGACTCATGATTTGGAGCTCGGTGCCGTGGTTTTCGCTCTTAAAATTTGGAGGCATTACCTTTACGGCACTAAATGCGTAATTTTCACCGACCACAAGAGCTTGCAACATATTCTTAATCAAAAGGAACTCAATATGAGGCAAACACGATGGGTCGAACTCCTAAATGATTACGAGTGTGAAATACACTATCATCCGGGCAAGGCAAATGTGGTAGCCGACGCGTTAAGTCGAAAAGAACATGCCAAAGCATTTCATCTAATATGTTCTCCTATATTGTCCAATCTCAGTGACCGAATTCGAGGAGCCCAACACTCGGCAATTACCGAAAATGACATGCCCACGGGAATTGATGGGGAGTTGGAAAGTAAATCTGATGGTATTTTCTATTATCAAGATCGCATCTGGATCCCAGATCGCGACAATCTTCGTACCTTTCTGATGGAAGAAATCCATAAAACTCGATATTCCATTCATCCTGGCGCTGACAAGATGTATCATGGCCTGAGAACCAATTATTGGTGGTCGGGAATGAAAAAGGATATTGCTTTATTCGTAGCCAAATGTCTTACATGTTCCAGGGTCAAAGCAGAACATCAACGACCCTCTGGACTATTGGTCCAACCGGTAATCCCCGAGTGGAAATGGGAAGCGATCGCCATGGATTTCGTAACCAAACTTCCCCGTACCACCAAGGGACACGACAGCATTTGGGTAAGCATTGGCCGTTTGACCAAATCCGCTCATTTCCTTCCCATCCGTGAACATTTCAAGGTCGAACAACTTGCTCGAATTTACATCGACGAGATAGTTAGTCTGCATGGCATCCCTCTCAGCATCATTTCAGATCGTGATGGGAGATTTCTCTCTCGGTTTTGGCAATCACTTCAAGCAGCCATAGGAACCTGCCTCGATCTCAGTACCGCCTATCATCCTCAAACCGATGGTCAATCTGAGAGGACAATTCAAACACTCGAAGATATGTTGAGGGCGTGTGTCATAAATTTCGGAGGAAACTGGGACTCTCATTTACCGTTGGTGGAATTCTCCTATAATAACAGTTATCATTCTAGCATCAAGATGCCACAATTTGAGGCATTGTATGGCCGTAAATGCCGATCTCCTATTTGCTGGCATGAAATTGGCGAGTCCCACGTGATTCGCGCAACAGTGGATTCTCCAATCGTTGGTCCTGAGCTTATCTAGGAAACAACCGACAAAATCACTCAGATTCGCAATAACCTTCTCGCAACTCGTAGCCGACAAAAGAGTTACGCCGATAAGCGACACAAACCGCTTGAATTTACCGTGGGTGACATGGTCATGTTAAAAGTGTTCCCATGGAAAGGTGTGGTTCGATTTGGACGCAAGGGTAAATTGGAACCACGCTATGTAGGCCCGTTCAAAATCCTGAAAAGGATCGGACCAGTAGCCTACTAGTTGGATCTACCAATAGAGCTTAATAAAGTTCACCCAGTATTTCATATAGCCAACCTCAAGAAGTGTTTAGCAGACGAGAACCTTTATGTTCCTCTCGAGGATATCCAAATCGACGAGACAATGCAATTTATCGAGAAACCATTGGAAATTGCCGACCGAAAGGAAAAGCAACTCAAAAGAAGTCGCATTCCCCTGGTCAAGGTCAGGTGGCAGTCAGCACGTGGACCTGAGTATACATGGGAGCGTGAGGAGCAAATGCGTACCAAATACCCGCAACTTTTCTCTTAAGGTACTCTTTTCTTAAATTTCGGGACGAAATTTCCTAAAGTAGGGGAGACTGTGACATCCGCCTAAGATGGATTCGGGTCAACCCAACCCAATTGGAAATTTAATAAACCCTACTCGAGATTTCTCGATGCTAATAGAATCAAAACCCTTACACTACGATACAAATTGACGTTAATAGCAATATAGCATAGTATAACGTTATAACTATAATCAAATTAAATTATGATACCATATTAAAATCAAATCAAAGTATGATGCTCTAATTAAATTAAAAGAATCAAACTTGAATGCTATAATTAAACTTCAAATCAAAGTAGATTGTTATAAT
This sequence comes from Cichorium intybus, assembly GCA_023525715.1. Taxonomy (NCBI): domain Eukaryota; kingdom Viridiplantae; phylum Streptophyta; class Magnoliopsida; order Asterales; family Asteraceae; genus Cichorium; species Cichorium intybus. The sequence goes on from CM042015.1 coordinate 29,137,941, forward strand.
CAAATGATAACCTATTTTTTTTATAAAGTCTATTTTTATAAACACTACATTAAATTTTATAAAACTCTTAAGATGCTTGTGTTAGTGGGGAATTATGAAGACCACCAAAAGTAAAAGGTTATTCCCATTGTCTCCCACTCACACCTCCCATCATATTTCCTTTCATTTTTCTCCTAACACATTATTCTCATCACCACTCAAACCATATCTATTCTTTCTCTCACTCTCAATCTCGAAATTCCTCCTAGAAATCTTCATGTTTCAGCCAAGAACACTCCAATATACTCAAATCTTCATCCCCCTTGAAGCATTCATCAAGGTATGTTGTTAAAAGTCTCAAATTCATGAATGAAACAAATTAAATCCACCAAAATATCTAAAACTCATTTTATGCATAAAACTGATTTTTATCAGACTCTCATAAATAAAATAAGAAGTTCTGGAAATGTTCAGAAAATAACTTATTTTTATTGAATTACTATAATTATTGCAATAAAATAGGGCAATAATTCACATAAAATACTTTTTGCATTCAATAAATTCTGAGAAACTTTTGGAACATCCCATATATTGAGTAAAGTGGATTTATAAAGTTTCATGCATTTATATTACTGTTTGATACTTATTTTGTATTTTATTTTGTTGTAGATAAATAAATTGCAAAATATAGTTATATATGTTAAAAACTAGATTTTATATTTTTCGCACCTTATTAACATTTTAAAGACTCCATGACAAAATGTATAGATTTTTGTAAGAATGGTTGCTTATTTTTCCTGATTTAATGATTATATAATGGTTTAAATTGATAATAAATAGCTACACATGTTCAAAAATTATAACACCATATAAGTATATCATATATAACATGTTAATCATAAATAAAAAGTCTAATGAATTTATCTTAATATTTTCCTATTATTTATGATTTTATTGATTAGTTAATAATGAAAAACATAAGAAATACTTCCCATAGTCCAAAATATCCAAATTATTTACAGTAGGCTCAATATAATGTTAGAAAACTACGGTTAATTTTCTAGAATTTGTGGAAATAGTTTATTATTTTTCCCGAAATTTGTTGTGGTTTAATTATTAAAATACTAAATAAATACTAAAGTAGTTAAGAAAAATATGAACATTTTACAGTAATTACTATTTTATGAAATAATGATTTTCTGATAATTTCAGAATGTTTCATTACTGTTTAGTATTTAAAACAATTTTCCTAAATATCTAAGCATGTAAAATGCATTTTTAATGATTATTTCATATAAATAATTGTTTATAATATATAAAATTTGTAAGTACTTATAATTTGACTAGTTATTATTTTAATAAGAAATTATTAAAATCTTGCCTAAAGTGAAAATATAAATTAATTAAGTAAAGTAATTAATTCAATTTAAAATTCATTTAACATATGAATACATTAATATTCAAAACAAAATTTGGATTATTGTTAATTCATCTAATATAAGAATATGTGTCTAATTATTTTTATTAATACTACATTCCCGTTTATCGATTCCTAAGCCAAAACTATTAATTATATTAGGTTCTACGACATTTTGACTCGAGCCGTCTATCGTACAACACGCGCATTCCTTATTGGACTAATGTGAGTAATCTACCCCATATTTTATAACTTTCAATACTTTTGGGGTGTATCATGTGGTTTTAATATGTTCCAACTTCATTTTATTATTTTTTCACCATTGAGACATTGTTGAGACATTTATACATGAATCTTTATTTGTATAATTATTGTTTGTTTACGCTACATGTACTTGTAGTGCATTACAATTTTTAGTCTAATCTCCATGACTATGCCCGTATTCTTGAGGTACGTTATGGACAATAATAGCGCTATTGGGTTGACCACCCCGCCTTGGGACGCTAAGGTGATTGATTGCACGTGGTTGAGTGTGTATGATGATTAGATGCTCCATCCTATATATATATATATATATATATACATATATATGTATATATAGGGTGAGGACTTATTGCTATTGTTATCATTTGTTAATCAATTTTTGATTTATAAACTGTTATCTCAATAATAGTTGCTTGCCAACTTCAAAAGAAAACAAATTTCAAATTATTCAAATTCACAATTTTCTTTAATAAAACTAGATTACTCACCAACTCTCGTAGTTGACCTGTTTTTACCCATGATGTAGATTTGAAGAATGAAGTTGATGAAAAGTAGGGTGTACCTTAGAAACCCACAAGACTATTTAAATTTGATGTAATAAATGTTGTTGTATTTGGATTTGTATTTGTATGTTGTGGATCTTGTTTGCATACTTAGTACTTAATTGAATCTAATCATATTATAACATAATTGTCATGAGACTTTGAACAATATATCACGCCTTGATCGATTCCACCAAGGATCGGGGTGTGACAACCGACAAATCAATTAGAGATGGTAATTGACTTTGAGAGTACCAAGCTGATTTGCATGGTTATTCACATCCAGTTTGTGATCCTCGGAATCCCAGTCACAAACAGTGGAGCATATCAGAGATTAAACATGTTATTGGCTAAATTTTTATATTGTGAATTGTTGTAGTTGGGTCCTAGCCTTATTATTATATTGGGTTAATATTAAGGGTCATATATATGTATCTAATTAAAAACTACCTTCTTTTATAGATGTCTTCTGCTGACCAATCCGTTCCCCACTCAAACTCCAGTAACGTCACTTCAATCCTCTCGTTGTGTTCCAAAGTGCAATTGGATGGCACGAATTACAACAACTGGATCAGAAACATCAGGATGGTTCTGAGGTTTGAGAACAAAGAGTATGTTCTCGAGACTGAGCTAGTTGAAGTTGACCCAGATACTGCTACTCCCGAGGAAGTTGCCTCATACCAAAAACGTTATGATGATGCGACCAAAGTGGCCTGCATCATGATTGCTACCATGAACCATGAATTGCAAAGAATCTATGAGGACTACTGGCCCTACGAGATGTACAAGGACCTTGCAGAAAAGTTCCACAAGCGAGAGCGTGTCGAGAGGTGCGAAGTGGTCAAAGCCTTCACAAGCAGCAAGCCTAAGGACGGAGAGTCTGTCTGCACTCATGTACAAAGGATGCAAGGTTACGTGGATAGGCTAAGGAAGCTGGAAATGCCTGTTCATGAGGAGTTGGTTGTTGACATAATGCTTAACTCCTTACCGAGTTCTTATGACCAGTTCACACTAGCGTATCATTTGAACAACTCTCAGACCTCCTTGGCTGAGTTGCATGGCATGCTTCGAACTGTAGAAAATGGGCTGAAGGGTAAAAGTGTACCCACTGTGAACCAGCCTGTCTTGGCAATTGGTCAAGGCAAAGGAAAGAAACGGAAGGGCCCTCCCAATCAGAATTGGAGGAAAAAGGTTCATGTCAGGTCATCCAGTAATGGCCTGAAACCCAAGTCTTCCGGCATTCCTCATATTGCCAACCCCAAAGATGCCGACTGCTTCCATTGCAAAGAGAAGGGTCATTGGAAGAGGAGCTGCCCTAAATACTTGCAGGATGTCAGGGATGGCAAAGTGAAGCCATCAACAGCAGGTATGTACACTGTCTCTAAAAAATCACCATATTCCAGTTCTTGGGTCCTTGATAAAGGATGTGGTTTTCACATATGTTCTGATTTGCAGGGCCTAAAGGAAAGCAGGGAGGTGGAACACGGTAGATTGAACCTGATCATGGGCAATAGGAGATAGTCGCCTGTTACCAAGATCGGTGTCTATAGTTTAGTGCTCAGTAGTGATGTTAGTTTAGATTTAATAAGTTGTTGTTATTCGCCAGAAATGACAAGAAACATAATTTCATTTCATGCATTGTTCAAACAAGGTTTTCAATATTCTTTTGACAATTTGAATGGTTCAATTTCTGTTTTTAAAAATGGTGTTTTTATTTTTGAAGCTTTACCTTGTTCTGGTGTGTATGAAACAGTGACATGTGTAGACAATTTAGGAAATAGTGTATTGAATATTGATTCTTCTAGTGGTGTAGAAAATGCATGCTTGTGGCATAGTCTTCTTGGGCACATCAGCAATAAATGAGTCGCCCAACTCCCAAAGGATGGAGTGTTGGAATCATTCGACATCAAGTCGGATGATGTATGCGAATATTGTTTGTTGGGCAAGATGACTAAATCACCTTTCAAAGGGTCTTTTGAAAGAGGTGAAGGTCTTATGGACATCATACACACAGATGTGTGTGGTCCCTTTAGATCAACCACAAAGGATGGCACGCAGTTTTACATGACCTTTATTAACGATTATAGTAGATATGGATATATATACTTAATCAAGCACAAGTTAGACACCTTTGAAAAGTTCAAAGAGTTCAAAAAACGAATTTGAGAATCAATTGGGTAGGAAGATAAAGATGCTTAGATCCGACAGAGGGGGTGAGTATCTTAGTATCGAGTTCCTAGACGATCTAAAGGAATGTGGAATAGTTTCACAGTTGACACCTCCCAGAACACCACAGTTGAATGGTGTTGCCGAGAGGCGTAACCGAACCCTGTTGGACATGGTTCGTTCCATGATGAGTCGAGCTTTGCTTCCCATCCACTTTTGGGGGTATGCCTTAGAGACTGCCGCCCACATCCTCAATTTTGTCCCAACTAAGAAGGTTGCTAAAACACCTCATGAGATGTGGACGGGGAAAGTTCCCTCGTTAGTACATATCAAAGTCTGGGGTTGTAAGGCTTTCTTTAGACGAGAGACTCACAACAAACTCGCAGAAAGAAGCGAGAGGTGTATTTTCATTGGATACCCCAAACAGTCTTTTGGATACTTGTTCTACAGACCAAATGAGGAGTCTTTCGAGAGAGAGAGAGAGAGAGAGCTCATATTCAAAGTGGACAGTGGGAGTACCATTGATCTTGAAGAAATTCAAGAGTCACCAGATGACGCAACCTTAGGAGAAACTAGCAACCAAAAAGAGGAATCCTGTTGGTCCGACTGATATATCCTTACCTCTTAGGCGCTCCGGTAGAGTTAGCATGCCACCCGAGTTTTTTGGTTTCCATATAACTACGGATGGGGATACGTTTGTCAGTGATAAGACACTGATAAATTTGGATGAACCAGCTAACTACCGGGAAGCAGTGGCGGGCTCTGAGTATGCCAAGTGGAAAGAGGCAATGGACAGCGAGATCAAGTCCATGTATGACAATCAAGTTTGGAACTAGGTTCACAATGTACCGGGTTAAAAGACAGTCGGGTGCAAGTGGATCTTCAAGAAGAAGACCGACATGGATGGAAAGGTGCACACCTTTAAGGCAAGACTGGTTGCGAAGGGTTTTACTCAAACCCCGGGGGTTGACTATGACGAGACCTTCTCACCAGTTGCCAAGATAAATTCTATTAGGATTATGCTAGCCATAACTGCATTTCATGACTATGAATTTGGTAGATGGACGTCAAAACCGCTTTCCTTAATGGGAAGTTGACTGAGGATGTTTACATGAATAAGCCAGAGGGTTTTGTCGATGCAAAGTATCCTGATAAGGTGTGTAAGCTTAAGAAACCGATCTACGGATTGAAACAAGCTTCTCGCAGTTGGAATCTTTGTTTCCATGAGAAAGTCAAAGAGTTTGGTTTCTCTAGGAGCGAGGATGAGTCCTGCGTATATGTCAAGGCTAGTGGGAGTATAGTCACTTTTCTGGTGCTGTATGTTGATGACATACTGCTCATGGGAAACGACATTCCAACCTTGCAAGATGTGAAATCTTGGCTTGGAAAGTGTTTTGCCATGAAAGACGTAGGAGAAGTTGCCTATATTCTTGGGATAAGAATATTGAGATATAGGAAGAAGAGACTAATTGGACTTAATCAGAGTACATACTTGGAAAAGGTACTAAAGAGGTTTAGTATGGAAAATTCCAAGAAGAGAGAGCTACCTATCCAGAGTAATGCAAAGTTGAGTAACACTCAAAGTCCGAGTACAGACGATGAGATAGCTGACATGAGTCAGGTACCTTACGCTTTGGCTGTAGGGTCAATCATGTACGCTATGACGTGTACTCGCCCTGACGTGGCCTTTGCTTTGAGCATGGTCAGTCGGTACCAGGGAAACCCTGGAAGGGCGCATTGGATAGCTGTCAAGAATATACTCAAGTATCTACGTAGGACAAAGAACATGGTGTTAGTCCTTGATGGCATTGATACTTTGAGAGTTAACGGATATACATATGCCAGCTTTCAGACAGATAGAGACAATGGCCGGTCTCAGTCGGGCTGGGTATTCCTTTTGAATGGGGAAGCAGTTACTTGGAAAAGTTCCAAGCAAGAGACGGTGGCTGATTCTACGTGCGAATCAGAGTACATAGCAGCGAGTGAAGCATCAAAGGAAGCGTCTTGGCTGAAGAACTTTATCAGTGACCTTGGAGTAGTCCCGAGTATTCAGGAGCCCATGGAACTGTTCTGTGATAACGAAGGAGCGGTTGCTTTGACAAAGGAACCGAGAGACCTGACACGCCTAGGTCGTCGTGCGGTCAAAAATAAGAAAATAACCTAACACACACACACTAGCACAGTGGTAGTCAGGGTCGATCCGCAGGAGTTACGTGGTTAAGTCAGATGACAGATTACCAACTATAGTGTCACACTATAGTCGGAGGACCTAGTTTCTAAGCTTTTAACTACTAAACCCAGAAAACCTAAAACTGAACAATCTCAAAACAAGCATAGACTAAGCTAAACTTCAAACCAAACCTACTTGGTCACTGAAATCAGCAAGGGAAGTCAGTCCAACAAGGTCAAAACAAACATCCAAAACACAATCCAAACAAACACAATCTAATAACAAGCATCAAACACCGAAAAACCAATATTACTCGTAACCAAATGATTTTTATAAACCAAAAACCTCCAATGATCCAATACAGTAACTAACACTGAAAAACAGTAAACTAAAATGCTCAAGGTCAGTGGTTGTCACTCCCAAAGACCCTAGCCACTAATGCTAACTAATACTAGAAAGAAATTAAATTCCAAAACATAAAATACCAATTGTGAAGTTGCAGAAGCTTAATCACGGAGTAGCCTTCAGGTCTATTTTTCACCGGGTCTTTGCTAGGGTTTTCGGCTGGAAAAGCCTCTATTTATAGTTGCAAATTTCCCGCAGCCGCACCGCGCATTTAAGGATTCCGTGGCGCGCGTACTGATCTCTTCCTGTTTTCTCGGCATTTGAATTTGTTCCACCGCCTTAGATCCGCGTCGCGCCTTCTTGATTTCCGCGGCACGCGTACGTATTTTCCTGATTTTTCCTTCTTCTCCAAACTTTCTCCAATTTGCACGCTTTTGGTCCCTGTTTTCATTATTTTCTTCCAAACAAGTACTGGCACGAAAAGTGAGAATACCACGATATATCTGATATAATTTCACTAAGAATAGGGCTCAACAACGACTAAAATATGTAATATCACTAGGCGTTGTCAAGACCATGGAAAGTCCAGGCATATCGATAGAAAGTACCACTATATTAGACATCGAGTATAAGAAGGTCACCTCCTTGTAAAGAGGGTATCATCAGAAGATAATCCTGTAGATCCCTTGACAAAGGCTCTGAGTAGGATGAAGCATAATCAGCATGCTAGGAGCATTGGATTAGGAGATGATATTAGCTTTTGTAATTAGATAGGTTTTGAAACTTGTAACAATGTAAATGTAATTGACTTTGGTGATTTAATAATAGAGATTTATTAATGAGTATTGTTTACTGCTTTTGTCAATTGTTTATCATTGTGTTTCATTTTGCATGTTTACTTCCTGAGTAATTTGATTATTCAAATGTCCACAGTCGCTCATACTTTTAGGGATTAGGTATGAACGAAGACTATCATAAATTGGTTTGTAGATTGTCTAAGGAGTTAGACATAGCAATAGGATTGCTACAACGTTCATGAGTACTTAGAATAGAGATTTGAGTATTGGATAAACCCACGCTCAATAGATTGCTTCATGGATTACATCATGAGCAATGTTGAGACGATAATATCTTATGATCTTTAAGCAGAGACATATGAGTTATTATTTACAAGGCGATTATTCATTGATAATACGAAACTGCATCGGTAACACGATGTTATAAAACGTGTTGTTGTGAGTGATTTGTCTGGTAAAAGACATAAGCATATGAGTCGAAGCTTATTCGTCTATTGGGCCTGACGGGAAACAGATATCTATAGGCCTCTCGATGATTTTGAAGTTGACTGAAAGTGTTGGCCAACCAGGACTAAATTAATATGATCAATTAGTAGTCTTAAAGTCATATGCAAATCAGAAATCGGAAAACAGAGAATCAGACCAGGATTGATCTTAATCCATGTCTTGAGTCTGAAAAATATCTTGTTGGACGGAGGATCATCTGATCACTTATATGTTGGATTTGGTGTCTAAGCCATGACTAATAATTAGTATTTACCTAATTAATAGTAGCATAGTCCATTTAGGTTGCCCTCACAGCCAGAGGTTTGGAAGAAAGTTCAGTAGAGAGAAAGATTGATTTATTATATGATTAATAAATCAATAGAAATTAAATAAATAGTTTATTAATATATTAAGTGATAATATATTAATTAGAAACTATATTAATTAATTAGAAATTAATCTGGAATTAATTAGAATTAATTTGGTGATTAATTTAATTAATTAAAGGTGTAGGGACTAGAATTGTAATTATTCAATAGTTGAGTAAGTGACAATTTTAGTAAGTATCATGATCAGCGAAATTTATATATTTACATATATAATTAGAATAAATAGAGTTTGAATTGTAAGATAAAAGTTTATCTTATTTGAATTCAAAAAGGTTTATCTATGAAGGTTTATGTGGTCATCTGCTGGAGGCTATAAATAGGGAGCCCCAGAGCTCCAAAACCTGCGCCACTTTGATGTCATTCTCTCTGGAATTTTCGTGAATATCCTCTCTGCTTGGATGTGACTTTATTTGAGGCAAGATCTATTTGTTGCTTTGCTTCCAAGAAAATCTAAAGGTTAGTTTTTTTTTATTTTATTCTTTAGTAATTTTTCTTGTGGCCTTTTAGGAAATATTTATATGTTCAATAGTAGAAAACATAGATCCTCATAGGCTGCATGTGAACTTAGGGTTTTGGTTCATAGATTTGCAGAAAACCTTTCAATATGTACATGTGCATATCAGCACATATATTTATGCATATATGCAAGTATGCATACATATGTTTATTTGCGTATCCACGTATGTGCACATATGGTTACAACAATGGTAACCTAAAGGCCAAAAGAGTCGAATTTCATGGCCCTTCCCCATCGAAAACCTAAAATCAAAGAAACCACAAAGATTCCTGAAACAAACTTGAAACCAAAAGAGTTGAATTTCTTACCCTTCCCCAAACGAACAAATGTGATGGAACAGATTTCAAAATTGGATCTCATAGATATGATAATCCAATCGTTGCAAGGGTTGTTCCAATATTGGAGATGAAATTTGATCTAGATGGGCGTTTTATTTTTGTAGAATCGCTGGATGATAGAGATGGACTGAGAAGGCGACGACGACGACAACAACGATGAAAACGAGAAGGAGAAGCGGTGGTGTATCTTTTGATTCTCTGCCAACATGGTCTGCGAGGAAGACGTCAAAAGGAGAGAATGAACGTTTGTTTAATTGGTGTGTGAGAGAGAGACGAAATATTAGGGTTTCCTATATTATTTAGGCTAATATTTAGGAAGGATTATTTTCATTATTAATTTATCCTTAAGATTTGTCTTTAAACCCACATATGACATTTGAAATGTTAATAATTACAAAAACACCATCTTTCATCTTATCCCTTTAAAATTTGATCCCGTGGTCCAGATTGAGTTCTTCTGTTCTCAGGATTTTTTAGGTTCTAAAAAATATCCCAACTCACACACACACACACACACACAAACTATATATATATATATATATATATATATATATATATATATATATATATATATATATATATATATATATATATATATAAGTCCAAATACATTTTCAAAATACTGTGTGATTGTAGGACCGATTCTTGTCCAATCATTTGTGAGGGGCACTTTAATAAATCAATATAATAATTAATTATATTTATTTTCTGTCTCTACCAATTTCCTTATTATACGATCAGTTAATACACCCTCCACCATCATTCTTGTAAGACCCGTTCCGCCGAGGCGCGGCTCGGGCAGATCCGCGGTGCGGCTTTGGGAAGGATCTGGATTCACGAATGAATTATATGCGCGGCGCGGCACGGGAGGATCCGCGGCGCGGTGTGCCGCAGATATGAAAAACCGTAATTCAGATTTAAACGCCTATATAAAGGGTCCCAGCCCTAGGGTTCGTGTTTTTGGAAGTTTTCGGGAGTAGAGTCGACTGGTTTCAGCAGAGGCTCTTCGGTTCCAAGGCTTTGAAGGTTTTGAGAGCTTGGAAGAAGGGGATACAACGTGGGGGAAGGCTTGTAGCCGATCGTGTGCATTCCTCCGGTTTCCAGAAGCAAGGTAAGAAGATCTACCTTTCTGATATTTCATTTTATCCCGTCATATGGTGTTATCCCCTGGGTAATAGTCTTAGGTGACTTGTAATACTTAGGGTTTTGGACCATGGACATGCATGGATTTGCATGTCCATAAGAGAGTGACCTTAGGGTAGTTTCTGATCCCAGGAAGGGTGTAGAGAGGAACCTTAATCGATGGCTGCACTAGTTAATGGCAGAAAGGGATTTCGGACCATTACGAGTCCGCGACGCGGGTTCGGGTAAACCCCGTAAGTATCCAATGCTAGTCCGCGACGCGTAAGGGAGAGGTCGCGCCGCGACGAGTCACTGTTTGACCCAAAAGCTTATTTTCGACCATTGATTGATGACAAACGTTGGGTATGACCTTTAGGAAAGTCTGTAGGAGTTTGGTCAGTGATTAATATGTTGTGTGTGTGGGATTTAGGTGTTTGGAAGAGCTAAGTAGGATATTTGAGAATATCTACAAGGTTACGAATCAGGTGAGTATCCTCACCTTACTATGTGATGTTGCATGTTAGGCATCTTGTGTGATATTTACAACTATCTGATTTGTTCTATAATTGTGGTTATCTGTTGTTGGGCTCAGTACTGATGCGTGTTCACTCGTAGCTGTTGTATGATGAGTTGGACTATTGCCTTGTCCCATAGCTGTTGTATGATGGACTGGGCCATAACCGGGAACCCATAGTTGTTGTATGATGGGTAGAACCGTCCCGTGTCCATAGTTGTTGTATGATGGACGCCCATAGCTGTTGTATGGCGGGTAGGGTCGGGTCGTTCTCGAGGACGGGCTGTTTAATGTGTGTGCATGTATGGTAATTTGTGGAACTCACTAATCTTTGTGCTTACCCGTTGATTTTAAAACATTTTCAGGTACTACTAGTGATAAAGGGGTGAGCTTGGCATGACGGCGGTGCATCGCATATTTAGGTTTTGCAATTATATGGTTAAGAGAGATTTTTATAATTATGGGACGTATACACTCTGATAACAGTTTTGATGAACACCGTTTAAGCATGTTAATAAGATTATCTATGTTTTGACTTACATTTTTAAAGAAATTTTTTGATTGGAAATTGGGGAGTTACAAATTGGTATCAGAGCCTTGGTTTGAGGGATTTGGATGAACTGTATTGGGAATCCAAACTCAAACTTAGGACTGAGTGATTTTGATAACAAAATGATTTTTAGAAAGTTAAATTAAATAAGAGAAGATGCGATGCGAACCATCAACCGAGCTCAAGTAAGTTTTTGTGATTCCCAATTACCCATGCCAAGGTTGTACTATGTGATAATATGTGTTATGCTAGAAAGTAGGCATGGAACCTAGTCAGGAAATGCATGCTAGAGATGCTTGGATTAGGATGCCTTCTGCCTGTTATTTGTTATTTGTGCTGCTTTAGGATCTATGCTAACACTATTAGGTTGCTTAGTGAATGCTATTAGGTTATATACAATTAGGATAAGATAGCCTAAGAATTCTTGGTCTAGCCTTACTGGCTGTTCCTTGTTTGGTTGTGACTTTGGGTAGGATCATTTATTTTAACGTCTATCTTATTCTCGATTGTGTACGACCGTGTGTCCGTGAGGCACCCCGATGGTGTTAGCAGAAGTTCTTTTAGGCACGGGTGGTGTGTGAGATCCTAGGTAGCCTAGGATGAGTGTTAGGCACTTGGGTGCGAGACAGTATGAATACCGATGTCAAATAGATGAATGAGTGGTGAATTAGAGTATTGGGGGACAAATTCTGGAACAAGTACGAATAGGTGTGGAAGGTAGTACTGGGCCCGTACTACCGTAAGCACATGATTCATACTTGAGTTAGGAAGAGTTACCCAAAATTCTAAGGAACCGGGTAGGGTAGAGAATTAGGTATGATTCACATTATGGACTAGTGGCGAAAAGGAAGTACACATCTTCACCGTGGTGATGATCGGTCATGAAGAATGGATCAAGAGGAGTTTCAGGTGTGACCGATGGAGATAGATCGGGATAGATCATAAGGTGCAGAAATTGATCGCCGTTGAGGTATCAACGAGGGCTATGATTGACAACAATGGGTTAGGCGATGCATCCGGGTTGCTAGTCGATGCATCTGGGTTTTGCATGTCGATGTTTTTTCGAAGGTCTATGGATGCGAATCCCGATAAACCTTATCCCTTTCCAATGGACTAAAACGGCATGGTATGAGGATTTGATTGGTTGCAAAGGCTCGTGGCGCTGATCGATCGCGATCAGCACTAGGTATTAGTACAGATTCCAAGTGGGGGAGAGTTGGTGTTCTAAGAGAATAAATGAAGCTTAATGCGTGTATAGCTCAGCTACTGGGATATGGGAGTACTTGCATTACGAATTATCAAGAGTTAGTTTGGGTTATGATGATGGAGGGAGAAGGGATTGACAGCTTGTTGGAAACCGTGGCTTGGGAATCTGCAGATAGGTTCCAGAGGATTACTAGGTACTCCTTTAGGGAATGGATGAGAATCCAGATTGATTTAAGTGCCGACATTATATCAACTTGTGTCACTCGAAGAGCAAGAAGGGCCCGTCCAGCTGCTGAAGCTGATGGACCTTGGCTCCTGTTACCCAGCTGAAGTTAGAGTAATTGGAGAATACATACAAGGTATGGCGAAGAATGCGTGTAGTGTGTGACGTATGGGATGAAGACCCACAGAAGATGGCTCCTTAGATAAATAGCCACAAGTAGAGGGTTGAAGCGGAAACAGAAGAAGGGTTCCCAGTATGACATAATCGGCCATTGAGGATGAAGGTCTCATGGCAATAAGGGAGACGGCGTGGGGATGGATACCCGCGACCTGACGAGGCAGGGAGCTCGCCGGCAGGGACGAAGGCCTTTGAAGAGGGAAAGTTTTAGCTTGGAGGAGGAAGATGGGAGTGTCATTGCATGCTGGAGCTAGCAAGGGGTTATTGGTGCATCAAGTAGCTTTTCACCTTAGGTAAAGGTGTTTGGAATAACTTTGAGTAAAGGAAATTCTACGAATGCAAGGAACCGGTTGGAAGTTGTATGCAGTGTTAAGAGGCATAGATCTTGGCCACGCTAGGGAAGTATGGTCACCTCTTTAGAAGTTTTGATTATTCTCGTCAAGGCGTGAAGAATGTCGGGCGAATGTATTCAATTCAAGACCTTGACAGCAGTGGGAGCGAGAGAGTCAAGTTTTGGTATAAAAAGGGTAGAGCATGGAAGGTGAGACGTTGGACTAAGGAGACAACGCGACCTGTTGGTTCGACCGCAAGATTGCGCAACCTATGGTGACTTGGAACACAAGGGTTCTACTTGCATGGACTGATACTCAGAAGGATTGACGTAGATGAATTATTTAGAGACCGAGAATCTACTTCAGGCTTCAACAAGAGTTATGCATGTAGGACAAAAGTCTTCGAAGTAAGGGATGTGTCATATGTGACAGCTCATCTCAGGAACGCTAGTCAATAGTTTCAAGGAAGGAAAGGATCGCGAGCCGAGAAGCCTACCAAGACAGGAAAGGCTGGGCAGAAGTAAGGAAGGGGTCGAAGCGAGGTTTTAAGGAAACATGTTGGTGAGATGGAGTATCAATCGGGAAGGATCAGCGCGGAAGCAACATATTAAGCAACGATGGGATCAAGACATGACGAGGATTATGTTATTCGGAGAATATAAGGGATGCTAGGAACAAGGATAAGCTATGGCCAGGAGCATTGGTGTAACACCCCAAACTTTCACACCAATTTTTTTTTTCCAAACTTATTTTTACAAATACTTTATTATACAAAACATTTAATTATACAAACGGGGTACTACAAATTCGTATCATTACCAAAGTTTAAACCCTTTTATTGCACGCTTTAAACACAGGAAGCTACCGTCCCACAACACACCCTTCTAACCTTTTCCTTGATTACCTGAGTACATAGCATTTAAAAAAAATACGTAAGACATGATTGTCTCGTGAGCAATGTGGGTTTAGACCCAAAACAGTTTTCTTAAATTTCATTTATTCTCAACTTCAAAACATTTAATTTCCTATGAGCGCACCCATAGGTATTCCTTCCCATTTGTGAGCACATTCCTACGAGCGCACCCGTAGGTTTTATACGAGCCGCACCCGTATAACTCCTTCCTCAACAGCATGAAACGAATTCATCTATCAAGGTACCAATTAGACAACTACTTCGCGACGGGAGGTACCATCCTAGTAGTGTCTTTTGACCACCCCTACCGCAGCAGGCCGTGATCTGTATCCGGATACTTCTCAACTCATCAACATGGCTCAACTACTTCATTAGTACTCTACATTTCATTCATCATTTTTGTACCCATTGTACTTACTATTTCACAATATCATTTCCAGTTTCACAAAAAAAACATTTTAGTTCCACAGAACCATTTCCTTTCTCATTTACCACATCAATTTTCATAAAACCATTTTGACTCACAAATCATTTTATATAAAATTCATTCCTTTATATAAAACCCATTTGCTATGTACTCGAAAATCCACACATTACTCACCTCGAGTCACCTAGGAGTTACTTAGCTTCTTGAACTCCTTTTCCCTTCGCTTGGTTCACTGTATTTGAACCACCACCTATATACGCATTTAGTTCACATACTTGGTTAACACATATTTATATATTACAACTGACTCCACAGTGCTAAAGTCTAATATTATACAGTTAAGGATCATAACCAAACTATAACCCTTAATAAACTAGCTTCTTTCAACTAATAAACTTTCCCAAAATACGCGTATTTTACTATAGTACCCCCGAGGGGTCGTATTCTGAATTTAAAAATTTTCTACGTAGTTTCACAACATTTTAAGCCTATGGTGTGAATTTCAGGTCAAACGGACATGTATAGCAACAAGTTCAAATCTCAAAATTGGACAGAAACTTCTCAACATTCTGCCGCGAGGTCGCGTAGCGACCCAAGGGTGGTCGCGTCGCGAAGTCAAAGTATGTTGCTATATTTGACGAATTTTCCAAACTGCAGTTTCACTATTCACTCCATTAAGCTCTTAATACTTGACTTAATTAGTTTAGGGTCATTTCCAGGCCCTAAATACCAACTTACACTTGATTTTAAAATACAAAATATCAAATCTTCTTTATACACTTGAAAATCTTCCGAAATCACCATTTTTCACCAAAAATCATTTTATTGGATTTTTAAGCTTGAAACTGATTTCTAGCATCATTTATGACATATGTGACTTAACAAAACCATTAGAACCATATGAAATCAGTTTAAATTCATAAACCCATTTCTAGGGTTCTTGAGCTCAAAACCCATTTCCATGGATTCAACCACAGTTTATGGTTAGAAATCCATTTCTTGTGATGAATTAAGCTAGATAGAACATATGAATTCGTGGTGATAACTCCTTATCAAACTTCAGTTTGGGAACTAACCACCACAACTTGAATCTATGAGTTTGGATCATAGAAATTTTACCTTATAAGCTTGAACCCACCAAATTCCAAGTGAAACCTTCAATCTTTGATGCTAATTTCTATGAACCTGCAACTCTCCCGTGTTTCTCCAGCTCTCTCTCTCGAACTCTCTACACTTCTTTGGAGAATTGGAGATGTCTCCAGTTTATATCCTCATAGTTCCATTATAACCCCTCCAAATTCAATTCTTCCATTTTAGCACCCAAAACCACTTTTTATTGCATAAAGTTCCATTATTTTTACATAATTATCCCATCACACAATTATTTTACCCCAAGGTCCAAGACATGGCAAAAAGACCAATTTGCCCTTATTCCACAATTTTTAATAGTACACACGATTATTTTACATTTTATTACTAATTTTCGCGGGTTCTTACAACCTCTCCCCCTTAAGAGGATTCCGTCCTCGGAATCTCCTCATAGTTCGTAAAATCTGGGTATCTTTTCTTTATTTCCTCCAACGTCTCCCAAGTCAAATCTAAACCCGACGAGTGTTTCCATTTGACTAAAACTAAGTCAATTTCTTTATTCCTCAGTTTCTTGGTTCTCACTTCTAGCATTGCCTCTGGTTCTTCTATCAATTTGTTCGGGGTCTCCACTTTTAAGTCTTCTAATGGAATAACGAGTTCACTCTTCCCAAAGTACATTTTCAGGTAACTTACATGGGACGTATCATGTATACCACTCAATTCATGTGGTAATTCCAATTTGAAAGCCTGTTCACCAACCCTTTTTAGGATCTTAAAAGGTCCAATGTACCTTGGACTCAATTTACCTTTATTACCAAATCTTACTACACCTTTCCATGGCGATACTTTGAGCATCACCAGATCACCTTCTTTTAAATTGTAAGGTCTCTTCTTCAAATCTGCATAACTCTTCTATCTATCTTGAGCGGCTTTCATATTGGTTTGAATTATTTTAATCTTTTCATTTGTTATCCTTACAATTTCCGGTCCCGTCGTTTTGGTCTCCCCCGCCTCCAACCAACAAAGAGGTGTTCTACACTTTCTACCATATAGAGCTTCAAATGGTGGCATTCCAATACTGGAATGATAACTGTTGTTATAGGAAAACTCCACCAATGGCAAGTGTTCGTCCCAATTTCCACCAAAATCCATAACACACGATCATAGCATATCTTCCACAGTTTGGATGGTACGTTCACTTTTCCCGTCTGTTTGGGGATGATAAGTTGTACTCATTTTAATTTTTGTCCCCAATCGTTCCTGTAGTGCCTCCCACAATTTTGAGGTAAATCGCGGATCTCTATCAGACACAATCGACAAAGGAGCTCCATGAAGTCTTAAAACTTCATCAATGTATATTTGTGCTAACGTTTCCAACTGTGTGGTTTCTTTAATTGCTAGAAACATAGCACTCTTGGTCAAACGGTCAACAATGACCCATATACAATTGTGACCCCTTCTAGTTCTCGGTAATCCAACTATGAAATCCATAGTTATATCTTCCCATTTTCCCGCTGGAATTTGCAGAGGTTGAGTATTTCCATACGGGGCTTGGTGTTCCGCCTTCACCTGTGCACAGGTTACACATTTAGAAATGTACTTAACTATTATTTTCTTCATTCCTAGCCACCAATACTATTCTTTGAGATCCCGATAAGTTTTCATACTCCCTGGGTGAATGGAATACTTTGACTTATGAGACTCTTCTAAAATCAGTTTTCTCATTCCACCAGCTTTTGGTACCCATACGCGGTTCCCGACTGTCTTCAATTCCTGGGTATTTTCTCCAAACACCAAATCTTTTCCCAGATTTTCTTTCTTTAAGTCACCACTTTCTAATGCTTGCTTTTGAGCGTCTTTAATTCTTTCTATTATTCTTGATTTCAACTCTATCTGTACCAATCTTTCTTGACTCTTCTTTTCATGAATTTTCCTGCTTAAAGCGTCCGCTACCACATTTGCTTTTCCAGGGTGGTAGGCAATTTCACAGTCATAATCATTTATCAATTCCAGCCACCTACTTTGCCTCATATTGAGTTCCTTCTGTGAGAATACATACTGCAAGCTTTTGTGATCCGTGTATGACATGCCCAGGTCGTCGTGCGGTCAAAAATAAAGAAAACCTAGCACACACTAGTACAGTGGTAGTCAGGGTCGATCCACAGGAGCTTCGTGGTTAGACTAAATGACAGATTACCAACTAGTAGTGTCACGCTACAGTCGGAGGACCTAGTTTCTAAGTGCTCAACTACCCAAAAAGCAATCACTAACCTAAGTCAAGCTAAGCATAAGCTAACCCAACTCAAACTAACCTAGTTACATTCAGAAATCAAAAGTGCATCTTTGAATCAGAATCAAACAAAGGCATCCAAAACATCCAAACAATCACAAGGTATAACCTAAACCAATAGCTATAGTCCAACTGAACAAGTACTAGCCAAAGTTCAATACCTAAGCTAACCTAGTTGGCTACTGATTTCAGCAAGGGAAATCAGTTCCAAACAAGGTCAAAACAACATTCAAACACAAACCAATAACCAAAACCAAACACAACCATCCAAAACACCGAAATACCAATAATGCTTATAACCAAATGATTCTCATTCATCAAACTCAGATCCAAACATCAAAATAGTAACTAAATAATACTAAAATAGAAACCAAAGCTTGATATCAATGGTTGTCACTCCCAAAGATACAAACCAAAGCTTAGAAATATCTAACTAATTGAAAATAAAATCCAAAACATGAAAATACCAATTGAGAAGTTGCTGGAACGAAATCTTGGAGTCAAAGAGCTTCAAGGTCGATTTTACACCCGGTCTTTGCTAGGGTTTTCGGCTGGAATTGCCTCTATTTATAGTTGCAAATTTCCCGCAGCCGCGCCGCGCAAATGAAGAATGCGCCCTGCGCACGTACTTATCAGATCCCCTTTTTTGTCATTTGAATGTGTTACGCCGCCTTAAGCCCGCGTCGCGCGTTTCATAGGTCCGCGACGTGTACGTGTTTCCTTGATTTTTCATTCATTTCCAAACTTATTCCTTTTGCACGCTTTTAGTCCCTGTTTCCATTCTTTTCTTCCAAACAAGTCCTGGCACGAAAAGTGAGAATATCCAGACATATCTGATATAATTTCATCAAGAACAGGGCTCAACAACGCCTAAAATACTTGATATCACTAGGCGTTGTCAAACACCCCACACTTGTGCCTTGCTTGTCCCCAAGCAAGAGAGTTTTTAACAAATTATAATAAAGACTCAAACAATTTCTGACTGTGTTCAGTCTCAAAGTTTATTGCTCTATGAGTTAGAGTGTAATAGTTTGTGAAAAAATAATTGAATTGTTCTTTGGAATTCATGGCTTTCTAGAGAACCCTTGATTACAAACTTTCTGTCCACAATGAAGTGTACTTACTCATTCAGATTCTAAAGGCCATTAAGGAATTGTCCATGACTTTCGATGTTGTCCGTGTAACGAGCTTTCAGAAATACCATCCCAGACCAGACGATCTTAGGTGGTAAGGTGTATAAGTCTCACCCATTTTAGACTTACCGGCTCGAACAACAAAGGCCACAGATTGACATTTCCTTCCTAAATTCCAATCCTAAAACAGCTCAATCTTTTAAACTCGTAAAACTCAACTTATTTGACTAACTAATAGCATAATCACAAATAAACAATATTTCTTTAAAAAATACCAGTGCTATCACAATCACAAACCATTCATTTCAAAATTGCAATTTATTAAAATTTTTGAAAAATATAGCTAAAAATTGAAAATTGATCATTTCTGCAAAAATTTCAAAAAATTTCTCTTTCGACCATCCACACCCCACACTTAAAACCGTACAACGTCCCCGTTGTACAAAAATTATTTCAAAACAAGGGAGAAAGAGTTACCCCTTTTGGACGATAGATTGCTTGGTGCTCAGTATCACAGGTATAATTGCGAACAAACGGATCCTTGATTTCGTATTCCGGAGTTGTAGCGCTACAGTGAACACGCCGGTGGTCGAGAAAAGTGGAGGGGGCACGGTGACCCCACACTTGTCTGAGACAACTCCTTCCCATTTGGTATATCATGCATAACTCAACAAACAAATTAAAAGCAAACATAACAAATAAAATATACAAAATATAAACAAAATATAAAAGTGTGTCATAGATTTATTACATATTTCCCAAAAAAAAGGAAGAAAAAGTAGAAAAAGTACATCAATCACCACCAGGTGGCCTGGAAGGTCCATCCTCGTGATCGTGGGCCCTGGCTGGGAATGGTCGGGGGCACAGACCCTGTGCTGATGCAATATGTGGATGTACCTCCCCGATCCACTCGAGCTGGTCCTCGATCCTCGTGACTCTAGCCTCCAGTCGGTGCATGGCCGCCGGGTCCTCCTATGACTGTGGCTCTGCCGGGGCTGCTGGTGCTGGCTCTGGCCTCCGGCGTCTCCTGCCTAGCTGAACGTATGCCGGCTGGGGTGCCGGGGAGGCTCTGTAGGTGCCCAGATGAACTGCCCCGGGCGCTGCTGCTCAATGAGCCGCATCCTCTCCAGAGTGCGTACTGTAGTACGAGATGGAGGTAAAGCAGTCAAGGAGGCAGCAACGGGGGCAGTAAGGATCCCGTATGAGCGGGCCAGGCGGGTAATGAAATACCCCCGGGCCAGTGGACTGCTAGCGGAGGCTCCCGTCGAGTGGGTGGAAAGGGCAACTGCAAGGGCGTAGGGGAGGTGGAGGAATCGGGACGGGTCGAGGAGAGCCCAGAAGAATGTCATGTCCTCCCCGGACACCTTCTCGCCCCCTCCCGATGCATGATGGAGGTGGAGACGATACGGTGCATGAGGCGGTGGAGTGGGTCGCGGAGGTGGCTCTCCCTCGAGGTCCCCGCCTCGTAGATAACGTTGGACAATGGTGTCCAAATCTCCATATTGCCGGACCTCTCCGGCTGCCCCTGGATACACGCCCCGAAGAACTGCGTGAAATGGCGATGCTGGAGGTCTGCTGAAGTGTATAACCCGACTCTCCTCCCGAACTCCCGGAGGTTGCACTCCCTCTGTGCGCCTCCCAAACGAAACCGGATGATCCTAGAGCGTGGGTCTGACGCCCGAGGTGCGAAGTGGATGGTGGATAGAAACTCCAATAGCAGCTCGGTGTAGACGACGTCCTCCTCGGTGGCCATAATCCTGTCCTAGCCCCGGCATGTAAATGACGTCTCCTCATGAATCCAGGTGCGATGTAGAAATGGCTCGATCGCACCCCAGAGTCCAGCGTCCCTCAAGATATCCCTGTCAATGACTGTGGCCTCGAGAACCCGGCGACCAGTCAGTGCGTCTCTCCGTGAAATATACTCCGCTGAGCTGGCCAGTCCCTCTGGGAACTGGAGGAAAGGGTGATCTAACCTGAACATCATCTGCAAAAAGATACATAGCCACAAAAGATTTTTTTTTTTTTTTGCAAAATTAGTCCTTTTCTTCCCCACCGCACCGCGGCGCGACCCAAGAGCAAGGCGCGTCGCGGCGAGCGACTGTTTGCAAAACCCCAATCCAAACTTGCAATTTAACCTGCTAAAACTCGATCCAATCATACCACAAGGTAGCCTAAGTGCCGATTAACTCATCTAGGGCATCTATTTGGCAAAACAAACGCCCTATGAGTTAGCATTGGAGATTCTAAGTTTTGAACTTCTCTGGACAAATCACTAAAATTAACTACCTAATTGCTAGTTTTAACAACTAATAGATAGTTAGAATAGCGTACCTTGGTAGTAGAAACAAAATGAGCAAGAAAAAACGCGAGAGAAATTCGTCGATCAGAGCTTCGAGTCGTGTGAGGTGTGTGTTGAGTCGCGGCTTACCTTAATATAGGAGAAAACCGACTGATCGTTCCCCGCGTCACGCGTTTACGCTTTGCGCGTCGCGCGTGTCACCAAATCAACCCCTGCGCATCGGGTTGGTTTACGATCCCGCGTCGCGTAATTCAAAAACCCGCGGCACGGTCTTCAAACTTTTTAAAACTTTTCACACGACCCCACACTTATTTTAGACCACTAATACCGGCAACAGATCGATGTATCTTCCTAATTAAATTCTAAGATATATAAAACCTAACCTTTGACACGATGGGTTGCCTCCCAGCGAGCGCTAAGTTTAACGTCTTCAGCCAGACATACTATTCCTATGCCGAATCTTCTTCTTCTTTTTGAACCCTTGATGACATCTGCTTGAATCCTAGCGCGAAGTTGTTGGCCATCATTGACATGAGAGATGTAAGTTGAGTCATTCGATCACTCACACCGCTAATCCACTGTTGCTGAGATTCCAGGAGCTTAAAAACTTTTGCTTCTCGTTCTCTTGATTCCTTCTCATACTGCTGGTGTCTTGCCTCCATCATTTCCATCATATCCAGCAGTTGCTCCTTATCGATAGTGGATAACGGATGGTCCTTGGTTTCTTTTAAAACCTCTTCTTTTCCTCCTTCTCTCGTACGTGTCCAAATTTTTTCCTTGCTCTTGATCCCAGGCTCCATCAATATCCTTCTGTCCACTTGCTTGCCATTCCATTCTGAAGGTAATGATACAGGATTTCCAAACATGTTCATTCTTCTTTTCCTTGTCCCAAAGAAGATGTCCATGTCCCCTGTCTTGCAATCAATCACCGCACCAGCAGTAGCCAAGAATGGGCGTCCTAAAATGAGTGTAGGTGCGTCGTCCAAGCTTTCGTATTCCATAACTAGGAAATCCACGGGATAGAAGAAGTCCCCAACCTTGACTATGACATTCGTCAGTTTTCCCCGAGATACCTTTGTTGATTGATCAGCCAGCTGCAATACAACTTTTGCTGGCTCTATTTCTTCATTTTTGTACTTATCGTATAGGTATCCTGGCAGTATATTGACACTTGCTCCCAAATCTAACAAGGTGTTCCGAATGACCACATCTCCTACAGTAGTAGTTATCAATGGTGATCCAGGATCCTTTTCCTTTTTGGGCAGTGTTCCCAATAACGCTTTACTTACTTTCACAGTCAACCTCACAGTATTTGGTGTGGGTACTTTACTCTTCCCATTTCTTTCACACATTTCCTGAAGAATTCTGGTATCTTCAGGGGCATCCTTAAGCTCATCCCACAGCGGTTGGTTCATTAAAGGCCCCATTGGTTTGGGTGCTTCCTGCTTCTTTTTCCCTTTCCTATCCTTCTTTCTCTGTTTGATTCCTGCTATCATCGATTGTTCCTCTTCCTGGACCATTTTGTCTATTTCTGGTTGAGTTTCCTTCTCAACAGGAGTTCCTTCTTCCTTACGTTCCTCACTTCCTAGAACTTTCTCTTCTTTCTCCAGTTTCACTTCACTTCCTACTTCAAACAAGTCTTCCAAAGTGACTTTTCGCCATCCAGATTCGACAGTGTTAACTTGATCTTTTCCTGGTCATTGATTATGGATTGGGTTGACCTCTATCGTTCCATGTTTGCAATGGCTTTTGCATTTGCTTGAGACTGTTGCTGCGTAGCAGTGACCATCTCGTACATTTTAGCAATCATTTCTTCTTGAGTCCCTGGAACGTTGTTGGTAACATTATTGGGCCCCTTGTTGTTGTTATTGCTACTATTTCCATTTGTATTTCCATTGTTGTTGTTATTTGCAGGCTGATGTGTTCTAGGCTAATTGGTCGATTGACCTTGGTAATTGTTTTGCCTAAAATTCTATTGCTGTCCTTGATTGTATGGCCTGTAGGGTCGTCCATTATTATGCTGGCCTTGACCCTGGCCATAAACTTGATTCACCTCTTGAGCTTTAGGTCCTCCTTGACCTCCTTGCGATGGATTCTGCGGTCCATTCTGCAGCGTTGACATGAGTCTGTCAAACTTCTTATTCAGTTCACTAATTTCCTTCTTTACTTCCTTCTTCCAGTCAGCATCGGCTCCCACTGCTGCTGCCGTACCTACAGTCTTCCTGGTAGAAAAATTTTCCTTGGAACCATTGCTTAATTGTTCCAAGAACTGCCAAGCTTCCTCTGGGTCCTGCCACATAAATGTCCCACTTGATGAGGCATTTATCATGGCCTGATGCGTCTCACTGACTCCTTCGAAGAATAACTTAACTAATTGCCACCTAGGAATTTCATGATGCGGGTAGGATCGTAACAACTCCTTCAACCTATCAAAGGCTTCGTGGAAAGCTTCTCTTGGTTTTTGCTGGAAGTCCTGAATGACCCTTCTAATTTCGGTTGTCTTACTTGCTGGATAAAATTCCTGTAGGAACTTGGCCTTGAGCTGATCCCATGTGGTAATGCTGTTCGATGGTAAATATGTAAACCAATATTTGGCCTTATCTTTGAGGGTGAATGGGAATAGTCTAAGCCTGAAGATGTTCCTATTGGTGTTCCTAGGGTTATTAGCATTGGCAATCGCTAAAAATTCATATAGATGATTATATGGATCGTCTTGCTTATACCCTCTAAACTCTGGCAATATTCCTAACAACTGAGGTCTTATTTCAACTTGAGAATCAATGTTATCAGGAATATAAATTGGCGATGAATCATCATATTCCCGTGGTTGGAAATGTGATGCAACCGATTGCCTTCTCGGTTGTGCGAAATGTAAAGGTTGAGCAGGATTACTGTAAATATGATCGTTATATTCCTGTTGACCTGGTGGTTGTTGATACTGTGGAGCTCTTCTGGGAGGTCCCCGACCTCGGTTCCACTGTGGCTGTGGTGCTGGTGGCACCCGTCCCTCGTCTTCCTCGTCATATCTCTCCTCCGTCTCTGGATAATGGTATTGTGGCTGAGGAGGTTGTTGATAGTGTATAGGTTGTGTAGGTTGGAATGTGGGTTGAGGTTTAAAAAGAACTGGTTATGGTTAAGAAAATGGTTGAGAGGTTGGTGTCTGCTGTCTAGAAACTGGGGTGCCATCACGGGTCGGCTCTCCCCAAGACATTGCAGAGGTAAATGGGTTGGTAGATTGTGGTTGTGAAACGGGTGTAAATGGTGGTACAGATGGCGGAGTGCATGATGGTATGGGTGCAGGGGCTGAAACTGCACCACTAGAAGCACTCGAGCTCCCGAAGTGAAACTCTGACAGTGGCGGAATAGAAAACATCCCCGTTGCCTCACCTGATGGTTCCTGGGCAACACTTACTGGACTACTACTAACCTGACTAAAATTCATGATAGTTGAATGCCTACGAGCACGGATTTTGCGCGCAGTACGCTCAATCTCAGGATCAAAATGCAATGGGGATAATTGCTCACCCCTGCGGGTACGCATGTACTAGTGCAACACGCCCACAAACAAAAATCAAAAACAAAATTAACAAAATGAAATTTCCAAAAACAAGAAACAAGTTCCTACTAATCACCTAATCTAAGCTCACAGCTCCCCGGCAACGGCGCCAAAATTTGACACGCCTAGGTCGTCGTGCGGTCAATAATAAAGAAAACCTAACACACACTAGTACAGTGGTAGTCAAGGTCGATCCACAGGAGCTTCGTGGTTAGACTAAATGACAGATTACCAACTAGTAGTGTCACGCTACAGTCGGAGGACCTAGTTTCTAAGTGCTCAACTACCCAAAAAGCAATCACTAACCTAAGTCAAGCTAAGCATAAGCTAACCCAACTCAAACTAACCTAGTTACTTTCTGAAATCAGAAGTGCATCTCTGAATCAGAAGCAAACAAAGGCATCCAAAACATCCAAACAATCACAAGGTATAACCTAAACCAATAGCTATAGTCCAACTGAACAAGTACTGGCCAAAGTTCAATCCCTAAGCTAACCTAGTTGGCTACTGATTTCAGCAAGGGAAAGCAGTTCCAAACAAGGTCAAAACAACATTCAAACACAAACCAACAACCAAAACCAAACACAACCATCTAAAACACCGAAATACCAATAATGCTTATAACCAAATGATTCTCATTCATCAAACTCAGATCCAAACATCAAAACAGTAACTAAATAATACTAAAACAGAAACCAAAGCTTGATATCAATGGTTGTCACTCCCAAAGATACAAACCAAAGCTTAGAAATATCTAACTAATTGAAAATAAAATCCAAAACATGAAAATACCAATTGAGAAGTTGCTGGAACGAAATCTTGGAGTCAAAGAGCTTCAAGGTCGATTTTACACCCGGTCTTTGCTAGGGTTTTCGGCTGGAATTGCCTCTATTTATAGTTGCAAATTTCCCGCAGCCGCGCCGCGCAAATGAAGAATCCGCGGCGCGCGTACTTATCAGATCCCGTTTTTTCGTCATTTGAATGTGTTACACCGTCTTAAGCCTGCGTCGCGCGTTTCATAGGTCCGCGACGCGCGTATGTGTTTCCTTGATTTTTCATTCTTTTCCAAACTTCTTCCTTTTGCACGCTTTTAGTCCCTGTTTCCATTCTTTTCTTCCAAACAAGTCCTGGCACGAAAAGTGAGAATATCCAGACATATCTGATATAATTTCATCAAGAACAGGGGTCAACAACGCCTAAAATACTTGATATCACTAGGCGTTGTCAGTGTATAAAGTACACTTTGTTCCATATAAGTAATGCCTCCAGATTTTTAGTGCAAACACAATTGCTGCATGTTCCAAATCGTGCGTTGCATATCTTGTTTCTGGTTCTTTCAGTTGGCGAGAAGCATACGCTATCACTTTTCCCCGCTGCATTAATACACAACCCAATCCTCTGTTCGAGGCATCACTGTATACCACAAAATCTTCGGTTCCTTCAGGTAATGCAAGAACCAGCGCATCACACAACTTCTCTTTTAGTGTTTCAAATGCCTTTTCTTGTTCCGCTCCCCATTCAAATTTTATCCCTTTTCTTGTTAGCTTCGTAAGAGGTACTGCAATTCGAGAAAAGTCCTGGATAAATCGTCGGTAGTACCCGGCGAGTCCAAGGAAACTTTTTACTTTTGTCGGGGTTTTTGGAGTTTCCCACCTCATCACTGCTTCCACCTTTGCGGGATCCATTTTGATTCCTTGAATAGAGACAACATGCCCGAGAAATTGCACTTCCCGTAACCAGAACTCACACTTTGAAAACTTCGCATACAACTTCTCTTTCTTCAGAACTTCCAATACCGTCCTCAAATGGCTTTGATGTTCCTCCGCAGTCTTCGAGTAGATAAGAATGTCATCAATAAATACGATCACAAACTTATCGAGGAACAGTTTACACACCCGATTCATTAAATCCATAAAAATTGCCGGGGCATTCGTCAAACCAAAAGGCATGACTAAAAATTCGTAATGCCCGTAGCGAGTGCGGAAAGCGGTCTTCTCAACATCTTCATTTCTTACCCGAACTTGATGATAACCAGATCGAAGGTAAATCTTGGAAAAATAATCAGCGCCTTGAAGTTGGTCAAATAGATCGTCTATGCGTGGTAACGGGTAACGGTTTTTAATAGTGATTTTGATGAGTTCTCGGTAATCAATGCACATTCGCATTGAACCATCCTTCTTTTTGACAAACAGCACCGGTGCACCCCAAGGTGACGAACTGGGGCGTATAAAACCTTTGTCGAGTAATTCTTGTAATTGTGACATCAACTCCCGCATTTCAGTCGGGGACAAACGGTATGGAGCACGGGCAATAGGAGAAGCTCTGGGTACAAGATCAATTCGAAATTCGACCTGTCTCTCTGGTGGCAAGCCAGGTAAATCGTCTGGAAAAACTTCAGGGTACTCTCTCACCGCATCAATATCACTCACGGTTTTCTTTACTTTATCTTCCGCTATCACATACGCTATAAAGGAAGAACATCCTTTTACCAAACACCTTCGTACTTTCGCTGCACTGATAAAACTTGACATTCTTTTAGGTTTCTCACCATAAACGTACACTTTACTACCATCTGGAATCTTCACCGACACGACTTTCTTTCCGCATGCATTTTTTGCGTCATTGGCTCCGAGCCAATCCATTCCAATAATAATATCAAAAGTCTTGACTCCAATCGCCAGAAGATTTAGAGAAAATTTCTTGTCATCAATGCTAAGTTCACAGCCGCGGTACACGTGTTTTATCTCCACCTTCTTACCACTCTCCAATTCGACCTCACAAACATAATCTAACGGTTCTAACGGTACATTAAGTTTTAAACCAAACTCATGGGGACACAAATGAGCATGTAGCACCAGAATCAAATAACACGTAAGCAGGCATCTGATTAATTAGTAAGGTACCTGAGACCACGTCTTGTGTCTCCTTTGCTTCCTCCCGTGTAAGCTGGAAGGCGCGAGTCTTGACTTTTTGGGGTTCTGTCTTCTTTTGTGCAGTTGACACCACTGTTTCACCACCTTTCTTCGGGCAATTGTAGCTGTAGTGCCCCTTTTCATGACAAGAGAAACACTCAACTTCGCTAAGCTTTGGGTATGTACATTCTCTAGCTCTATGACCGACTCTTCCACAGTTGAAACATGCTGAGCTTCCCGTTTTGCATTCTCCCGTATGTTCTTTTCCACATTTTTCACAAGTCTTCCGGTTACTCTGTTTAGAAGACGTAACCATTGATTTTTCCTTCTTGCTCCAACTACTACTTCCACTACTAAATTTTCGTTTGTCTCCAGAAATTTGCCTCTCCATCGTTCTACGCTTCCACACATCCTCAACATTTCTTGCTGCCGCAAATGCATCATCCATTGTTTCTGCCCGCTTCACCTCCAATTCATATTCCCATGGTAAACCTTTCACGTAGCGGTTAATTCGAGCCCGCTCCGTGGGATAGATATTCCCCACAAACGGTAGCATATCGCTAAACTTCTTAGTGTATTCAGCGACAGACAGACTACCCTTTTTCAGAGTAAGAAATTCGTCTTCAAGCTTCTCTATGTCTCGGAGGGGACAATATTTGTTCTTCAAACGGGTAGTAAGTTCGGTCCACGACCATTTATAAATCATGTCTTTCCCAAGCAACTCATATAAAGTATTCCACCAGACCAACGCGTCATCCTTCAATAATCGTGAAGCATAATAAACTTTATCTTTTTCATGACATTTGCTAACCTCCAACACTTGCTCTGTTTCTCGTAACCATCGCATCGTAACTTTGGGTTCAAAACTGTCATAATATTCCGTAGGTTTACACGCTAGGAAAGATTTGAAAGTACACCTCTTTTTATTTTCCGTCCCCAAACTATCTTCCTTTGTAACAGAATCTCCGTTAGTAGGTCTCCAAGAGGCATCCTCCAGAGAAGGATTAGGGTGTGGTTCTCCCAGCCGAGCATTCATCATCTGACGCATAACTTCTCTCATTTCAGTCTTTAAGTTGCTGATAAGATTTTGTATGGCCTCCAAGGTCACAGGTGGAGGCTGCGGCATTGGGTTTGGCATAGCACCCATATTGTCTGCATCATCGACGGGATTACCCCCATGAGACGGGGTATGACTTGCTGCCCGTACCTCACTCGAAAGATTCTGATCTCCACTCTCCATTACTATATAAAATGAATAAGATTTGCATTTATTATCCCACATAAATATATTTATCAATATATCTGAAAGCTATAGCATGTGATCTTCCTATGGAACATATGTTCCCAAATACCTCTCTCCTAATTCCCACAACCAAGTTTCCTCAGGTTTCCCTCGTGACTTCACCAGTTCCAACGTATATCCTGTGATTATAATAATACGGGCCCAATATTATTTTAACCACCTACATGCTTTGGCTCTGATGTTATCACAAGACTCCCTGATTCACCGGTTTCTGTGGGTTTCAACAATATACATTATCGACAATACCCCGTTATCTAGTACTTTAGTGCCGCTACTTTCTTACGATTAATCCAATAGTTTAAGCCTAGGATGGTTACCCAACCTAATTCGCTTAAACCATGGCTCTGATACCAAAATTGTAACACCCCAAACTTTCACACCAAATTTTTTTTTCCAAACTTATTTTTACAAATACTTTATTAAACAAAACATTTAATTTTACAAACGGGGTACTACAAATTCGTATCATTACCAAAGTTTAAACCCTTTTATTGCACGCTTTAAACACAGGAAGCTACCGTCCCACAACACACTCTTCTAACCTTTTCCTTGATTACCCGAGTACATAGCATTTAAAAAAATACGTAAGACATGATTGTCTCGTGAGCAATGTGGGTTTAGACCCAAAACAGTTTTCTTAAATTTCATTTATTCTCAACTTCAAAACATTTAATTTCCTATGAGCGCACCCAT
The DNA here is from genome assembly GCA_023525715.1 of Cichorium intybus. Taxonomy (NCBI): domain Eukaryota; kingdom Viridiplantae; phylum Streptophyta; class Magnoliopsida; order Asterales; family Asteraceae; genus Cichorium; species Cichorium intybus. Next base: position 29,168,090 of record CM042015.1, read on the forward strand.
AGGTATTCCTTCCCATTTGTGAGCACATTCCTACGAGCGCACCCGTAGGTTTTATACGAGCCGCACCCGTATAACTCCTTCCTCAACAGCATGAAACGAATTCATCCATCAAGGTACCAATTAGACAACTACTTCGCGACGGGAGGTACCATCCCAGTAGTGTCTTTTGACCACCCCTACCGCAGCAGGCCGTGATCTTTATCCGGATACTTCTCAACTCATTAACATGGCTCAACTACTTCATTAGTACTCTACATTTCATTCATCATTTTTGTACCCATTGTACTTACTATTTCACAATATCATTTCCAGTTTCACAAAAAAACATTTTAGTTCCACAGAACCATTTCCTTTCTCATTTACCACATCAATTTTCATAAAACCATTTTGACTCACAAATCATTTTATATAAAATTCATTCCTTTATATAAAACCCATTTGCTATGTACTCGAAAATCCACACATTACTCACCTCGAGTCACCTAGGAGTTACTTAGCTTCTTGAACTCCTTTTCCCTTCGCTTGGTTCACCGTATTTGAACCACCACCTATATACGCATTTAGTTCACATACTTGGTTAACACATATTTATATATTACAACTGACTCCCAAGTGCTAAAGTATAATATTATACAGTTAAGGGTCATAACCAAACTATAACCCTTAATAAACTAGCTTCTTTCAACTAATAAACTTTCCTAAAAATACGCGTATTTTACTACAGTACCCCCGAGGGGTCGTATTCTGAATTTAAAAATTTTCTACGTAGTTTCACACAATTTTAAGCCTATGGTGTGAGTTTCAGGTCAAACGGACATGTATAGCAACAAGTTCAAATCTCAAAATTGGACAGAAATTTCTCAACATTCTACCGCGAGGTCGCGTCGCGAAGTCAAAGTATGTTGCTATATTTGACGAATTTTCCAAACTGCAGTTTCACTATTCACTCCATTAAGCTCTCAATACTTGACTTAATTAGTTTAGGGTCATTTCCAGGCCCTAAATACCAACTTACACTTGATTTTAAACTACAAAATATCAAATCTTCTTTATATACTTGAAAATCTTCCAAAATCACCATTTTTCACCAAAAATCACTTTATTGGATTTTTAAGCTTGAAACTGATTTCTAGCATCATTTATGACATATGTGACTTAACAAAACCATTAGAACCATATGAAATCAGTTTAAATTCATAAACCCATTTCTAGGGTTCTTGAGCTCAAAACCCATTTCCATGGATTCAACCACATTTTATGGTTAGAAATCCATTTCTTGTGATGAATTAAGCTAGATAGAACATATGAATTCGTGGTGATAACTCCTTATCAAACTTTAGTTTGGGAACTAACCACCACAACTTGAATCTATGAGTTTGGATCATAGAAATTTTACCTTATAAGCTTGAACCCACCAAATTCCAAGTGAAACCTTCAATCTTTGATGCTAATTTCTATGAACCTGCAACTCTCTCGTGTTTCTCCAGCTCTCTCTCTCGAACTCTCTACACTTCTCTGGAGAATTGGAGATGTCTCTAGTTTATATCCTCATAGTTCCATTATAACCCCTCCAAATTCAATTCTTCCATTTATCACCCAAAACCACTTTTTATTGCATAAAGTTCCATTATTTTTACATAATTATCCCATCACACAATTATTTTACCCCAAGGTCCAAGACATGGCAAAAAGACCAATTTTCCCTTATTCCACAATTTTTAATAGTACACACGATTATTTTATATTTTATTACTAATTTTCGTAGGTTTTTACAACTGGGTCTTATTGGTTTAGTAATCCATTAAGGATTCTACGTCCTGGAGGATTGGTATCTCACGTGGGTACCGGGGTACTGTGCCTTATACAAGGTTGTGCCCCCTCGTGCCTCGGTGAGAGATAGGGTGTTGTCGGATAGAGTGTACTATGTTGTGGTGGAGGTGTGCTGTGTTCTAGTGAGTACTTCGTGCTGGTCAGGAATGTCGAGTCCTTTAGGTCTGATTGGTTAGATTGGTTTGTGGGGCAGATGACTTCTGTTCGGGGGTGAGATAATGGTCTTTTGGGTGCCGAGGATTAGTACCCTAAGATTGTTCAGTGGGATAGGAGATAACTATGGACCCCTCCATGATCACATTTGCCAGACTAGTTGAAGTGAAGACTACCTTGATGTTGATGTTGGCTGTTTAGCTGATAAGAATGAAATCCATGGGCGGGTCAGGATGACCCGAAAGCCAGACGGATCAGATTCAAGAAAAGGGTTTAGATGCGGAACTGTGGAAGGGAGCGTCTTAAGGTGAGTTAGTTCGGGTAGATGAAGAGTGGGGAGTGGGGTTAGCAGAGGTTGGCTAACCCATTATGGTCGCTTTGGATGTCAATTATGGATGGGGCATTTTGTGCGGTAATGAATGTAGAGTTGTGTCAAGTTTTTGTTTTTTCATTTGCCCGAGGGGTGTCATGGATGCGTATGGTATTTGAGAGGATTATTGGTGATCTGGCCGGTAAGGAAGTGGGAATGGTTAAGTGGAGAGGTGTTGATCGGTGGGAAGGTCATGGTCACTCACCAAAAGACTCGTAGCTAATTTGGTCTCTGAAGATTTCTGAGGTGGAATTTGGAGGTATGCCTATATGGGTTCATCGCGGAAGTACTAAGGAACCCCTCAGGGTGTGGATAAAATCTAGGATGTCGTAGACCGATGGAGCAGGAGTGCTAAGTCTAATAAAGTATGTTGGTTTACTAAAGGTGGATGATGTTAAGGCTCAAGAGAAGGTACCCCGATATGGTGCTCTGGATGGTGATATGAGGTGAGGAGATGCAGCTCACCTGGGAGTTTAGGAGAATGTTCATAAAGTTTTCGACACTCAACGTTGTTTCAGTATTGTGCATCACCTTTAGAAGGATGGCGGAATGGAGAGATCAATGTAGACGCTTGAAGGAGTTTCTTCGGGATTACGTTCTTAGTGTGGTGGGAGTTGTAGTCTCCTATGTAATGTTGGTAGAGTCCTTTATGTTAATGGTTAGCACACGAGAAATGGTCTCTTGTGCAAGAAGTCGTACGGGAGAAGGTGTCAGGACTTCTGTGTGCTCAGGAAGAGATTATAGACCGTTTTTGAGCCGGAAGAAGAATCATGATAATATGCAGTGTTAGGATTGAGCTTATTGATCGGAGTTTTGACGTTAAGGTACCGAGGTACAGGAAAATTGGACCCCGAGTGTACCAGATAATTGTTAGTGTAGTAAATGGAATCTATAGTTTAGTCAGGCTCGTTGCAACTTCTAGATTTCTTAGTTAAGGCTGTGCAATTCGACACGTTCTGTAGCGTGCAATTGGGAGAGAAATTACGAGGCGACGGTCTGATCTCGAGTTTTAGGTTGGGGATTTTGTTCTTCTAAAAGTGTCGCCTTGGGAAGGGAGTTCTTCGATTTAGGAAGCGAGGAAAGCTTGGCCCTAGGTGCATTGGATCATATTGAATCATCGCACGAGTAGGTAAGGTAGCTTACCGGTTGGAGCTGCCTGAGCAGCTTAGCCAGATTCACGACATGTTCCACCTTTCGCAACTTAGGAAGTGTATTACCGATGAAACTTCAATAGTGCCTTTGGAGGATATTCAAGTAGACGAACGCCTGAATTATGTGGAGCAACCGATTGCCATCATTGAAAGGAAAATAAAGAATTTACGAAATAAAACGATAGGATTAGTTAAGGTGAAGTGGCAACATCGTAAAGGGTCCGAGTGGACTTGGGAACCGGAGGCGGAAATGCGGAGGCATTACCCGGTGTAACGACCCAAAAATCTTGAATTTATATTTGAGAAAATACTTAAGGGAAAGGTTTAAAATAAATTAATGGGAATGAAAGGTTTAAAATAAATTATTGGGAATTGTAGTAAAATTCCAAGAGTTTGGAGAAAAATGGTGAAAAAGGGTAATTTGGTCATTTTACCATAAAAGGGTAAAATGGTCTTTCGACCCATTATAAGACCATTATGTAAGATAATATGTATTTGTGAAATAATAATATAAGAAATAAGAGGTTATGTAAAATTTGAAGTTTTACTGCGTGAATAGTGATACTTGGCCAAAAAGGGCAAATCGGTCATTTGACATGAAAATGACCATTTTGTTAAGAAATTTCAGTAAGCAGCTAAGTTAGTAATTATTAGAACTATGTTTACAAGATTTTGGGTCTTAAGACCATTTTTGTAAAGAAAGTGGAAGGCTAAGGGTTAAAGTGTAACTATACTATAAAAATTAAATATAAATGAGAGTTATCTCTCATTCTCCAGAAAATTTCAAAAGAGTCTAGAGAGAACGAGAGAGAGCACGGGAGAAGAAGGAATTGGGAACATCTTGCAAAGGAATTGACTTTAAACCCTTGGAATTGGTGATTCCAAGCCTCTAAAGGTAAGAATTTCATGTTTTCAAGCTTGTTCTACTCAACTTCTTGAACGGGAATTATGAACTTGATTTCTGATTTTTCCAGAAATCATGAGTTTAATGAAATCATCTTGCTCAAAATCATCTATCTAACATGTTCTAACCCTTGAATATGTTAAAAACCAAGAAATGGTGATTTTGCTCAAGAACCCTAAATCACGGGTTTGTAAGATCAAAGCTAGTTTTTATGGTTTTGTTGGGTCCAAATGATCACTTAGGATGTAATAAGACACTCCTAAGTGGTTAATTTCAAAAATTTGGATTTTTAGTGAAAATCATAAAAAACGGGTTTTCAAGAAATTGAAGTGGAAATCAATGATTCCATGGGTTAAAACCTAATGTAAAGTAAGGGTTTTAGTCATGGAATGATAGTAGAAAGATTAAGTTAAGTATTAAGTGCTTAATAGGTGAAAATAGAGGTCTGCAGCTCGAAAATCGGACCCGAAACCAGGCCAGGAATGTTACACGGCCGTGTAACTTTCCAGGCCAAAGTTACACGACCGTGTAACCAAAATGACCAACAAAGTTACACGGCCGTGTAATTTGCAAGGCAAAATTACACGACCGTGTAACTCACTGAGGAGGAATTTGAGTTTTGATTTTTGGAAGTTGGAGTTATACTTGTCCGTTTGACCCCAAATTTTAAACATAGGTCTATAATGGTTCAAAACTTCATAAAAATTTATCGGAATCGAAATACGACCCTCCGAGGGTACTGTAGTAAAATACGTATCATATACGAGTTAACTAAAATTGGGTATTTAAAAGTTATACACTTGTCTTGACTATTAATGGTATAATAAGGACTCTAACATGTTATAGAGTCAATTAAAATGTAAATTAATGTATCATATACCATATATAGGTTCAAGCCAAGTAATCGGACACCGAAAGGGTAAAGAACCGAGGGACGTCTAAACAACTTTTCAAGAGTTATAAGGTGAGTACATGCAGTATTTTTACCCATTCTGGGTACATGGCAAGTAAGTATTTTCAAGATTTCTTATAAAATCTTATATGTGAAATTATATGCAAGAGTTTTATTTCCAACTTATTTGTGAAAGTATAATGCTATAATTGAAGCTATGTTTTGAACTATAAGTCAAATTAAGTGAAAGTATATATTGGCTTGTGAGTCAATTATGTGAAAGTAAGTTTTGGTCTATGAACCAATATGTGAAAGTACATGTTTAATACAAGTTATACATGTTTGAAAGTATGGATAGGCATATAGCCATAAAATATTTAAGAAGTATGTTTTGGTTACAAACTTTATATGTTTTCAAGTATGAAAGGGCATATAGCCACAATATGTTTGGAAAGTTATAAATTTGGCATCTAGCCATAAAGACAGAAAGTAATGAAGTTTGGCGCTTAGCCATAAGTTATATGTATGTATGTATGTAATGTTCAAGCAAGCAGAAAATGTTTTGTATGACTGGTAATTGTAGCAAGCAGCGTTAGTAAGGGAACTATGTTCCAACCTTCCCGGGTTAGGTAAGGGATCTACTGGGGGCAAGCCCCATCGCGAAGTAGATTGCCTCAGCACTTCTATGGTGAGGATTGATCCGTTCTTTCTAGCCATAGAGACTTGGGGTATCACTTATAGTGATTAAAGCCCTAAGTATAAAAATCCAGCAAGCTTATAAAACCAGTCAAAGAAAGTAAGAACAATGTTATTTTTGTAAAGTATGTTATAGAAAGATTCTTGAAAAGTAACAGTTGTATTATGATTCTATTATATAGTTTTGAAAGAAAGTAATTATGCAAAGAATGATATGAAATGATTTTGAAAGGGATAAAGAGCTATGGTATAAAAATATTTTAAACTTTAAAGGATGTTATTTTTGTAAAGTATGTTATGAAATGATTTCGAGAAGTAAAAATTATAGTATGATGTTACTATAAAGTTTTGACAGAAGTTTATTGTTATAAGGTTTATAAAAGCTGGAAAAGAAATTAAAGGTTTGAGTCTAAAACTCATGTAACTCACGAGACAATTTTTGTCTTACGTGTTATTTGTTTTGCCATGTATTCCAGGTTTAATAAATTGCTATCAACGGGATGAAGTTTAGCTGGAGTGGAGCCTAAGTTAGCTCCTAATTTGGAAACAAGGTTTAATCCTCTTCTTGCTTACTATGGTTAGATTTGGTATGGATTTGTAACATCCACAGTTTTAAACATGTAAATAATCGGTTTTTGATAAACCGTATTTTTGTAATCATGTATTTATATACAAAAATCACAGTATTTGAAAACAGTAGAAATGGGGTGTCACAAGTTGGTATCAGAGCCATAGTTTAAGCGAATTAGGATTGGCTTGTTCCACTCCTAGGCTTAAACTCATGCTATAGAAATCATATATAACACTAATACGTGTTAAGTTAAGTTTAAAGTGAGCAAAAGTCTGACCGTTAGGAAAATTATATAATATTTTCCGTAACCGTCCAAATTTATTAAAAGATATGTTGATAAAGTAGTAAGATTTCTAGTAGTGATCACCATGTACTTATAATGGTGTTGTATGTTAAAGGAACCAGTGTCCCATGAAACCTTGTGGTAACAGCAAAATCAATATGTATAGGTGATTATGGTAATATGGGCCCGTATTATCATAATCACAGGATATGTATTGAGACTGGTGGAATCACAAAGGAATTATGGTAATCTGGTGGACAAGGTTTTTGAAGAAAGTAGTAAGAATAACATAGGAGTTGTAAACCTATGTAACAAGAACAAGAAAGATTATAAGTAATAAAAGTTAATGCAGTGGATGTATACCACTTAATATGGTAAAGTAAAAGAAATAATGTGATAGTTAATATTGTAGACAGATTGAAAAACATTAAGGTATGTGCCTGTAGAGGTGAGAAGAGGTACGAATAAGAACGATATGGAGAAGAAACATGGGTATTGATTACCTATATGAGAGTTGTAAGACTCTTACATAAAGAATGAAAATTACTAGCAAGATGTATTAATAATATATAAATTTCTATAAAAAAAAAGTGTCCAAATATTGGACAAGTGAACAAGTTGTAAAATTTAGTGATGAGTCAAGTAAAGTGACAAGCAGCAAGATAAATTAAGAGTAAATGAAGATGAAGAATGAGGAATGATCGGTACAAAAGCCCGATAATCTCGTTGTGCATAGTCGAAAAGAAAGAAATTCAAGTAAAGCAAGGATAATATGCCTTGTTTATTACAGCATAAGCACATGAAAACCATATTGAGGTGGTTATATTTACATGTAGACTTGGAAGTTGTTGGCGTGAATCGGCTTGCAAAAGGAGTGGTACTCAAATGAAGATGCATGTATATGATATACCCGAATAGAAGTAATGTCACGATAAGTAAATGTGGACTGATATCCACAAAGAATAGTACTTAATATAAATCAGTGGCAGATTGTAACCATTTGTAGGTTATGCGAAGCGTCACAACATGAAAGGAGATTAAGAAGATCCTTGGTTGTCTTCAAGGAACTCTTTCATAACAGATGTTAGAATTTAGTCAAAGACAAGAGTTAATAAACCTAAAGCTTGAAAGTAGAGCATGCTTACTTGACAAGTATGGGAAAGCAGTTCGAATTGTAAATTGATAATTTATTTTTTTAAAAGAAGAATATTAAAAGTTGTCCCAGGATAAATAAAATATTAAGATAAGTGGTACCAGGTCTACTACCTGATGATGAGAACTTGAAAAAAAATAATGAGAAGATGTTGGTTATTAGGAATTTAAATTTCGTAACCAAATGAAAGAAGTATAAGAAGAAATACCAATAATAAAAGAGTATAATGAAGTACGTTAACTGAAAAAAAAAACTAAAACAAACAGACAGGAAGTTACCACTTCCGAATGTGAATGATGGATAAAAGTATCCAAAGATTGTGAGAAAGGTTTAGTACATGATTAGTAACCATGAAATACAAAGAAGTGCATGTATGTTTATATGTGTTTATAAATTTAAAAACATGAGTAAGTTTTGGAATATATAAATATGATGTACAAAAGTATAAAAGTGGTTATGAAATAAGTATTCTAATTAGAATACTATAAAGTATAAATCAAAAAGAGTAAAATAATGTATTGGGCATAATGCCTCGAAATACAAAAGAACGAAAGATGACGAGAAAATTAATGGCAATTGTGTATCACCTAAAGATACATAAGAAGTAAGTTGTATATGAAATATATAATGATATATAAAGAAGTGGAGTTTAAACGAAAGAATAGCAAAATGTATTAGGCATGTAGCCTTATAACACATAATAGAAATGATAAAAGATGTAAAAGTAAAGAGTAGCGAGAGTTAATGAAATGATGATTAAGGGTTATGTCAAGAATTGTCATGGAACGAAAATGACTAAAGTGTTAGTTTGAATTCTTATACCAAAAGAGAATTATGTATATATAATATACATTAAGAACTTGTATGTATGTATTAAGAAGTTATTTGAGACAAGGAGTTATATCATAATGTCAAGTTGGAATCATGTTATGACTAAAAGTATACAAAGTTGGTAAATAAATTTTTGACAGCTTGGACTTTTATAAGAGTCAAGTTGAGAATATGTGTATATAAAAAAAAATTTGGAGCATGTATGAATTATATTGAAATTGAGATGAGAATAATGAAATACTAGATGGAATGAACTGGAAACACCAAAGAATTCACATGGTAAGGTCGAGAAGATAAGCAGTAATCAAGAGATAACATTTATTTATAAAAGTTTAAGATGGGACAAGAAATTGAAAATTTATTTTTTTTGAAACCAAGAAGTTAACAGATATGATTGTGAAACCTAAATACCCCACAGGATGGTAATATCATGAAAAGTAAAATAAGTATAGAATGATACGAGATATGTAAAGAAAGTAGTACATGTAATGTACAAGAATTGATTAAGAGGTATGCGAAAATGTAATTCATAATTTGGGTCATTAACAAATAGTATGATGTAAAAGTAGAAAGATTCAAGACATGTATGAATAGATACATGTAAAATGAGAGTAGAAAATAATGATATTAATAATTTATTGTAAACGTATGAAAGTTAGTAAGGAGTAAAATGGAGTATATGAATCCGTATATGAATGACAAGAGTAGAAAAATTTTACAAGTTTAAAAGGTTAAATATTGTGTATGGTACATAGAAGGAAAGTTAAAAATATCTAATTGTTAAAATAAAAAGTAGTATTTTCAGAACGAGAATACAGATTCTCGTGAACAACATGATGATTCGACAGATTCTGTCCCAAACAGAAAAGTAAGGATGTGAAACAAAACAAAAAGGAATGTATTCCTTATGAGTGGTAATAAATCGAGAATTGTTAGTAGATGTAAAGAATAATAAAGTGAAATTTAAAAGATCTAAAGAACAACTATGTAAAGATAAGAAGTTGTAAAACTTCTAAAAAGAAAGAAGAAGTTATGTTCGCGTAAAATGTCCGTAAAGGGACAAAATTTTCTTTTCAAAGAAAGATATTGTGTATTTATAAAATTGTATAAATACAAAGTTTTACCAAATTGTATTTGGGAAGAAATTTTATAAGCAAAGAATAGTATTGATATAGTCTCATGAGGTTTTGGTAAACATATGAGAAGAATTATAAAGTAAACTGCTACTTTGATACAAATATGAAAGTATGAAATATGAATGAATGACTAAGAGGTTGAGAAAACAGATAAAATGATCGAAAAGGGTATTTTGGTCATTTAATAAAAGTAATGTATTTTTACAAGTATTATGAACATTATAAAGAGAAGTGAGTAAAATGACCAAAATGATATTTGGTTAACTGGAAAGATATGAAGTTTTAAAAAGATTTATGTATCCTCTATAAAGGATTGAAAGCAGGAACCGATAAGAACCGATTAAAGAATCAAAAGCAACCAAAGAAGAAAAGATTAAAAAAAATAAAATAAAATAACAAAGAATATGATTATGTGTTGGCAAAAAAAAAGTATTTATTAAGAACCAAACTTGGACTGAGAGCCTCTGAAGACGGGACGGAGTGATTCCTTAAATTAATAATTGTATGATGATTCCGAGGACGGAATCCCAATAAGGGGGAGGTAGTTGTAACGACCCAAAAATCTTGAATTTATATTCGAGAAAATACTTAAGGGAAAGGTTTAAAATAAATTATTGGGAATGAAAGGTTTAAAATAAATTATTGGGAATTGTAGTAAAATTCCAAGAGTTTGGAGAAAAATGGTGAAAAAGGGTAATTTGGTCATTTTACCATAAAAGGGTAAAATGGTCTTTCGACCCATTATAAGACCATTATGTAAGATAATATGTATTTGTGAAATAATAATATAAGAAATAAGAGGTTATGTAAAATTTGAAGTTTTACCGCGTGAATAGTGATACTTGGCCAAAAAGGGCAAATCGGTCATTTGACATGAAAATGACCATTTTGTTAAGAAATTTCAGTAAGAAGCTAAGTTAGTAATTATTAGAACTATGTTTGCAAGATTTTGGGTCTTAGGACCATTTTTGTAAAGAAAGTGGAAGGCTAAGGGTTAAAGTGTAACTATACTATAAAAATTAAATATAAATGAGAGTTATCTCTCATTCTCCAGAAAATTTCAGAAGAGTCTAGAGAGAGCGAGAGAGAGCACGGGAGAAGAAGGAATTGGGAACATCTTGCAAAGGAATTGACTTTAAACCCTTGGAATTGGTGATTCCAAGCCTCTAAATGTAAGAATTTCATGTTTTCAAGCTTGTTCTACTCAACTTCTTGAACGGGAATTATGAACTTGATTTCTGATTTTTCCAGAAATCATGAGTTTAATGAAATCATCTTGCTCAAAATCATCTATCTAACATGTTCTAACCCTTGAATATGTTAAAAACCAAGAAATGGTGATTTTGCTTAAGAACCCTAAATCACGGGTTTGTAAGATCAAAGCTAGTTTTTATGGTTTTGTTAGGTCCAAATGATCACTTAGGATGTAATAAGACACTCCTAAGTGGTTAATTTCAAAAATTTGGATTTTTAGTGAAAATCATAAAAAACGGGTTTTCAAGAAATTGAAGTGGAAATCAATGATTCCATGGGTTAAAACCTGATGTAAAGTAAGGGTTTTAGTCATGGAATGATAGTAGAAAGATTAAGTTAAGTATTAAGTGCTTAATAGGTGAAAATAGAGGTCTGCAGCTCGAAAATCGGACCCGAAACCAGGCCAGGAATGTTACACGGCCGTGTAACTTTCCAGGCCAAAGTTACACGACCGTGTAACCAAAATGACCAACAAAGTTACACGGCCGTGTAATTTGCAAGGCAAAGTTACACGACCGTGTAACTCACTGAGGAGGAATTTGAGTTTTGATTTTTGGAAGTTGGAGTTATACTTGTCCGTTTGACCCCAAATTTTAAACATAGGTCTATAATGGTTCAAAACTTCATAAAAATTTATCGGAATCGAAATACGACCCTCCGAGGGTACTGTAGTAAAATACGTATCATATACGAGTTAACTAAAATTGGGTATTTAAAAGTTATACACTTGTCTTGACTATTAATGGTATAATAAGGACTCTAACATGTTATAGAGTCAATTAAAATGTAAATTAATGTATCATATACCATATATAGGTTCAAGCCAAGTAATTGGACACCGAAAGGGTAAAGAACCGAGGGACGTCTAAACAACTTTTCAAGAGTTATAAGGTGAGTACATGCAGTATTTTTACCCATTCTGGGTACATGGCAAGTAAGTATTTTCAAGATTTCTTATAAAATCTTATATGTGAAATTATATGCAAGAGTTTTATTTCCAACTTATTTGTGAAAGTATAATGCTATAATTGAAGCTATGTTTTGAACTATAAGTCAAATTAAGTGAAAGTATATATTGGCTTGTGAGTCAATTATGTGAAAGTAAGTTTTGGTCTATGAACCAAATATGTGAAAGTACATGTTTAATACAAGTTATACATGTTTGAAAGTATGGATAGGCATATAGCCATAAAATATTTAAGAAGTATGTTTTGGTTACAAACTTTATATGTTTTCAAGTATGAAAGGGTATATAGCCACAATATGTTTGGAAAGTTATAAATTTGGCATCTAGCCATAAAGACAGAAAGTAATGAAGTTTGGCGCTTAGCCATAAGTTATGTGTATGTATGTATGTAATGTTCAAGCAAGCAGAAAATGTTTTGTATGACTGGTAATTGTAGCAAGCAGCGTTAGTAAGGGAACTATGTTCCAACCTTCCCGGGTTAGGTAAGGGATCTACTGGGGGCAAGCCCCATCGCGAAGTAGATTGCCTCAGCACTTCTATGGTGAGGATTGATCCGTTCTTTCTAGCCATAGAGACTTGGGGTATCACTTATAGTGATTAAAGCCCTAAGTATAAAAATCCAGCAAGCTTATAAAACCAGTCAAAGAAAGTAAGAACAATGTTATTTTCGTAAAGTATGTTATAGAAAGATACTTGAAAAGTAACAGTTGTATTATGATTCTATTATATAGTTTTGAAAGAAAGTAATTATGCAAAGAATGATATGAAATGATTTTGAAAGGGATAAAGAGCTATGGTATAAAAATATTTTAAACTTTAAAGGATGTTATTTTTGTAAAGTATGTTATGAAATGATTTCGAAAAGTAAAAATTATAGTATGATGTTACTATAAAGTTTTGACAGAAGTTTATTATTATAAGGTTTATAAAAGCTGGAAAAGAAATTATAGGTTTGAGTCTAAAACTCATGTAACTCACGAGACAATTTTTGTCTTACGTGTTATTTGTTTTGCCATGTATTCCAGGTTTTATTAATTGCTATCAACGGGATGAAGTTTAGCTGGAGTGGAGCCTAAGTTAGCTCCTAATTTGGAAACAAGGTTTAATCCTCTTCTTGCTTACTATGGTTAGATTTGGTATGGATTTGTAACACCCACAGTTTTAAACATGTAAATAATCGGTTTTTGATAAACCGTATTTTTGTAATCATGTATTTATATACAAAAATCACAGTATTTGAAAACAGTAGAAATGGGGTGTCACACCCGGAGTTGTTTATAGGCGTGTATTTCAGAGACGAAATCCAGTCAAGTGGAGGAGAATTGTAAGACCCGTTCCGCCGAGGCGCGGCTCGGTGACACGCCTAGGTCGTCGTGCGGTCAAAAATAAGAAAAACCTAACACACACACTAGCACAGTGGTAGTCAGGGTCGATCCGCAGGAGCTTCGTGGTTAGACCATATGACAGATTACCAACTTGTAGTGTCACGCTACAGTCGGAGGATCTAGTTTCTAAGTTCTCAACTACTAATATCCAAAAGTAATAATCAAACAAAGTCAAGCCAAGCATAAGCTAAACTCAACTCAAACAAACCTAGTTACTTTCTGAAATCAGAAGTGCATCTCTGAATCAGAAGCAATCAAAGGCATCCCAAACATCCAAACAACACAAGGTATAACCTAAACCAATAGCTATAGTACAACTGAACAGTTACTGGCCAAAGTTCAATACCTAAGCTAACCTAGTTGGCTACTGATTTCAGCAAGGGAAACAGTCCCAAACAAGGTCAAAATAACATCCAAACACAATCCAAACAAACACAATCAAACATAAGCATCAAACACCGAAAAACTAAGATTAATTTGAGTATATTGGAGTGTTCTTGAAATATGAAGATTTCTAGGAGGAATTTCGAGATTGAGAGTGAGAGAAAGAATAGATATGGTTTGAGTGGTGATGAAAATAATGTGTTGGGAGAAAAATGAAAGGAAAGATGATGGGAGGTGTGAGTGGGAGACAATGAGAATAACTTTTGGCTTTTGGTGGTCTTCATAATTTCCCACTAGCACAAGCATCTCTATGTAATACACTAACTAATATAAAAATTTTATAAAATTTAATGTAGAGTTTATAAAAATAGAGTTTTATAAAAAAATAGGTTATTATTTGATTATAACAATCTACTTTGATTTGAAGTTTAATTATAGCATTCAAGTTTGATTCTTTTAATTTAATTAGAGCATCATACTTTGATTTGATTTTAATATGGTATCATAATTTAATTTGATTATAGTTATAACGTTATAGTATGCTATATTGCTATTAACGTCAATTTATATCGTATTGTATGAGTTTTGATCCTATTAGCGTCAAGTAAGCTCGAGTAGGGTTTATTAAATTTCCAATTGGGTTGGGTTGACCCGAATCCATTTTAGGCGGATGTCACAGTCTCCCCTACTTTAGAAAATTTCGTCCCGAAATTTAAGAAGAGAGTACCTTAAGAGAAAAGTTGCAGGTATTTGGTACGCATATGATCTTCACGCTCCCATGTATACTCAGGTCCACGTGCTGACTGACACCTGACCTTGACCAGGGGAATGCGACTTCTTTTGAGTTGCTTTTCCTTTTGGTCGGCAATTTCCAAGGGTTTCTCGATAAATTGCATTGTCTCGTCGATTTGGATATCCTCGAGAGGAACATAAAGGTTCTCGTCTGCTAAACACTTCTTGAGGTTCGCTATATGAAATACTGGGTGAACTTTATTAAGCTCTATTGGTAGATCCAACTCGTAGGCTACTGGTCCGATCCTTTTCAGGATTTTGAACGTGCCTACATAGCGTGGTGCCAATTTACCCTTGCGTCCAAATCGAACCACACCTTTCCATGGAGACACTTTTAACATGACCATGTCACCCACGGTAAATTCAAGCGGTTTGCGTCGCTTGTCGGCGTAACTCTTTTGTCGGCTACGAGCTGTGAGAAGGTTATTGTGAATCTGAGTGATTTTGTCGGTTGTTTCCTGGATAAGCTCAGGACCAATGATTGGAGAATCAACTGTTGCGCGAATTACATGGGACTCTCCAATTTCATGCCAGCAAATAGGAGATCGACATTTACGGCCATATAATACCTCAAATGGTGGCATCCCGATGCTAGAATGATAACTGTTATTATAGGAGAATTCCACCAACGGTAAATGAGAGTCCCAGTTTCCTCCGAAATCTAAGACACACGCCCTCAACATATCTTCGAGTGTTTGAATTGTCCTCTCAGATTGACTATCAGTCTGAGGATGATAGGCGGTACTGAGATCGAGGCGGGTTCCCATGGCTTCTTGAAGTGATTGCCAGAACCGAGAGAGAAATCTCTCATCACGATCTGAAATGATGCTGAGAGGGGTGCCATGCCGATTAACTATCTCGTTGATGTAAATCCGAGCAAGTTGTTCGACCTTGAAATGTTCACGGATGGGAAGGAAGTGAGCAGATTTAGTCAAACGGTCAATGATTACCCAAATGCTGTCATGTCCCTTGGTGGTACGGGGAAGTTTGGTTACGAAATCCATGGCGATCGCTTCCCATTTCCACTCGGGGATTACCTGTTGGACCAATAGTCCAGAGGGTCGTTGATGTTCTGCTTTGACCCTGGAACATGTAAGACATTTGGCCACGAATAAAGCAATATCCTTTTTCATTCCCGACCACCAATAATTGGTTCTCAGGCCATGATACATCTTGTCAGCACCAGGATGAATGGAATATCGAGTTTTATGGATTTCTTCCATCAGGAATGTACGAAGATTGTCGTGATCTGGGATCCAGATGCGATCTTGATAATAGAAAATACCATCAGATTTACTTTCCAACTCCCCATCAATTCCCGTGGGATGTTATTTTCGGTAATTGCCGAGTGTTGGGCTCCTCGAATTCGGTCACCGAGATTGGACAAGATAGGAGAACATATTAGATGAAATGCTTTGGCATGTTCTTTTCGACTTAACGCGTCGGCTACCACGTTTGCCTTGCCCGGATGATAGCGTACTTAACACTCGTAATCATTTAGGAGTTCAACCCAACGTGTTTGTCTCATGTTGAGTTCCTTTTGATTAAGAATATGTTGCAAGCTCTTGTGGTCGGTGAAAATTACGCATTTAGTGCCGTAAAGGTAATGCCTCCAAATTTTAAGAGCGAAAACCACGGCACCGAGCTCCAAATCATGAGTCGTATAATTCCTTTCATTGATTTTGAGTTGTCGCGATGCGTAAGCTATAACCTTTCCCCTTTGCATCAAAACACAACCTAGACCGAGATTGGAGGCATCGCAGTATACCACGAAATCTTCGGATCCTTCAGGGAGTGTAAGAATCGGAGCGTCACACAATCTTTGTTTAAGGGTTTGGAAAGCGTCTTCCTGCTTGGGTCCCCAATCAAATGGCGTACCCTTGCAAGTGAGAAAAGTAAGCGGTAAAGCGATCTTTGAGAAATTTGAAATGAAACGCCGGTAATAGCCGGCTAAACCGAGGAATGACCGAATTTCCTTGGGGGTACGTGGGGCTTTCCAATTCTTGACTGCTTCAACTTTTGCGGGATCGACTAAAATACCCTTGTCACTCACAATATGACCGAGGAATTATACCTCATTTAACCAAAACCCGCATTTCGAAAATTTGGCATAGAGCTGATTTCCTTGCAATGTTTGGAGAGTCAGACGAAGGTGTCTTTCATGGTCTGCCTTTGTCTTGGAGTAAATGAGGATGTCATCAATAAAGACGATAACAAAACGGTCGAGATAAGGTTTAAATACCCGATACATCAAGTCCATGAATGCGGCACGGGCATTCGTTAGGCCAAAAGGCATAACGGTGAACTCGTAATGACCATAGCGGGTTCGGAAGGCGGTTTTAGGGATGTCTTCTTCCCGTACTCGAAGTTGGTGATAACCTGAGCGGAGGTCGATTTTTGAGAAACATGAAACTCCTTGAAGCAGATCAAAAAGGTCGTCGATCCGAGGTAACGGATATCGGTTCTTGATGGTCAATTTATTTAACTCCCGATAATCGATACACATACGAAACGAACCATCTTTCTTTTTGATGAAGAGAACCGGGGCTCCCCAGGGTGAAGTACTAGGGCGGATAAATCCCTTATCGGTTAATTCTTGGAGCTGACTTGCCAATTCTTGTATCTCGGTTGGAGCCAACCGATATGGAGACTTGGCTATGGGAGCAACCTCAGGAACGAGATCGATGCGGAACTCTAGCTCACGTACTGGTGGGAGTCCAGATACGTCATCGGGAAAGATGTCGGGAAAGTCTCGTACAATCGGAATATCTTCGATCTTCTTTTTTTCGACCTTTGTTTCCACCACATGGGCTAAGAAAGCCATGTATTCTTTACGTAGATATGATCGAGCTTGAGTATATGACATAAGACTAAGCTTTTTTGAACGAGTCTCGCCATAAATACGAAGACTTTGACCGTCGGCAAGAGGAATATGAATAAACTTCTCGTAACATACTATTTTAGCATGGTTTTGGGATAGCCAATCCATTCCCACGATGATGTCGAAGTTACCAAGTTCCATAGGAACTAAATTGACGGAAAATTTATGACCGCAAA
Organism: Cichorium intybus; assembly: GCA_023525715.1. NCBI lineage: Eukaryota > Viridiplantae > Streptophyta > Magnoliopsida > Asterales > Asteraceae > Cichorium > Cichorium intybus. The sequence continues at coordinate 29,185,899 of CM042015.1, forward strand.
AATCGAAAGTGCAATCTTGGATGACTGCATTGAGTGAAATGTATTTTCCATTGGCGACTTCTATGGTAAAGTGTTCATCAAGAATCGTGCAAGGTGTATGAAGTATGGGTTCAAATTCCAAAGACACAAAACTTTTATCGGCACCTGAATCAAAAAGTACTGACGCGTAGCAGTCATTTATGAGAAACGTACCATTTACGACCTTGTTATCGGTCTGTGCTTGGGTTGCGGTAATGACAAGTGCTCGGCCTTTGGGAGCTGGAACCTGTATTGTTGGATTTGCCTGGGCTTGAGTGTTAATGATATTGACAAGCCTAGGACACGTGTTTCTGAAATGGGTGGGGTCACCACAGTTGAAGCATGTTCCAGTTGGATACCGGGTTTGTGTTTGCTGATTTGAGGGTAGAGCGATTGGTCGCTGAGTTTTTGGTGCACGGCATGTGTCCGCCAAGTGGCCATAGCGACCACAAGTCGTACAAAGGCGACACGGGCTGGTGGTCATATGGTGATAGTTACAGTGGTTACAGAGGGGGTCGTAATGCCATCTATGAGAAACACGCATATGGACTTGTGAGTTATTTGTAAATTGATTATGGAAATTAAGTTTGTAGACATTGTTGGGTAAAATGATTGTAAAACACTTGTTGGGCCATGGTTAGGAGTGTTGGGCACCTTTTGGGCTTTCCATGGGTACTAAATGTGAAGCATGTAGCAATTGCATGGGCCCCCACAATACTAAGTTTTCACATGTTTTTCCCACTTCAAGGCCCATTAGGGAACTTAATAGTCCAATGAGTTGGCCATTTTGGAGTGTATCCTTTCGGATACATTTGATAAGGTCGGGTATTTTGATGGCTCAAAAGTAATGTGAATGACGCGCTTTAGCCTATAGGTTTCGGAACTCTCGCCTTTGGTCCCCAGGTAAGCAAACTGGTCCCTCGGTTGATTGGGATGTATACGAATGCTTACCTAGTCAGGACTTTCGGGCTACCGGCACCTCCCCCTTCCAGTTACTACGCGTCCATTACTTTGATCCTACCCAACTAGAGTGGATGACTTTTAATTTCCTATGAGCTCTAAGGAATATATCTGTAAATAAATTTTTATTTTGAAACCATTTGAGTATGTGTTTGATTTTAAGAGAAAGAGGAGAAAATTCACAAGTGTATGCACACATATAAGTGTCAGGAATAATACGTAAGCACATAAGGGAGCAATTAGCACACAAAGGTATTCTTAGGATTTTCTAAGTGCGAGTTGCATGCAGTTGTGTGTGCATTTTATAAACTAGCATACAAGAGGACCCTAGAGACTATAGACTAGGTCAAGGCAATTAACCTAATTCCCTATAGTCAAGGGCTCTGATACCAATATGTCACACCCCGATCCTTGGCGGAATCGATCAAGGCGTGATATATTGTTCAAAGTCTCATGACAACTATGTTATAATATGATTAGATTCAATTAAGTACTAAGTAGGCAAACAAGATCCACAACGTACAAATACAAATTCAAACACAAACAACATTTATTACATCAAATTTAAATAGTCTTGTGGGTTTTTAAGGTATACCCTACTTTTCATCAACTTCATTCTTCAAATCTGCATCATGGGTAAAAACAGGTCAACTACGAGAGTTGGTGAGTAATCTAGTTTTTTTAAAGAAAATTGTGAGTTTGAAATATTTATAATTTGAAACTTGTTTTCTTTGGAAGTCGACAAGCAAGTATTATTGAGATAACGGTTTATAAATCAAAAATTGATTAACAAATTATAACAACAACAATAAGTCCTCACCCTATATATACATATATATTTATATATAGGATGGAGCATCTAATCATCATACACACTCAACCACGTGCAATCAATCACCTTAGCGTCCCAAGGCGGGGTGGTCAACCCAATAGCGCTATTATTGTCCATAACGTACCTCAAGAATATGGGCATAGTCATGGAGATTAGACTAAAAATTGTAATGCACTACAAGTACATGTAGCGTAAACAAACAATAATTATACAAATAATGATTCATGTATAAATGTCCCAACAATGTCTCAATGGTGAAAAAATAATAAAATGAAGTTGGAACATATTAAAACCACATGATACACCCCAAAAGTATTGAAAATTATAAAATATGCGGTAGATTACTCACATTAGTCCAATAAGGAATGCGCGTGTCGTACGATAGACGGCTCGAGTTAAAATATCGTAGAACCTAATATAATTAATAGTTTTGGAATAGGAATCGATAAACAGGAATATAGTATTAATAAAAATAATTAGACACATATTCTTATATTATATGAATTAACAATAATCCAATTTTGTTTTGAATATTACTGTATTCATATGTTAAATGAATTTTAAATTGAATTAATTACTTTGCTTAATTAATTTACATTTTCACTTTAGGCAAGATTTTAATAATTTCTTATTAAAATAAAAACTAGTCAAATTATAAGTATTTACAGATTTTATATATTATAAACAATTATTTATATGAAATAATCATTAAAAATGCATTTTTATATGCTTAGATACTTAGGAAAATGGTTTTAAATACTAAAAAGTAATGAAACATTCTGAAATTATCAGAAAATCATTATTTCATACAATAGTAATTACTGTAAAATTTTCATATTTTTTTAACTGCTTTAGTATTTATTTAGTATTTTAATGATTAAAAACCAACAAAATTCGGGACAAATAATAAATGATTCCCAAAAATTCTGTAAAATTAACCATAGTTTTCTAACATTATATTGAGCATGCTGTAAATAATTTGGATATTTTAGACAGTGGGAAGTATTTCTTATGTTTTTCATTATTAACTAATCAATAAAATCATAAATAATAGGAAAATATTAAGAGAAATTCATTAGACTTTTTATTTATGATTAACATGTTGTATATGATATTCTGATAAGGTTTTATAATTTTTGGACATGTGTAGCTATTTATTATCAATTTAAACCATTAAATAAATATTAAATCAGGAAAAATAAGCAAACATTATTAAACAAATCTATAAATTTTGTCATGGAGTCTTTAAAATGTATATAAGGTGCGAAAAATATAAAATCAAGTGTTTAGCATACATAACTATATTTTGCAATTTATTTATCTACAACAAAATAAAATACAAAATAAGCATCAAACTGTAATATAAATGCATGAAACTTTATAAATCCACTTTACTCAATATATGGGTTGTTCCAAAACTTTCCCAGAATTTATTGACTGCAAAACGTATTTTATGTGAATTATTGCCTTATTTTATTACAATAATTATAGTAATTCAATAAAAATAAGTTATTTTCTGAAAATTTTCAGAACTTCTTCTTTTATTGATGGGATCCTGAGAAAAATTAGGTTTATGCATAAAATGAGTTTTAGATAGTTTGATGGATTTAATTTGTTTCATTCATGAATTTGAGACTTTTAACAACATACCTTGATGAATGCTTCAAGAGGGATGAAGATTTGAGTATATTGGAGTGTTCTTGGCTGAAATATGAAGATTTCTAGGAGAAATTTCGAGATTGAGAGTGAGAGAAAGAATAGATATGGTTTGAGTGGTGATGAGAATAATGTGTTGGGAGAAAAATGAAAGGAAATATGATGGGAGGTGTGAGTGGGAGACAATGAGAATAACTTTTGGCTTTTGGTGGTCTTCATAATTTCCCACTAGCACAAGCATCTCTATGTAATACACTAACTAATATAAAAATTTTATAAAATTTAATGTAGAGTTTATAAAAATAGAGTTTTATAAAAAAATAGGTTATTATTTTATTATAACAATCTACTTTGATTTGAAGTTTAATTATAGCATTCAAGTTTGATTCTTTTAATTTAATTAGAGCATCATACTTTGATTTGATTTTAATATGGTATCATAATTTAATTTGATTATAGTTATAACGTTATAGTATGCTATATTGCTATTAACGTCAATTTATATCGTATTGTATGAGTTTTGATCTTATTAGCGTCAAGTAAGCTCGAGTAGGGTTTATTAAATTTCCAATTGGGTTGGGTTGACCCGAATCCATTTTAGGCGGATGTCACACACTAGGCGTTGTCAAACACCCCACACTTGTGCCTTCCTTGTCCCCAAGCAAGAGAGTTTTTTAACAAATTATAATAAAGACTCAAACAATTTTTGACTGTATTCAGTTTCAAATCTTATTGCCCTATGAGTTAGAGTGGAATAGTTTGCAAAAACATAATTGAATTGTTCTTTGGAATTCATGGCTTTCTAGAGAACCCTTGATTACAAATTTTCTGTCCACAATAAAGTGTACTTACTCATTCAGATTTTAAAGGCCATTAAGGAATTGTCCATGACTTTCGATGCTGTCCGTGTAACGAGCTTTCGGAAATACCATCCCAGACCAGACGATCTTAGGTGGCAAGGTGCATAAGTCCCACCCATTTTAGACCTACTGGCTCGAACAACAAAGGCCACAGATTGACATTTCCTTCCAAAATTCCAATCCTAAAACAATCCAATCGTCTAACTCCTAAAACTCAACTTGTTTGACTAACTAATAGCATGATCACAATTATATAGTATTTCTTGAAAAATACCAGTGCTATCACAATCACAAACCATTCGTTTCAAAATTGCAATTTATTAAAAATTTTGAAAAAGTTGCTAAAAATTTGAAAATTGGTCATTTCTGCAAAAATTTCAAAAATAAACTCTTTCGACCGTTCACACCGCACACTTAAAACAGTACAACGTCCCTGTTGTACAGAAAAAAATATTTAGAACAAAGGAGAAAGAGTTACCCATTTTTGGACGGTGGACTGCTTGGTTGGTACTCGGTATCACAGGTATAATTGTGAACAAACAAACAGAATTCTTGATTTCGCATTCTGGAGTTGTAGCGCTACAGTGAACACGCCGGTGGTCAAGACAAGTGGAGGGGGGACGGTGACCCCACACTTGTCTAAGACAACTCCTTCCCATTTGGCATAACATGCATGACTCAACAAAACATTAAAAGCAAACATGATAAAATATAAACAGACAAAATATAAAGGTGTGTCATAGATTCAGTACATATATCCCAAAAAAATAAAAGAAAAAGAAAAAAAACATCAACTGCCACCTGGTGGCCTAGAGGATCCTGCCTCGTGATCGTGGGCTCTGGCTGGGAATGGTCGGGGGCGCTGACCTTGCGCTGATGCGATCTGTAAAAGTACCTCCCCGATCCACTCGAGCTGGTCCTCAATCCTCGTGACTCTGGCCTCCAGTCGGTAGGTAGCCGCTGAGTCCTCCTGTGGTTGTGGCTCTGCTGGCGCTGGCTCTGGTCTCCGACGTCTCCTGCTAGGCTGAGCGTACGCTGGCTGGTGGTCCTGGGGTGGCTCTGTCGGTGCCCGGATGAACTGGCCTGGGCGCTGCTGCTCGATCAGCCTCATCTTCTCCAGAGCTCGCGCCGATGTGCGAGATGGAGGTAAAGCAGTCAAGGAGGCGGCAACGGGGGCAGTGAGGATCCCGTATGAACGGGCCAGGCGGGTGATGAAATACCCCCGGGCCAATGGACTGCTGGCGGATGCACCCATCGAATGGGTGGATAGTGCGACTGCGAGGGCGTAGGGAAAGTGGATGAACCAGGAGGGGTCGAGGAGAACCCAAAAAAACGTCATGTCCTCCCCGGACACCTTCTCGCCCCCTCCCGCTGCATAATGGAGGTGGAGACCATACGGTGCATGAGGCGGTGGAGTGGATCACGGAGATGACTCTCCCTGGAGGTCCCTGCCTCATAGATGATATTGGACAATGGTGCCCAAACCTCCATGTTGCCAGGCCTCTCCGGTTGGCCCTGAATACACGCCCCAAAAAACTGTGTGAAGTGGCGGTGCTGAAGATCCGCTGTAGTGTATAAACCGACTCGCCTCCCGAACTCCCGGAGGTTGCACTCCCTCTATGCACCTCCCAAACAAAACCGTATAATCCTGGAACGTAGGTCTGACGCCTGAGGTGCGAACTGGATAGTAGATAAGAACTCCAGTAGCAGCTCGGTGTAGACGATATCCTCCTCGGTGGCCATGATCCTGTCCCAGCCCCGGCACGTAAATGAAGCCTCCCCGTGAGTCCAAGTGCGATGTAAGAATGGCTCGATCGCACCCCAAAGCCCGACATCCCTCAAAATATCCCTATCAATGACCGTCGCCTCGAGAACCCGGCGACCAGTCAGTGTGTCTCTCCTCGAACTGTACTCTACTGAACTGGCAGGTCCCTCTGGGAACTGAAGGAAAGCGTGATCTAGTCTGAAGATCATCTGCACAAAAACACACGGAACCACAAATTTTTTTTGCATTTTTAGTCCTTTCTTCCCCACCGCACCGCGGCGCGGCCCAAGAGCAAGGGCGCGTCGCGGCGAGCGGCTGTTTGAAAAACCTAATTCCATTTCGCATTTTAACCTGTTTAAACTCGATCCAAATACACCACAAGGTAGCCTAAGTGCCGACTAACTCATCTAGGGTCTCTATTTGGCAAAACAAACACCCTATGAGTCGGCATTAGCTATTCTAAGTTTTGAACTTTTTGGATAAATCACTAAAATTAGCTACCTAATTGCTAGTTTTAACAAGTAATAGGTAGTCAGAATAGCGTACCTTGATAGCAGAAATGAAATGAGCAAAAAAAAATTGCGAGAAAATTTCGTTGATCAGAGCTCCGAGTCGTGGTGTGTGTGAATAGTGTCGCAGCTTACCTTAATATAGAGGAAAACCGACTGATCATTTCCCACGTCGCGCAATTGCACATCCCGCGGCGCGCGTGTCACCAAATCAAACCCTACGCATCGGGTTGGTTTCCGATCCCACGTCGCACAATTAAGAAATCTGCGGCGCGGTCAACAAAATTTAAAAACTCTTCACACGACCCCACACTTGCCTTAGACCACTAATACCTGCAGAGATTGATATATTTTCCTAATTAATTCTAAGAAATATAAAACCTAACCTATGACACGATGGGTTGCCTCCCAATTAGCGATAAGTTTAACGTCTTCAGCCAGACGTAGTATTCCTACTACAGCTACGGTGGATCGTATGCCTTCTTCCTTCGCTGATTTTCTGCTTCCACCGTCCCTTCACTGACCCACTGCCTTTCAAACTTTCCTGGGTCAAATGGCTTGCTAGTTCTCCTGTTGCTGCCCAGTTGCTGCTTTCTGATTAACTCCCGTGAATGCTTGGAGGTAGCTTTGAACCTCCAAGCTCGATCCTTCCTTCTATATCTCTTCAAGATCACAGGCTTGACGTGAAGCGCGCCCAGTGCCGCTTCCAGTAGTTGTTTCACACCTCGGTTGCTAGTGCCTCGCATGCTATCTTCTTGTTGCAATTTTGGTTTGCAGTACCAATAAAAATTTTCCAATCGAATGGGATCGGAAGGCAACAAATCGGGATGCTTCCATATATCCTCATCGATGGTATTGATCACATCTAATTTTCCATTCATGAATGGATCATGAGTGGTGATAAAATCATGTTTATTGTTTTCAAATATCAATTTGTCAGCATCAACTTCTTGATCGTCGTCCAAAAGGTGGATTGGAACCAAGAGTGAGTGACTTATTTGATCTGATGGTGGTACAAAGTCACCCATCATCAGATCCTTACTTTCAAATTTCTCAAAATTTTCAAAACTTATCGGTTCGGGGGTAATATTGTCATTTACACCCCCTTCCCCAATAGTATCAACAACTTCAACGATTTCGGGAATTGTTGGGCTAGGATCTGTACTATCACTTACAGTCCCCTCCACAACATCCTCATTAACCAAATTGTCTGGAGATGGTACAGATTCACACATCACCATATCAATATTTTCAAAAACATCAAAAACATCAAAAGCTGTTGAGTCGGAGGTAGCATTGTCACCTACAACCTCTTCATCAACAACATTTTCAACCCTCTCAGTGGTCTCTTGACTTTCCCAAGATGTATGCCCTTCCATCACATATTCAGGTGATGTAAGTTCACACATCATATCATTGGTAATAAAATCACTCGCCTCCGGTTCTGACGAAGGTGGTGAACATTTCCAACTTTCCTCTAACCTATCTAAAGAAGCTTGCAATCTTACAAGAGCATCAGCCTGGTCCTTCTGCTCTTGGTGAGTGTTATACCAGAGTACCCAAAGTTGGGCCCAAGTTGCAGAATTTTCAGGTAGAGATGACTCCTCGGTCCGCCATCCATTGTCATCGGGTGATCCACTGTAGCAATCATCCTCGTAATAGGTGTCGGCCGGATTTTCATAATAATCATACTGATCCGGGTACATGTAATCACCCATCATAAGGACGTACACATACCAAAAATCAGCAAACTAAAATCAAACATCAAAAATCAGAAACTAAATCCTACAAATCACCTAATCTAAGCGCACAGCTCCCCGGCAACGGCGCCAAAATTTGACACGCCTAGGTCGTCGTGCGGTCAAAAATAAGAAAAAACCTAACAAACACACTAGCACAGTGGTAGTCAGGGTCGATCCGCAGGAGCTTCGTGGTTAGACCATATGACAGATTACCAACTTGTAGTGTCACGCTACAGTCGGAGGATCTAGTTTCTAAGTTCTCAACTACTAATATCCAAAAGTAATAATCAAACAAAGTCAAGCCAAGCATAAGCTAAACTCAACTCAAACAAACCTAGTTACTTTCTGAAATCAGAAGTGCATCTCTGAATTAGAAGCAATCAAAGGCATCCCAAACATCCAAACAACACAAGGTATAACCTAAACCAATAGCTATAGTACAACTGAACAGTTACTGGCCAAAGTTCAATACCTAAGCTAACCTAGTTGGCTACTGATTTCAGCAAGGGAAACAGTCCCAAACAAGGTCAAAATAACATCCAAACACAATCCAAACAAACACAATCAAACATAAGCATCAAACACCGAAAAACTAAGATTAATTGTAACCAAATGATTTCATTAACCCAAAACCGAATTCCAGTGGTCTAATACAGTAACCAACGATGTAAAACAGAAAACTAAAGTGCTCAAAGTCAGTGGTTGTCACTCCCAAAGACCTTAGCTACAAATGCTACTTACTACCAAAAGGAAATTACACATAAACACCTGAAATGCCACAAGATGGTTGCTGAAAACGAATTCTTGGAGTCAAAGAGCCTCTACGGTCGATTTTTCACCAGGGTTTTGCTCAGGTTTTCGGCTGAAAATGCCTCTATTTATAGTTGCAATTTTCCCGCAGCCGCGCCACGCAAATGAGGATTCCGCGGCGCGCGTACTTATCAGATCCCGTTTTCTCGGCCTTTGAATTTGGTTCACCGCCTTTGACCCACATCGCGCGTTGTTAATTCCCGCGGGGCGCGTACGTATTTCCTTGATTTTTCATTCCTTTCCAAACTTCCTCAATTTGCACGCTTTTAGTCCCTGTTTTCATTCTTTTCTTCCAAACAAGTCCTGGCACGAAAAGTGAGAATACCAAGATATATCTGATATAATTTCATCAATAATAGGGCTCAACAACGCCTAAAATACTTGATATCACTAGGCGTTGTCAAACACCCCACACTTGTGCCTTGCTTGTCCCCAAGCAAGAGAGTTTTTTAACAAATTATAATAAAGACTCAAACAATTTTTGACTGTGTTCAGTTTCAAAGCTTATTGCCCTATGAGTTAGAGTGGAATAGTTCGCGAAAACATAATTGAATTGTTCTTTGGAATTCATGTCTTTCTAAAGAACCCTTGATTACAAATTTTCTGTCCACAATAAAGTGTACTTACTCATTCAGATTCTAAAGGCCATTAAGGAATTGTCCATGACTTTCGATGCTGTCCGTGTAACGAGCTTTCGGAAATACCATCCCAGACCAGAAGATCTTAGGTGGCAAGGTGCATAAGTCTCACCCATTTTAGACCTACCGGCTCGAACAACAAAGGCCACAGATTGACATTTCCTTCCTAAATTCCAATCCTAAAACAATCCAATCGTCTAACTCCTAAAACTCAACGTGTTTGACTAACTAATAGCATGATCACAATTATATAGTATTCCTTGAAAAATACCAATGTTATCACAATCACAAACCATTCGTTTCAAAATTGCAATTTATTAAAAATTTTGAAAAAGTTGCTAAAAATTTGAAAATTGGTCATTTCTGCAAAAATTTCAAAAATAAACTCTTTCGACCGTCCACACCCCACACTTAAAACCGTACAACGTCCCTGTTGTACAGAAAAAAAATATTTAGAACAATGGAGAAAGAGTTACCCCTTTTTGGACGGTGGACTGCTTGGTTGGTACTCGGTATCACAGGTATAATTGCGAACAAACAAACATAATTCTTGATTTCGCATTCTGGGGTTGTAGCGCTACAGTGAACACGCCGGTGGTCAAGACAAGTGGAGGGGGCACGGTGACCCCACACTTGTCTGAGACAACTCATTCCCATTTGGCATAACATGCATGACTCAACAAAACATTAAAAGCAAAAATGATAAAATATAAACGGACAGGGTGTAGAGAGGAACCCTAATCGATGGCTGCACTGGTTAAGGGCAGAAAGGGATTTCGGACCATTACGAGTCCGTGAAGCGGACAGGCTATGTCGGCGACGCGGGTTCGGGTAAACCCCGTAAGTATGCAATGCTAGTCCACGACGCGTAAGGGAGAGGTCGCGCCGCGACGAGTCACTGTTTAACCCAAAAGCTTATTTTCGACCATTGATTGATGACAAACGTTGGGTCTGACCTTTACGCAAGTCTGTAGGAGTTTGGCCAGTGATTAATATGTTGTGTGTGTGGGATTTAGTTGTTTGGACGAGCTAAGTTGGATATTAGAGAATATCTACACGGTTACGAATCAGGTGAGTATCCTCACCTTACTATGTGACGTTGCATGTTAGGCATCTCGTGTGATATTTACAGTTATTTGATTTGTTCTATAATTGTGGTTATCTGTTGTTGGGCTCAGTACTGATGCGTGTTCACTCGTAGCTGTTGTATGACGAGTTGGACTATTGCCTTGTCCCATAGCTGTTGTATGATGGGGCTGGGCCATAACCGGGAACCCATAGCTGTTGTATGATGCGTAGAACCGTCCCGTGTCCATAGCTGTTGTATGATGGACCCCCGTAGCTATTGTATGGCGGGTAGGGTCGGGTCGTTCTCGAGGACGGGTTGTTTAATATGTGGGCATGTATGGTAATTTGTGGAACTCACTAAGCTTTGTGCTTATCCGTTGATTTTAAAACATTTTCAGGTACTACTAGTGATAAAGGGGTGAGCTCGGTGTGACGGCGGTGCATCGCATATTTAGGTTTTGTAGTTATATGGTTAATAGAGATTTTTATAATTATGGGACGTATACACTCTGATAACAGTTTTGATCAACACCATTTAAGCATGTTAATAAGATTATCTATGTTTTGACTTACATTTTTAAAGAAAATTTTTGATTGGAAATTGCGGTGTTACAATTCTCTCTCTCTCTCTCTCTCTCTCTCTCTCTCTCACAAAACCCTAACCTCAAATCGAACCTGAAAATGGTGTTTAGAACACCTTGCTCTGATGCACAATCCAAGTCGTACGTGGTGAACATGATGAATTCGCTAATCTTAAAACTAGTGGTGAATTTCTACACAGATCGAGGGGATACGGGGGTAGTGAAGTCGGCGATTAGTGCTACTACTTCTGTCATTGCCACGACCATCGGTGCAAGCTCTCACAAGAACAATAACCAGGAAGAAGGGGGAGAACCGGGGAGCAATCAACGGCGACCGTGGTCGTGGTTCCGGTAAACAACGGTGATGGAACTATTGTCATAACCTTGATGCATTATATAATTCATATTAAGATGTAACAATTTCAGTGCATCTAATAATTTATTAGAAGTTCTTATCCCCGAAGTACCATTTGCTTTAAAAAATTATAAAAATATCCAACAACTTGTATTTGTTAAAAGACAAATATATACATATATATTATATTGGATTAACAATTTTTGGGCCCCCTAATATGATGGGCCCTGGGCGGTCGCCCGTGTTGACCACCCTGAGGAACGGGCCTGTTAATATATATATATATATATATATATAGCGTATCTCTGCAATACACGCGGGCATGACCAACCTGCTCCAAATTCCCCTGAACAAGTACCATCGAAAAATACATGCCAGCCCCGTCAGACTGCCAAGGCACCACCTACCAGTGCGGTCAACTGACTTTATCCCTCCAGCCGACCCAGAGCCATGACGCTGGCCCGCTTTCCTAGGAAACTCGCTAGAACAAAGAATGACGCTTATGGTGCCCGCGGTAGCTAGGGACAACCTATGGCTAAGCTGACATCTACAGGCGACAAAGGGTAAGTGTGTATACCACTACCTGCTCCAATCCCTGCACCAATAAAACATCATAGAGAACCATCCAATAAAGACACAGATCTACTGCCAAGTTGACACCCTTGTCCCCTAAAGCAGATCCACCCTCAAGTATAAAAGGCCAAAGGGCCTTTAGGTAAAGGGGATCGATCTCTAAAACCAAACTCTCACTATACCCACTCTCGTTCCCAACCTCCGATCACTAACTTTATCTTTGAAGCGCCCTCGGCGGGACCTCCTCCAAGGACGCCTCAAAGGATCCTTCTTATTGTTCTGATCTTAGGCCACTCCGTTGAAGCAGTTGCAGAAGGATATATATATATATATATATATATATATATATATATATATATATATATATATATATATATATATATATATATATATATATATATATATATATAATATATATATATATATATATATGGGAAGGTTCCATTGAGAATAGAAAAAATTTGAGATTGCGAGATTAAATCTGGACCATTAGATGCGTCAATGTTGTCGCAGTGGTGACAGTTCATGGCGGAGGTGGTGGTGGTGATGACAGTGGGGGGAGGGTAATCGTGTTGGTGGTGGTGGCAGTGGTGAGGTGGATGTGGTGGTGTTAGTGGTATTAGAATTGTTCAAAAAATACCATTCACAATACCAAAAGTATAGGTTACCGGCTACGTGGCATGCCACATGGTGGCTGACGTGGATTTTACTGTTCATGATGTACACATTTTACCATTGAATTGTTTTGTACATATTTTACCATTAAACTTTTCTGTATATACATTACAATTAAACTTTTTATGTACACGTTTTACGGTTAATCTTATATAATTTAAGAAAACACTATTTCAAATATAAATATCTTTTAATATAAATATTTATTTTACATATACATAAAGTATGTTTTTGACGATAATTTTTTGTCTGAACACGCATTATTGGTCAAATGGTTTTGTTTTATCGATCCACATCATATATTTTGGTATCCTGTATCGATTTCAATGACATTGTATCATAGATGTGTTAACGTTTAAACACCACAAAAAAATAATTCAACGATTTCACATGCGTACAGTAATGATAATATTTTTCCCGAATTTAGAAAGAAACATAAGGTCTATATGAGATATCACAACATGTAATCGGTTATAAACATGATTAATTTGTTTTCTATATTATTGTGTGCAAGTGAAATCGTTGAATTATTTTTTGAATTGCTTAAACCCTAACACATCTATGATACAAGGTCATTGAAATCCATACAGGATACCGGTTAATATGAAGTGGATCGGTAAAGCAAAACCACTTGACCAATAATGCGTGTTCAGTCAAAAAAATTATCGTCAAAAAATACTCTATGTATATGCAAAATAAATATTTATACTAAAAGATATTTATTTTTGAAATAGTATTTATTTCAAATTATATAAGATTAATGATAAAATGTATACAAAAAAAGTTCAATGATAAGATACGTACCAAAAAAAGTTTAATGGTAAAATGTGTACAAAATTTTTTAATGGTAAAATATGTATATCATGAATAGTAAAATCCATGTCAGCCGCCATTTGGCATGCAACGTGGCTGATAACCTATATTCCCGGTAGCGTGAATGATATTTTTTGAACAAATGATAAACTTTAATAATTATACGTATAAAAAACTATAGTTCGTTGATAATATGTATATAATAAAAAGTTCAATAATATTTTTTTGAACATTTTTCATAATTTTTTTACTTTCCCATATACAAACAACTATGTCAAGAGGTCCAACAAACATTACATTTATGAAAAACGTATAAGAATAATAAAAAAATAATATTCATAAATAAATACAAGATATCTATATTAAAATGATAAATTTACACCTCTGAAAGCATCATCGCTTGCTTAAAGGAGTTGATTGACCAAGTAGTCTAAGCGCTTCAATGAGGGTACCCTTAAACCTATTTACGTCAATCCTTATATTCTGCCTATCTAAATACATTTCCTTTCCAATATAATACCCTTTTGCGAATACGGAACCTGGATCTGAAATAACCGGGTCATCACGTGCGTACGAGTCAATAAGCGAACTCTCCTCCGGTCCAATCTTATAATCCAAGTAATGCAACCCCATCTGGGGGGCCGGTTCACCATAATAAACCGTCGAAGGCCACTCTAACCCTAGTGGCACCACCTGCACAACCACTGCTCCCGCCGGCAAAAACACCAGGTTTGATAACCCGGCGCCGTGAGCTCCGACGAGAACACTACATGTACTCACCAGCTTTGAAAATTTATCCAAATTTGACATCTTTTTGTTACTCTTCACCACCACTACCTCAAAGCCTAACTCTTCCATCATGTCCACCAGTTCATCTTCGTTGGTAAACATCCTCGTTTTCCGGCGAGACACAAGAAGTAACACCGGTGCTGCAGAACCCGTTTCAGAAACATTCATACTCGGCAAGCCGTAAGTTGTTCTGAGGAAGTTTTTAAATTCTAAAATGGAGTTCCCTTTAGGAACTTCAGACGAGTTTATGGCTAAAAAGCTATGGAACTTGAGACCAACCACAGCTCCGGGAAAGCAATGAATGCTCGTGTTCACCACCGGATTCAAGACATCGTAATGCGATAAGCTCGTGAAAATTTGTTTAAACTTCTTTACCAAATAAGGGCTGTAATCAACGAGAATGAATTGAACTCGCGATTCGAATAGTCTAGAAGTCATGAATAATGGGATTATGATTTCATTGAATTCATGAAATAAGTTTCCGGCGAAGCCACCCGATGAGAAAACGAGTGCTGGGACGTTATGGTTGTAGTCACAATATCTTGCCGGAGTTTCTTGTGGTTCACGGAGGAATTTGACCGGAGTTACCATTTTCAAGAGTTCAAATTGTGCCCATGCATATGGCCGTATAACTTGCACTGGTTTATCCTCTTCTTTCACCAAAAAATCGGTACGATTAGTCGAATTGGATCGAGTAGACATATAAATGTCCATCTTTTTTATGTCGATCTTTACGGGAATATTAGCTACACAAACTGACGACTGAACAGCAGCATCACAAGCGAAGCCACTCCTTTCAAGCTTTGGAAGATCACAATCTCCTGAATTTTAACACAAACAAATATGCGATTTTAGTCATACACATGCAATTATGGATACGATTTTAGTTTAAGGGGTGTTGTAAATGCCTAGTTGTAAAGAAAACGTAGCGTAGCCGGAGCCTATTTAACACACATACACAAAAGGATAAACATCTAAAACAACGTTTTAGGTCTTGCACACATTAACACAAGTACACAACTAAACAACTGTTCGTTGCGGTGTTCCCTTTGCATTTTATTTGTACCATCTTTTTAATTACCGGTGAGTTCATATATAGGTGAGATGCTTACAACTTTTAGAGTAAAAGCAGTAGCCCACATAAATCTATTATGTTGCTGGCAAATAATTGTCTTTTAGAGTTTATTGTATTTATTATCCAATTGTTAGCTCTTGACCTATACTAATATTAATAATACAACATTTATAATGATGGTTGGTGGAGGTCGCAATGGTGAAAGATGATGATGGTGGCGTGGTGCGTGAAGGGTGACGGGTGTGTGAGTGAGGCAAGAATGAAAGCTAACCTACAAGAGATTTAAGAAATGGTTGAAAGTCATCTTCACGAACGCCGACTCCATCCATTAATGTAGCATTCCCTTTCGACAAATATCCTTTGCCTACAAGATATATAAAAGATTAAGCAAGTTTCTTAAATACAAGAAAGCCATCATATGAAATTTAGAGAGAACCTGAAAACTAAAACCTACCGAAGCAAAATTTGATGGGGTCGAATGAGAAGGATTGAGTGTAAAACAAGTACATGAATGCAAGTAAACCGATTATTTGAGTTGCACCACAAACCACCCTTCGACGCCCCTCCATTGATTCAAGAAAAGAAAGCTTACAAACTCAAATTAAAGAAGTGGTTGAAAACAAGAAGGTTTGATATGATATCGCATCTATAAATACAAGTATGTTGATCCAATTCACATCAATAATGTCTATTTTTTGTCGCTTTCAACTTGGTATGTACATTTTTAATTCATTTGTGGGTCTCGTCTGATGGGAAATAAAGATGTACAATATTATAAATGGACAAAGAAGAACGAGACAGATAAGCTTATGTTTGTTGTTATTTGTAAACACATTAGTGCATATAATTTAATGTTCTACAAAAAAGCATCTATTTAGTTGTCAATTTGGACTTGTTTAAGTAAAATAAGTCGCCTTAATTAAGTAATGTATTATCCTGAACGGACTAAATTGTTAAATATTATAACTTAGTCATAAATAAAACTATATCGAGGGTTAAAAGACATTTAAAGCATATATATCCAAATGATTACGACAATGTACCCGAGAGTCTGATTAAAATGAGATAAGGAGAGATAAATGTTGATGGCATGCGTCAATCGGGGATAGAGTGTTTGCATCCAATAGATGACCACTAGCATGTGCGTAAAAGGTGATCTGCAAATGAGGCAAACAAGTAGAGAGTAAGTCAAATTACATAGTAAGGCATATACTTTATTAGAAATCATAGTACAACATATGCATCCGATAACCTGCAAATGAGGCAAACATGAGAAGAGTAAGTTCATGTGAGAAATAAAACATATACATGAGAAAACCAGAATGCATGCAAAAGAGGAGGATCTAAGACCCTAATCCCGGAAAGTCTTATGTTCAATGCTTAAAAAGAATCAAGTTTGGAGAAAAGCCCCTAGGGAGGGTTAGCGACGCTATGCTAAGGGCATAGCAACGCTAAGAGGCTCAATAGTGACGCTATGGTCTTCTGTTTGCGGCGCTAAGCACGCTGTGGTCGTGGGATGGCACGATCTCCAGTTAGCGACGCCCACTGCTTTGTTTGGGCCAAAACCCTATATTTCGACTTATGGGTCATATATAAGGGAGCCAAACCCTAGGGTAGCCGCTATTTGCTTATTTTCAGCCACCTAAAATGTCTCTCTTTCTCTAGCCTCCTTGGAGTGGTTTTTGGTGATTTTGGTCTTCTTGGAATAGTTTTTGAAGTTATGATGGTGTTAGAAGATTCATGGTGGTGCTAGATGGTATTCTTCATGTGGGAATCAGCAAGGATCTGTATTTTTGAACCTCTGTGAGTATAAACTTCAATCCTTTTTATGTTTTCAAGGTTGATCTAGTGTTTGTGATGGTGGAAATGTATATTTGGTCCCTTTTTGGCTTGGTCTTTGGAACTTGCTAGGAAAGTTCTGACTTTTATGCTTCTTGTAGCATTTCTAGAGCCATTAAGTCACATTAGAGAGTGAGCCAAGCTCTCTTGGGTTGTTTGTATGGTTGTTTGGCTAGTTATTGAGCTTTTGCACTAAGGTTTTGAGTTTTGGGCATGCATGATCATAAAGGTGGCAACTTTATGGATCAATAGTCATTTTTCGATATGTTCTGGAAGGACTTGACACATTGGTTGAATGAGTTAAGAGTTAATGAAATGTTAGGACTGTTCATAGTTAGCAATGCTATCTTGGGAAGATAGCGGCGCTAACTGGCCGTTGACTTTGAACCTTTGACCGTTGACTTTTTTACCAGTGTAACTTTTGGTTTGTAATAGGAACCCGATAGGTTAGGTTGTATGGTTAGACTGTATGTGATAGTCCTTGGATTTGTTCTGGCGACTGAAGAATGATTGATAGATCCAAGGGTTGCTGCATGATAAAGGACGATGCATGACCGGTCGTACCTGGGCACCCGAAGATCAAAGAATGAGTTGATTCGGTGACTGATGGGACGGGGCATGCTCGTGAGTTCTTAGCCGAGGCGGATCGCGGTGAGCTCGAGTGTCAGGTTGTTCGGGGCATGCTCGGAGACCTTTTGTGATTGTGTTTTATCTGATGGATCGTGTGGTATTTTGGGGAACTCACTAAGCTTTGTGCTTACTTTTTCACCCCTAACTATTTTTCAGGTATTAGCTAGCTTGGGCTTGGAGCACGGCGCAACTGTATCGCATCTGAGGTTTTGGCATTCAACTCTTCCGATGGATAATGTTCGTAAACATTTTCGATAAACACGATTTTATATGTTTTTAAATACCAAGTTTTAATTGGATGGCTTCTATTTTACAATTTGTTTTATGTATTTGAACCGTTTTTAAAACGAAAATTTTATTACGGAGTTTAGGATGTTACAAGTTGATATCAGAGTCTTGGTTTGAGGGGTTTGGATGAACAGGAATGTGATTCCAAGGATTTGGATGGACAGGAATGTGATTCCAAACTCAAACTAAGGATTTGAGGATTTTCTAAAACGATTTTCAAAGGAAAACCCGTCTTCAAATAAATTTTAAGGGATTAGGTAGAGTATCATATGGAAAATTCCCTTGCATGTTCTTGTTTGATTGTTGCTTTGGGGTTTGAAACATGGTATGAATACATGACTTGTGATTTTAAATGGATAAATGGGTTTTGAAAAGAACGACATGTGATGCGTACAGTTAGCCGGAACTCAAGCAAGTGGTTTAATTCCCAAAATATTCATGACTTCATGTGCTGATGATATGATGTATGCTAGAAGTATGCTAAGGATCTACTTAAGAAATTGCATGATAGAATTCTCCTAGCTCATAGGGATGCCTTTTGCCTTGTATGATGCCTGTTATATGCTGCTTGCTCAGTGATGTCTGTTGTGTGCCATTTGGACTTATGCTTGTAATATTAGGGAGTTAAGGGAATGCTTTAGGTTTGTATGTAATGGGATCGGATAGCCTTAGAGTTCTTGAACCAGCCTTACTAGATGTTCCTTGTTTGGTTGTGACTTTAAGGTAGGGGCATTTATTTGAATGTCTATCTGTTCTTATTACATACGATTACGCGTTCACGAGACGACCTGATGGTATGAGCGGAATGACCTGTGGTGCGGGGTGAGATGTGGAAATCCTAGGTAGACTAGGAAAGTGTTAGGCACTTCGGTGCAGGGTCGTATGAATGATATATGAATGCCTTTAGAAGGGAGTGAGGCGACTTAGGGAATCTGGACAACTTTCGGGACAAGTATGAATATGTGTGGAAGGTAGTACAAGGGCCCGTACTATTGGAAGCACGGGATTCATACCTGGGATGAAGGGAGACCCTGAGGGACCTAAGAACTTTGTAGACGAAGGAATCGTGTGTGTTTTGTGTCTTGCGGGTGTTGTAACCCATTCGTTGCATGAGTTTAGAATGAGGAAGGTTGATCCAAGAGGAAATGATTCGGGACTCGGGTCGAGTTCACGAGGTCGAGTTGGGCCTGAGCTGAGTGACCAGGATGTTCGAGATTTGGTCGTCGCGGAGGTGAGTAGGGCTGTGTTTAAAATGCTCCCTCATGTGATTAATTTGGTCAAGACGAAGTTGCTAGCGTTGCTTGAGGTGTGATTCGCTGCGAAGGAGGAAGCAATGATGGCTTCGTGTTAGGCTATGATGTGGAAGGAAATTAGCGGGTTCGTGACCGTTGCTCGACGTCAGACTTTTACCGAGATGGAGTTAGTTGATGCGTCGAGGGAGATCAAGTCCGATGCCCAGCTGGGGCAGAAGGGGCAGAATCAGGATTTGGGACAGCCGTCAATGAAGAAGTTTTGGCCGTAGTTTGAGATTGAGTGGAGGACCCTTACCACCGGGACGGTAAGCTGGATGTGAGGATTTTTGTTTTGTGCAATCAAATTACCCACGTCAGGGCCAATTGTCCAGGGTTGACAGGGGAAGATGGTCAGAATTCAAGACATTTTATACCAAAGAGTATGGGAGTTTGTCAGGAGAAGATGGAGGACCCGGAAGCAGAAGTCGGGGCATAGCGGTTTATGGCAAGGAAGTGGGACCCTGTCGTATGGTTTCATGGTTTTGTTTTTGACAACTTTCGGTATTGTTGTCTCTCTTTTGTTGCTTTCAATGCGGGTAGTAGTTTGGGATCTATCTTTGAGTGGGCATGTGAAGACAGGTTGTTGTTAGTGGTTTCAGCAGTGGGTCAAGGGTGGATTACCCGTGGAATGGCAGTGGCTGCCTGGTCAGCCGATAGCGGTTCGAACTCTAAGTGGGGGAGAATTGCTAGGATAGAGATAGCAAGATTGTCGCAGTGCGTTTCATTGGGCTATTAGGGTATGTGGAATCTCCTACTTTCTGGATCGTCGTGGGAAGGCTTCGTTACTTGTGTTGAAGGAAGAAGGTTCGGCGCAGACCGTTTATGGCATTCTGCTATGGATGTTCTTTAAGCGGTTGCGACTTTCGGATGTTCAGTGTGTAACGACCCAAAAATCTCGAATTTATATTCTAGAAAATACATAAAGAAAACCCGCGAAAAAGTTGAAAAAGGGTAAAATGGTATTTCGACCCATTATAAGACCATTATGTAAGATAATATGTATTTGTGAAATAATAATATAAGAAATAAGAGGTTATGTGAAATTTGAAGTTTTACCGTGTGAATAGTGAAATTTGACCAAAAAAGGGGCAAAATGGTCATTTGACATGGAAATGACCAAAATGTCAAGAAAATGTCAAGTTAGAAGTTAGTGCAACTTTGGTTGCAAGTTATGGTCTTAGGACCATCTTTGTAGAAAAGTTAGAAACCAAAGGACCAAAAATGTAAATGCTTTTTATGTTAATTAAATAACTCTAAAATAGAGTTATTTCCTTCATTATGTAAGGGAAACAATAGAAATTCTCCAGAGGATTCTAGAGGGCACGAGAGGCAGCAAGAAAGAGCAAAGAAGAAGAGGAAGATCAAAGGAGTTGTTAAGGAAATCAAGAAAGGAATTGGAATTAGTGATTCCAAGGTAACGTTTCCTTAGTTCTAACCTAGTTTTTGGGTATATGCTTGAATTTGGTCTTTGGATGAAATTGAAACTGCAATTGCAGTTATAAATCATGTGGGTTAAGTAGCTAATGCTTCCAATAAGCCATTAGTTAAGAACTTAACTCAAAAATATGAAAGTAAGTTGCTATAATTGAGAATTTTCAAGTTTTGCCAAGAACTTTAATTCCTGCAATTGATCTATTAAAGTGTTTTTAGTGGCTTAAAACTTGTTATTAGTCAAGGGTTTTGGTCCTAGAATAAACCTCATACGATTAAGAACAGAAATAAGTGTTTAATGAGTGAAAACTGCATGCTACAGTGCCAAATCGCGACTGATCAGGAGCCTGCCCAGGCGCCAGGCGCAGTGCGCCCAGGACCAGGGCGGGGTGCGCCCAGGCGCAGTGCGCCCAGCCCTGGCGCAGTGCGCCTTCAGTCAGGGACCAGTCAGGGACCAAAAATGTTAAAAATCCAAACGCTAGAAACCATAGCTAGACATGTCCGATTGACCTGAAATTTTAGCCATAACCTTAAAATGGTATAAGAACATGTCGGGAATGGTCAAATCCGTAATCCGACCTTGCGGAAAAGTCACTGTAGCGGCAGAGGCTAAAAGTACTATTCACGTTAAAACTTGATTTTGGAATTTGAGCTAGACTTGTCCAATGGACTTCAAATTTGAAACACAAGTCTAATATGGGATAAGATTTCATGGTAAAGTGTCGGAACTGAAATACGACCCCTTGAGGGTACTGTAGAAAAATACGTAAAATATACGAGTTAACTAAAGTTGGTCATTCAAGAGTTATACACTTGTTTTGACCATTAATGGTATAATAAGGACTCTAACATGTTATAGAGTCAATTAGAATGTAAATAATGTATCATATATTATATATAGGTACAAGTCAAGTAATTGGGCACCGAAAGGGTAAAGAACCGAAGAACGTCTAAATGACCTATCAAGAGTTATAAGGTGAGTACATGCAGTATTTTTACCCATTCTGGGGTACATGGCAAGTAAGTATTTTCAAGATTTCTTATAAAATCTTATATGTGAAATTATATGCAAGAGTTTTATTTCCAACTTAATTGTGAAAGTATAATGCTATAATTGAAGCTATGTTTTGAACTATAAGTCAATTATGTGAAAGTAAGTTTTGGGTCTATGAACCAAATATGTGAAAGTACATGTTTAATACAAGTTATACATGTTTGAAAGTATGGATAGGCATATAGCCATAAAATATTTAAGAAGTATGTTTTGGTTACAAACTTTATATGTTTTCAAGTATGAAAGGACATATAGCCACAATATGTTTGGAAAGTTATAAATTTGGCATCTAGCCATAAAGACAGAAAGTAATGAAGTTTGGCGCTTAGCCATAAGTTATATGTATGTATGTATGTAATGTTCAAGCAAGCAGAAGATGTTTTGTATGACTGGTAATTGTAGCAAGCAGCGTTAGTAAGGGAACTATGTTCCAACCTTCCCGGGTTAGGTAAGGGATCTACTGGGGGCAAGCCCCATAGCGAAGTAGATTGCCTCAGCACTTCTATGGTGAGGATTGATCCGTTCTTTCTAGCCATAGAGACTTGGGGTATCACTTATAGTGATTAAAGCCCTAAGTATAAAAATCCAGCAATCTTATAAAACCAGTCAAAGAAAGTAAGAACAATGTTATTTCCGTAAAGTATGTTATAGAAAGATTCTTGAAAAGTAAGAGTTGTATTATGATTCTATTATAAAGTTTTGAAAGAAAGTAATTATGCAATGAATGATATGAAATGATTTTGAAAGGGATAAAGAGCTATGGTATAAAAATATTTTAAAACTTTGAAGGATGTTATTTTTTGTAAAGTATGTTATAAAATGATTTCGAGAAGTATAAAGTATGGTATGATATTACTATAAAGTTTTGACAGAAGTTTTATGTTATAAGGTTTATAAAAGCTGGAAAAGAAATTAAAGGTTTGAGTCTAAAACTCATGTAACTCACGAGACAATTTTTGTCTTACGTGTTATTTGTTTTGCCATGTATTCCAGGTTTAATAAATTGCTATCAACGGGATGAAGTTTAGCTGGAGTGGAGCCTAAGTTAGCTCCTAATTTGGAGACAAGGTTTAATCCTCTTCTTGCTTACTATGGTTAGGTTTGGTATGGATTTGTAACACCCACAGTTTTAAACATGTAAATAATCGGTTTTTGATAAACCGTATTTTTGTAATCATGTATTTATATACAAAAACCACAGTATTTGAAAACAGTAGAAATGGGGTGTCACACAGTGCATGCAACTAATAGTTTGTTCAAGTCGAGCGTGGTACGGAATTATGGTCGGGTGTCACATTCACGTACACAACACGAATGAGTGTGTGCTTCGCCGTCATCGTTCGGGGGTTGTTGTGAGTTCAACGTCTGTTTGGTTCTGAGAGTTGTGTCGAACTCGCGTTGTCATTTGAGCATAATTGTTGGGCACAGGATTCTGGATGGGGCCCAATGGTCAGTAGCGAGGATTAGGAGTTTGTGACAACTGTCAAATTGGTCAACAAAAGTCAACCTAAGTCAACCGAAGCGTACGTTAGATCAAAATTTTGAAATGTAATTTTAATAGCCTTTACAATGTATTATTGGATGTTATAATAATACGTACGCTAATTCAGATCAATTATCGGGTAAATGCTGTAAATACGGATAATAAACTACAGTAGCGTAAAAATTCGATAATTATACAAATATTATTTTGGTATTAATAATATTCATAAAACGATGTATTCGTGAACACGAATCCGTAGACATATAGAATGTCGAAAACGGAGTTCGTATGAGAAAGTTACAACAGTTGAACGTTGCGAACGATAAAGATACACAGGGTTTGGATACTAAAATACAAAATGTGGAGACTTAAACATCAAAAATGGAATAACGGAACACATATTATGAAGCATAATATTGTCTAGTATTTAATTTCATAGCCAAATTTATTTTCCGGTAAAATGCTAATATCACGTATTCGGAAGAATACCGCGCTTAAACGCGTATATCTTCACTTAACGAATTACGAATCGATTTAAATAAATGTTTACTAATATTTTTATGCATAATATTAATTTATATATTTATTAGTAATTAAATCTCCGAAAACTTATAAAAATACGCAAAACGTTTTACCGCGTTTTATAAAAACACCATATTTATATTAGAATTGTACAAAAATCTAAAAAGTAGATTTGTATGAATCTTGCCATTTCCAAGACCAAGATCATCCCACCTCCATTCCACCACCATAAATTCGGCCAAGAAAGTCCATTCTCCACCCTCACTTCATCCTCAAACTCACTTCTCATATCCTCTAAAAAATCTTCAAGAATTTCCAAGCTTTTGCAAGTGTCCAAGCCTTTCAAAGGGGTTTTGAGCAAGATCTTGATTCTCTTGAAGATCAAGCCACTTCCAAGTTGCCAAACTTTGATTCTTCTTCTTCAAAACTCAAAGATTTGCTTCAAATGTGAGTTCATACCCCTCTTTTTCATCTGTATTCAAGTTTTAGGGGAGAATACAATATTACACCATGAAAATGGTTATTTACACATGTTTTTAACTAGTTTTTGTGTAAAAATGTTTTCTACTTGAAATAACGTTAGATCCAAGTATTATGAACATTATTATGTGATATGTTTAGTAAAAATACAAATCTATGAAGACTGTTGAAAAATATATTTTTGTATGTGACAATCACTGAAATAAGATGAACTGTTATTATCTAACAAATATTATCAGTTTATTTCAGATTGCGTGAATTCGAGATCAAAAACAAGAATAAATCAAGACCCGAGAAACTTTGAGAAAACATCCAAACCTGAGGAAGTAACGCTACAAACCAAAGAGCAAAATACAAAATATCACACTGCTACAGCAATCACGACGCGACAGACCTCCTGGTCGCGACGTGAAGAGAAGAACAAAGACAGAAGCCCAGACTGCTACAGCGCTCGCGACGCGACGGCAAGGGTGGTCGCGACGCGAAGACCTCCAACGCGACACCAACTACTCCATGATCGCGAGACTACCAACCCAACGCACTAACCAGTGGCCGACCAAAAGCAACCCGACTCACGCTTCTTCGCGATGCGACAGACCATATGGTCGCGACGCGAACGCTGTGTTCAGCAACTATAAATTGAGGCTTTCTCTTGTTGTTTTGTTACACCCAATCTACCAAACTCTACATACTCATATACTCTCCAAGAAACCCACGACCAAACACCTCAAGACACTCAAATTTCCGAACTTGTCAACAAAAACCAAACTATATAACCGCAAGAAACAAAACCTTCTCCCGACACCAAACCCATACAGCACCAATACAACTACAATACACACATTCAAGCAAACCCACGTCCAAACCAACACAAAACCGAAGAAATACCATTCAGCAAGAAAAGCCGAGCAAAGAACAAGAATCGACACTTCAAAGAGAATCGCCATCTTCATTTGCTATCGATAAGTTCTTTTGAAATTATAATTCCAATAATTTACCTGAGCTGTTATTGATTTATTTAAACTGTTATAAATCAATTGTACTAAATTCCAAGACATACAAATTGAACCAAGACAACGAAAACATATGTGGACTGTATTTAACCGAGACATCTAACTTCTAACTTCTAACCTTTTTTATTTATTGTAAAAACACTTTATCGTTGATAATGGCGTTTATTACATCTAACCTCTAACTTCTAACATTTACTTTATTTACCGCTTTCTGTCTATTTAAATACTGTCTAGTTTAGATTTACCGTTTTATTTTATTCCGCAACTCTTATTTATTCCGCATATTATAGATTAAATACATATCTGTCACACAGTAATAGGCTTAAAAACCTTATTCGTGGAGATCAGTTATCGTATTTTCAACAATTGGTATCAGAGCTCGTGTGATTTACTTTGAAATTTTTGTCGAGAACTTTTGTGTAGAGTTTTTATAAACCACCAATAAGTTTCCTTTAAAAATTTCATCTTAATATCACTTGTTCAAAAAAAAAAAAATTAAAAAAAAATATTTAAAAATTACTTGTGTGATTTATTTTGAAAATTTTTGTCGAAAACTTTTGTGTAGCGTTTTTATAAACCACCAATAAGTTTTCTTTAAAAATTTCATTTTAACATCACATTTTCGTTAACAAAAAAAAATCAAAAATGTCTTCCGCAAACTACTCAAACATAAATTCTGTATCTATTGCTAACAGTATAGGTTCAGGTACTCGAGCACCCATTCTTATTCCCGAAGAATATAAATCATGGGTAGGTCGTATGAATCTTCATCTCAACTCTATAAGTGAAGATGTGTGGAAATGTGTAGACGGATCTCTACCAGACAACATGACCTCTCTTACGAGTAACTTGGATATACTGAATGAAAGGAAGAAACTTGAACTTCAAGCCAAAAAGGAGCTTGTGTCTGGAATACCCCACAGTATTCTAAGCCAAATGAATGATATAATCCTTTTAACTGCAAACCAAATTTGGCAAACTTTGAAAAATCGTATTGAAGGAAATGAGAGAATCATTGGAAACAAGAAAACATCGGTTTTAAACGAATTTGACAACTTCAAAATGTTTTCACATGATACCATCCATGATGCTCATGACAGATTCAATCTCATTACCATCAAAATGAATAATTTAGGCATCAAAAAGTCACAGCATGAAATAAACCTCAAATTTTTAAACAACCTTTATGAAAGCTGGAAAATGGTCAAACTCATCATTCAGGGAAATCCGGCAATTCATACTGAATCTTTGTACAATCTGTACGGAGAATTACAATCGTATGAATCCTCGATTGACCCACCAACGTCTACTTCTTTTGGAGGACCGCTTGCTCTGTTGTCAACATCCTCTCAAAACCAAACACATTTTCCTGATCAAAGTCAAATTGATCAAAATCAAGCTTTCTTAAGTAATCCTTGTGACTTGTCTGATCCAAATAATGAAGCTGACTACCAACAATTGTGTGCCTTGGTAGCAAACACGAATCTCGAAAGATTTTTGCCACATCATAGACCAAATTTTCAACTAAGATCTACTTTTGGACAAAACTTTCAGAATCGTGGATTTCAAAATAATCACAACTCTTACAATCAAAACAATGGTTTTCAAAATAACCAAAATTCTGGATTTTAGCAAAATCATTCAAAACCATCTCAACAGAAACAAACTCAAACATCTGAAAGACCACCCGTTAAGAGCCAAAAGGCTGACAATAACGATGATGATGATGACGTAATCATTTGTCACAAATGCAAAGGAATAAATCATTATGCCCGAGATTGTCGAGCCAAAATCAAGGTCAAAGACTCAGCTTACTACGCTCAAAAAGCCGAAGAACTGAAGAAACAAGAAAAGAAAGCAAAGCAAAAAGCTTTGATGGCATTCTACGAACCTAGCGTGGAACACTGGCCAACTTCTGATGATGAAACAGATAATGAACCAGCTCAGTCAAACTTCTGCTTCATGGCAGACAATAAACCAACCACAAGAGCTCCATATGTCATCGATCAGGTATGGTCTATGATCTCAGATCTCGGTCTTTCAAGAACACCATTTGAGTCCCACATGACTAAGATTGAGAACAGTCTAAAAGCTGATCTCAGACTGTATCATGACACAATAGTCAAATCTGATATCTACAAATCTGAATTACAAACTTTGCAACTCAGATTTGGAGAATCTACAAGGACTAGAGACAAACTTGAAAGAGACATTGAACGAAAATCTGAAGAAAATAATCACATCCTAGAACAATTAAATGAAGCTCTAAAACAAAAAAGGGACTTAGAAATAAAAAATCAATCTGTTATTTCATCTGAAATAAAAGATACCTTAGAAAAGGAAGTCCTTCAGTTAAAACACAAAATTCAAGATTTAACTGACAAAAACACTAGTTTAAATCTAAAACTAGATGATTCTTCAAAGCAAATCAAATTTCTTGAATCCGAAAATCAAAGATTTCAAGGAAAATTGGATTCTATCAATATTGCCAGAAAATTGAGTGATTATGTTTTCACTAAAGCAAATAACTTAGGAACTGGCAAAATTGATACGAACTATAAACCAGGAATTGGAAGAGAATCTTTTGAAAATGAAAAGACTGAAAATGAAAATGGGAAAATTAGTGAAAACTCTAAATCGCCTCAACCAGATTTTTTCTCATCTGCCAATGAGGACGATTCAGATGATGAAACAGTAATCAACTGTAGCCTAGATGATACTTTTTTCAACAAGTCATACAAAAGAGTTGTAAAATCTGAATCAGACTCTGCTAGTTCAGTAACTCATCAATTGAGATCTACTAAACTAACAAAGAATGATGGCACGATCAAACTTGAAAATTTCTTAAATGGAGAAAATTCTGTTCATCAAAATGGTAGTACTTCTGTTCCAACTGTCTTTCCCTCTTTAAACTCAACCTTTATTGGAAAGAACAGTCAGGGACAAAAGTATTCAAAGAAACAACAGACAAATAAACAAACCATTCAAACTGTCTTTAAACCAAAAGAACAAAGCAAGCCCATTGTTTTCAAAGAAAAACCTTTGAAACCAGTCGCTGTGCCACAAAAACAAACCTTTAATCCAAAACAAAAACCTTTTCAAAAACCGATTCAAAGTCACTTTCAAAAGATAAACTTCAATCTCTCAAGGAACTTTCAGAAACCATCATTTCACCAAATTCCATTCCATCATCAAAGTGTTTTCCAAAACCATTCAGATCCCAGATACAAAGAAAGATTATCAAACAGAACGTCACACATAGGATACTTTTCACAAAATCAGAAATCGTTTCAAATGACAGGTTTTCAAAAACAAATCTCACTTTGGGAAAATCTAATAAATCAACTTAAACCTCAACCATTCCGTCCAATCAACAAATACTACAATGATTCCAGATTATCAAAAACCATTAACAAATCAGGACCCACCATGGTTTGGGTACCTAAACTTTCTGTCTAATTGCAGGCACTTTGTGCTGGAGAGCCCAAGGATGGCACATGGTATATCGATAGTGGCTGCTCCAAGCATATGACAGGAAACCAAAGCTTTCTACGAGACTTCAAACCCACAGAATCCAAACAAGATGTCACTTTTGGAAACAACATGACTGCAAGAATCAAAGGCTATGGAAACATAACAAATGGTCACTTCACCATCAAGAAAGTAGCCTACGTTGACGGCCTGAAACACAACCTAATCAGCGTATCACAACTCTGTGACAACAATCATGAAGTTCTTTTCACCAAACAACGAAGCATAATCACATATGCCAAGACCAAAGCCATTCTAGTTAATTCTGATCATCTAGGCAACATGTATCCACTAGATATGGACCTTATCTATGGAAAACCAGACATCTGTCTCTTGTCCAAAGCTTCTGCTGATATTAGCTGGTTGTGGCATCGTCGTCTTTCCCATCTCAATTTCGGCTACATCAACAAGTTGATTGCAAATGATCTTGTTCGCGGACTGCCACTTCTGAAACTTGATAATGAAACTCTTTGTGCAGCTTGTGAAGGAGGAAAACTGTCCAAATCCTCTCATAAAAGCATTCCTGAATCTAGTGTATCCGAACCACTAGAATTACTGCACATTGATCTTTGCGGCGCTGCAAAAACCCAAAGCATAAAAGGGAAGAAATACATCCTTGTTATTATTGATGATTACTCACGTTTTACTTGGGTTTTCTTTTTAAGGCTAAAGTCAGAAGCACCTGAAGAAATAATCAACTTCATCAAACAGATTGAATTAAAGCTCAAACGACCAGTTCGAAGAATCCGAAGTGATAATGGTTTAGAGTTCAAAAACATAACTCTAGACTCATTTCTCAAAAACAAAGGCATCGAACACAACTTCTCAGCCCCTTACACTCCTCAACAAAACGGCGTTGTTGAAAGAAAGAACCGAACTCTGTGCGAAGCTGCAAGATCAATGCTCATCTTTGCAGATCTGCCACAATACTTTTGGGCAGAAGCAATAGCCACAGCTTGCTACACTTAAAATCGTTCTTTAATCCATAAACAACTTCATAAAACACCATATGAAATCATTAACAACCGAAAACCAAACATCAAATTCTTTCATATTTTTGGTTGTCGATGCTTCATAAAGAATAACAAAGATCACCTTTCAAAATTTGAATCAAGATCAGACGAAGGAATTTTCCTTGGTTACTCCTTTACCTCAGCTGCTTATCGAGTACTAAATAAACGTACTAGAGTAATTGAAGAAAGTACCGATATTCATTTCGATGAATTTTATGTCAGGAAATTGGATCGTAAACATTTTGGTTCTAAAATGATCGATAATATTTTTCAAAATCCAATTCAACAAATGCCTTCTACGGACATAGAAATTGATCTTGATTTACTTTTTGAACAACCCAAAACCGCTTATAATTCTGAATTTCTAACATCTTCTACTTTTTCTACAGGAAACTCCGATGCAGAAACTTCACAATCAAACCAAGAAAATACAGATCAAGTTGAGGGGGAATTACCAACACCAAATCCCTCTTTGAACACTCCCAATCCACCTGTTCAAAATGATCCCAGTGCATCATCTATGGGGGAACCTTCATTACCTCATTCTCACCCTATAATCCAAAAAGACATATCCGACAACAACCAAAATCTATTCCCAACAGAATCACCTGACCAAGAAGAACAATGGGACATAGAAACAACAATCGAAATACCTGAAAAAACTCGCCTAAACAAATGGACCAAGAATCATCCTGCAAACCAAATCATAGGAGATCCCAATTCTGGTATTCAAACAAGAGCCGCTACCTCAAATGAATGTTTATACGGAGCATTCTTATCCATGACCGAACCCAAAACCATCCATTCAGCTCTCAAAGATCCAGACTGGGTCAAAGCCATGCAAGAAGAACTAGCTGAATTCGAAAGAAACCAAGTATGGGATCTTGTTCCTACTCCTCCCGATGTTACTGTAGTAGGTTCAAGATGGGTTTTCAGAAACAAAACTGATGATCAAGGCATAGTCTGTAGAAACAAAGCAAGACTTGTCGTCAAGGGCTATTCACAACAAGAAGGAATCGACTGCGATGAAACTTATGCTCCAGTTGCAAGACTCGAAGCCATTCGTATCTTTCTAGCATATGCAGCTCACAAGAACTTCAAAGTATTCCAAATGGATGTAAAATGTGCATTTTTACATGGAGAGATTGATCGCGATGTGTATATTCAACAACCTCCAGGTTTTGAAGATCCACAGTTCCCAAATCACAGTTTTAAGTTACAAAAAGCAGTTTATGGCTTAAAACAAGCACCTCGAGCCTGGTATTCAACATTGTCAACATTTCTAGAAGAATCAGGATTCAAAAGAGGTTCAATTGATCAAACTCTCTTTCGTAAAATTTTTAATAAACATCTGTTAATTGTTCAAATATATGTCGATGACATTATTTTCGGTTCCACTGATGAATCATTGAGTGTCAAGTTTGCAGATTTAATGAAGAGCAAATTTGAGATGAGCATGATAGGAGAAATGACTACTTTTCTTGGACTTCAAGTCAAACAATCATCAGATGGAATTTTCATCAATCAAGAAAATTATGTCAAAAATCTTCTAACTCGTTTTTCTCTTGACAAATCAAATACAGCAAAAACCCCAATGGCCTTTGGTTACAAATTAGATGCAGACTTAAATGGCAAGCCTGTCGATCAAAAGAAATATCGAGGAATGATAGGATCACTCCTATACCTCACAGCCAGCAGACCCGACATCATGTTTTCTACATGTGTCTGTGCCAGATACCAAGCCAATCCTATGGAATCTCATGCTATAGCTGTAAAAAGAATTTTTAAATATCTTAAAGGAACTCCATCTCTTGGCCTTTGGTATCCAGCTAACTCTGATTTTCAGCTTAACGCCTTCACCGACTCCGACTATGGAGGATGCAGACTAGACAGAAAAAGCACATCTGGTTCTTGTCAATTTCTAGGAGGCATACTGGTAAGTTGGACTTCAAAGAAACAATCATGCGTGTCCACTTCAACCGCAGAAGCCGAATATGTAGCTGCCGCAAGCTGCTGTTCACAAGTCATGTGGATGCAAACCCAATTACGTGACTATGGCTACAAAGTATCACAAATTCCCATATTTTGTGACTCAACCAGCGCAATTGCCATTTCTCACAATCCCGTGCACCATTCCATGACAAAGCACATCGACATTCGATATCATTTCCTCAAAGACAACATACAAAAAGGTCATATCGAATTGCACTTCATAAACACCGAAGATCAAATTGCCGATGTCTTTACTAAGGCTTTAGACGAAACCAAGTTTCAATACTTCCTAGGCCGTCTAGGAATGTTGAATCCAGATAACATCCATCCCTAATCTCTTACATTTTGTTTGTACAAAAGAGTGTTTACTTTCAGTCAAATAATCAAAATTTTCCAAAAACATTCAAATAACCAAAATTTTCCAAAAACATTCAAATAACCAAAATCTTCCAAAAACATTCAAATAACCAAAATTTTCCAAAAACATCCACATAATCAAAAATCACAAAAAAAAAATTAGGATAAAGTTTTATCTTTTAAAGTCCTTATAAAACCATGTGATTAACATCTTCTTGACTAAATTTTCAGATACTTATGCTCGATGAATGTTCTCAGTCATATTGATTCTTGAATTAAAGTGAAGGTTCAAATCTCAAAATTTTCGTTATGTACATTCTCCTATTCCCTTTGAATTTATTTCAAATATAACGATTTTATCAATTAAGGGACATAAGATCAGGAGATTCAGATGAAAACTAAACCCATGTGAGAAATTGTGCCTCGTCTTTAAAAGCTAAGTGGAATTCATTTCTGTGAGCAAAGGTGTTTTCATGATGACTTATAGGATTTATACTCTTATACCGTGATGCTAGTCTCATTTTTGCTTAGATATCAAAATGACCAGGGACGATATATTCATTTTCTTATATATTAGACAAACTGTCTATTATATCACCTATCCCTATCCTCAATCAAACCACTTCAAAGAAAAGCTTCATCATCTGGCATAACAAATCTGACAAATGAAGAAACGACAAAGTCACATCCAACAAATGCCGTCAACAAATCACAATTGGTAACCACATCAGATATCTTTTCACAAATCAAGAAAAGATAAAGACAAAGGTGAACACTTCACCAAAGAAAAGGAAGATTTACAACAACAATCAATCAAGACAGACATCTCTCAAAATTTTCCAAACAAACAGATTCTCAAATGCTTTATCAAATATAGCTGTTAAAACCAAAGATTTACCGGGATACTGTAGCCTTCATAATTGAATATTCTTAGTTGCAAACTGCATTATGAATATTTCTAAAACCCTCTACATGTACTTCCCGACGGAGAGAGAGTGAACATCAATGGCATGAATGAAGAAACCCTCTGAGTAATGCCGAAACCAGTCTTATGTGATTGATTATCTAATATGAAGACCAAGTGACTAAAGTATATAGGTATAAATCCACATTAAGCATAAGTCAACACCTTCAAACTGAGAGATATCACTCATCTTTAGTGATTATACACCAGTTCTGCACCCAGAACAAACAAACACCTCAGTCAAGTATGAGCTATACATATGAGAAGTTCATCTGAATCGACCTATTAAGATCACTTGTCGTCTTTATAAATGTTATAAAATCTTAAGGAATATTATGAAAGTACATATACAAAAACCTTTTGATAATTGAACATGAAACCTTGATTCAGAAACAAATATTCTTGACAAACATTTTTCAAAACATAAGTAAAATCTAGTCACACTTTTTCAAAACAAGTGATATGGTTTTATAAATGTTTTATCCAAATTACAAGAATTTTCAACCTTACCTTTTAATCTGTTCTTATTTCAGTAATGATCACATAGGGGGAAATTGTTGAAAAATATATTTTTGTATGTGACAATCACTGAAATAAGATGAACTGTTATTATCTAACAAATATTATCAGTTTATTTCAGATTGCGTGAATTCGAGATCAAAAACAAGAATAAATCAAGACCCGAGAAACTTTGAGAAAACATCCAAACCTGAGGAAGTAACGCTACAAACCAAAGAGCAAAATACAAAATATCACACTACTACAGCAATCACGACGCGACAGACCTCCTGGTCGCGACGTGAAGAGAAGAACAAAGACAGAAGCCCAGACTGCTACAGCGCTCGCGACGCGACGGCAAGGGTGGTCGCGACGCGAAGACCTCCAACGCGACACCAACTACTCCATGATCGCGAGACTACCAACCCAACGCACTAACCAGTGG
The DNA here is from genome assembly GCA_023525715.1 of Cichorium intybus. Classification (NCBI taxonomy): domain Eukaryota; kingdom Viridiplantae; phylum Streptophyta; class Magnoliopsida; order Asterales; family Asteraceae; genus Cichorium; species Cichorium intybus. Next base: position 29,220,450 of record CM042015.1, read on the forward strand.
CCGACCAAAAGCAACCCGACTCACGCTTCTTCGCGACGCGACGGACCATATGGTCGCGACGCGAACGCTGTGTTCAGCAACTATAAATTGAGGCTTTCTCTTGTTGTTTTGTTACACCCAATCTACCAAACTCTACATACTCATATAGTCTCCAAGAAACCCACGACCAAACACCTCAAGACACTCAAATTTCCGAACTTGTCAACAAAAACCAAACTATATAACCGCAAGAAACAAAACCTTCTCCCGACACCAAACCCATACAGCACCAATACAAATACAATACACACATTCAAGCAAACCCACGTCCAAACCAACACAAAACCGAAGAAATACCATTCAGCAAGAAAAGTCGAGCAAAGAACAAGAATTGACACTTCAAAGAGAATCACCATCTTCATTTGCTATCGATAAGTTCTTTTGAAATTATAATTCCAATAATTTACCTGAGCTGTTATTGATTTATTTAAACTGTTATAAATCAATTGTACTAAATTCCAAGACATACAAATTGAACCAAGACAACGAAAACATATGTGGACTGTATTTAACCGAGACATCTAACTTCTAACTTCTAACTTCTAACCTTTTTTATTTATTGTAAAAACACTTTATCGTTGATAATGGCGTTAATTACATCTAACCTCTAACTTCTAACATTTACTTTATTTACCGCTTTCTGTCTATTTAAATACTGTCTAGTTTAGATTTACCGTTTTATTTTATTCCGCAACTCTTATTTATTCCGCATATTATAGATTAAATACATATCTGTCACACAGTAATAGGCTTAAAAACCTTATTCGTGGAGATCAGTTATCGTATTTTCAACAAAGACTATGAACATAAACATGTTAGAAGTTTTAAGGAAAAGTCATAAAAATAAAACTAATAAAAACATAACGGAACATGACTTTTTCTAGCAAAAATGATTATAACCAAGTTATTACACCATTTTTGTGGGGAATAACTTAGAAAGATGTTTTATGAACATTTAAACAAGTTAACTTATATATATGTTTATATACATATGTACAACGAACAGTTAAAATAAACTATAAGAGGTATAGTTTATGGGTACAAACACTATCATGACTTTTTGGAACAAAACAAATAATTATATGAAAGTATATAATTATTATACACTATTTTATTATCATGGAAAAGTGATAATGGCAAATACAATAGTTTTTCATATACAAACAAACGTAAACAAGTTGATAATAAATTGTGTGAGACGGGTCTTCACCGTACTTATTTAAGTACACATACTAAAAGTCCGGAATTAAAACCAGAATCTCGGTAAGAGAGCGTGATATTTGTGTATAGATCTATACGGGATTGACAAACCCCGTACCTCAGTTGTAAGCTACAGCTAGACCGGCATGTCTGAGGTGACAAATGTCTAACATTCCGACGCCTGAAGAACGTCACAGCATGCATACATCGGTCACAGTATGGTTATAGGGAGTCTCACATGGGAAATCAATGATACATTTAGTTTATGTGGGAACATGCATTTAAAATAGTTTTATACTAAATTAAAACTATGTGTACTATTTTTAAGTATAGTAATACTTATACATTTTTGGTCTTTGGATTTTTAAGACTACAACACTTTTATAAGAAAATATTGGATTTTCTGGGTTACAATACTATCTTTTACAAAGAAATGGATTTTCTCATACAAAACTCTTATGAACTCGCCAACTTAATTGTTGACACTTTTTCAAACTACTTTTATCAGGAAATTGATAAGGTAACTACAAGATTTGATGATGGGTAGCTACGGCGTCATACTATGTATTTTGATATCATAATGTAATTGTATTTGAAACATACAATCTTTTGAACTCACGTAACATTTACAATTATATATATGATGGATGTGTTTGCTTTTATCACTATTGTACAAACGTTGTTATGATATTGTTCATGAATTCATCCACCCCCAGACGTTTTCGCCATCCTGGTTTGGGGGGTGTGACAGATTGGTATCAGAGCATTGTTTATAGTGAACTAAGTATGTCGATCCATATAAGATATACAACTATAAATACAATGGGACTAAAACTCTCTAGAACATTTTGTACAAGTATGCTTTTAAAATACAATGATAGATAAAGCTTGATCAACTTTATTGGTCCAAGGTGTGACTAACAGGTACTTAGGAATAGTCGTTGTGCGAAACAAGTCAAAACTTACCAAGAACCACATAACAAAACATAAAAAATAAAATACTATAGGAGTATTTTATGATACTATAGAACCATACATCTAGACTCTTTATGTGCCTCTTATACCCTATCCTTGCACAGTCGACATAAACATATAACTGAGATGTTGTATTCCGATGATACCTGACCTATAACTATTATCGAAAAGTTGCCATCATTCCATCCTTAATCCCAATGACAGTAGAATGCCACCTCACAGAAGTAACCGACGTACCGGCACACTGTCAACAGATCCACCAGTGACTCCACTAATGGACACCGCTACATTCCAAGCCGCTGTAGCAGCCGCCATTGCAAACATTAGCACAAATGTTGGAAACGGTAATGGAAACTGAAACGGGAACGGTACCAAAAGTTCCACTCATGGTGAATCCCAAGGACACCAGCGAATGTGCACCTACAAAGACTTCGCCAACTGTAAGCCCATGGCGTTTAGTTGCGACGGCAGTGTCATCGCCCTGACAATATGGATCGAGAAAACCGAATCAGTATTTGACATTTCTGCATACCCCGAGGAATTTAAGGTCAAATACGCTGCCTGTACTTTTTGTGAAGCAGCCTTGTCTTGGTGGAATGGCCATGTTAAAACCCTGACACTCGTCGTGGCCAACTCTATGAGTTGGGAAGACTTGAAATACATGATGTTGGAGGAATACTGTCCTAGGGGCGAGGTTCAAAAACTAGAGCAAGAGCTGTGGAACCTCACGATGAAGAATTCTGATATAGTCGCCTACACAAACCGATTCAACGACCTAGCGGTTTTGTGTCCCTCAATGGTCACGCCAAAATCAAAGAAGGTGGAGCGATATATGTGGGGACTATCTCCCCAAATCCAAGAAAATGTTAAAGCTGCAAGCCCAGCCACCTACGACAGTGCCAAGTGTTTGGCATAAAGACTGGTCGACCATGGAGTCCGCTAGGGCACTATGACGCTTAAAACTGAGCAAACAAGGGACAGAGACCACAAGAGAAAGCTCTGAAACAGAGGAAGGGGCCAACCAAACCAAGAAAGTGCCAAAAGACAACAAATTGTGGCAGTCCATGCCGCCACTGTGCCTGCTGCCCCAGAAACGATGAAGCAATGTATTGGGACTCTTCCTAAATGTAACAAGTGCAATTTCCACCACAATTGAGCTTGCAAGGAAATATACTGCACAAATTGTGGCAGAAAGCGTCACACTTCTCGCTTCTGCAGGGCGTCAGCTTCACAGGCCACCCAAGCCTCTAATGCTGGGGTGAGCCAAGCATGTTATGGATATGGAGAAATAGGGCATTACAAGAGGGAGTGCCCGAATGCAAAAAACAAGAATCTTGGGGGCATGGGAAGAGTCTTAGCAATGGGACGCACGGAAGCAGTGGAGGATCCCACTGTGGTTACCGGTACGTTCCTCCTCAATAACTCATATGCATGCATACTATTCGATAGCGGTGCGGAGAGGAGTTTCGTAAGCCACGAGATTAAATATTTACTAAAACAAAAACCACAACCACTCAACGAAGCATTCACAGTAGAAATGGCTAATGGCAAAACAGAAAGTACCAACGACATATACATAGGATGCACCCTGACTCTAAACGATCACTCCTTCCAAATCGACCTAATGCCTATTAGAATAGGAAGCTTTGATGTGATCGTTGGTATGGATTGGCTAATTCAACCATGCCGATATCATCTGCTACAAAAGGGCCATCCGACTTCACTTACCGAATGAAGAAACACTTGTCGTCTATGGCGATAAACCCAGCACCAGTCTTCGAATCATGTCTTGCATCAAGGCATGAAAGTACCTACACATAAGATACCATGCATTCCTAGACCACGTGGTTGATGAGAAGAAAGAAGTAAAGAGTATCAAGGAGATTCCTGAAGTCTGCGATTTTTCCGATGTATTCCCAGAAGACCTTCCGGTAGTACCACCCACACGACAAGTCGAGTTCAGAATCGACTTGATACCTGGAGCCAACCCCGTAGCAAAATCACCATATCGGTTAGCCCCGACAGAAATGTAGGAATTGTCCAGCCAACTGAACGAACTGCTAAGTAAAAGGTTCTTCAGGCCGAGCTTCTCACCTTGGGGAGCATCGTTCTTGTTCCTAAAGAAAAAAAATGGATCATTCTGTATGTGTATTGACTATTGGGAGTTGAACAAACTCACCATCAAGAACCGATATCCACTACCCCGTATTGACGACCTATTCGACCAACTCCAAGGATCGAGTTACTTATCAAAAATCGATCTAAGGTCGGGGTACCACCAGCTCAGAGTTCAGGAAGAAGATGTTCCTAAGACGGCATTTAAGACTCGTTATGGTCACTACGAGTTCGTTGTGATGCCCTTAAGATTTACTAATGCACCCTCGGTGTTCATGGACCTAATGAACCACGTATGCCGAATTTACTTAGATAAATTTGTGATAGTGTTCATCGATGACATACTAATCTATTCGCGAAGTAAGGAGGAACATAGTCAACATCTGCGACAAGTTTTGGAGACGCTAAGAGCGGAAAAGATATACGCAAAGTTTTCAAAATGTGAATTTTGGATTCGAAAGGTGGACTTCTTAGGACACGTAGTCAGCGAGGAAGGGATACATGTGGATCCCTCCAAAATCAAAGCGATTGAAAACTGGGAAGAGCCGAGAACACGACGGAAATCTGTCAGTTTTTGGGCCTTGCTGGCTATTATCGAAGATTCATACCGAACCATTCCAAAATTGCAAAGCCACTTACTGCCCTGACACAGAAAGGTGTAACCTTCAACTGGGAGGATAAACAAGACACTGCCTTCCAGACCCTAAAGCAACCTTTATGCAGTGCTCCGATTCTGTCCCTCCTAGAAGGAACGGAAGACTTTGTGGTCTACTGTGATGCATCCAAGCAGGGTCTAGGTTGTGTACTCATACAGCGGGGAAAGGTCATTGCTTATGCTTCAAGACAACTTAAACCCCCACGAGGTCAACTACACCACACACGATCTCGAGTTGGGGGCAGTAGTTGTAACACCCGGTTTTTAATAAAACATCTTCATTTAAATAAATATCAATTTATTCAATAATTAACATTTTGAAGATATTTAGAAATCATTTTAAACATCAATTCACCGCATGAATCCCCAATTAAGGAGTATCAGTGTGTACTCGTCATGCCTGGCTCTCATTTCCACTTGTACAACCTGAAATTGTAATTTAAAAGAGAAGGATAAGCACACGGCTTAGTGAGCTCCAACAACTACACAGCATATCAGTTACACATACTTTACCCCTAACAGAAAAAATACAACCACACGTCACATAATCTGCTCTACCCAGTATATTGGATTATAACCTCCTATACGTATCTGCTCAGTAAATCTAATTCCCCTGCTCAGCACTTAAAGTCGTGCATACCCAGTACTTCGAGTCATGCGTATCTGCTCAGTGTATTTTGCACGTATCTCTATATTACTCAGTACGTCGAGCCCACACACACCATAACCCAACCCATACAATTATAACAGAAAGATATATATCAATAATATACACACAACTTGGTACCATTTACCAACATATTATAAACATCTTATAAGCACACAAAATACAGTAAAGGACATATAACGTCCACACAATGTAGTGAGAAACTCACCTGATTATAGTCGACTACAGCGTTTATCTCTGCTTCGTATTCCCTCTTTAACTGTTAACACCGTAAGACATTTATCACTCTTTACTCCTTAACTATACCATAGTTGCATCAATAAACCCTTTTATAATTCCAACATGATACCTCGTGATTTATCAAGTAAAGGATAGCCAGGTAGAAGATTAGTTGGGGTGGCAGGATCCTTTCAGCATTTTAGCCTTTCGGAAAATCCAACAACCAGATCCCAAGTAATCGGCCTAGACACCATCCTCGTAAGTAAATCACTCGGTATTATTTTTGGAATTACGAATAGTATAACCTCTACATATTATGGTTTAACACTTATAAACTACTAGATAAATACGATAGCGATTACTCACTTAAGATTGGCGTTTTCGCAAAGCCTTGGCACGTTTCCCGTTCCGCTCTTCCAACACTTCCCGAGCACCTCGTTACCAGCTACCGCTCGCTCCTAACTCCTCCCGACCTATTTTCCTCACCAGAACACTCCTCGATATCGTAAGGTTGTTTGGTGTTTGTTGTGGGTTGAAATGAAGAAGTTGGGCCTCTATTTATAGGGCTTGAAAACACTATTCACGACATCATCGTCGACGTCATCAAGACATCATAAGAGTCTCCAGTACATTCTCAATCAAAAGGAGCTCAACATGAGACAACGACGATAGGTAGAGCTACTAAGTGATTATGAATGTGAAATTTGTTATCATCCGGGCAAGGCCAATGTAGTAGCGGATGCCTTAAGTCGAAAGGAGTACTCGGGCCGCCGAGTGAAATCATTGAAAATAACGATCCATTCACATCTATCCAATCAGATCAAGGAGGCGCAACTCGAAGCCTTGAAACCTGAAAATGTCGCAAGTGAAGCCTTGCGAGGAATGGATAAAAACCTTGAGGTCAGGGATGATGGAGCTCGATACCTCATGAATCAAATCTGGACACCAAGATTCGGCGGATATAGAGACATTATCATGAACGAGGCTCACAAAACCAGATACTCCGTTCATCCTGGATCTGATAAGATGTATCTAAACCTCAAGAAACTATATTGGTGGCCAAACATGAAAGCAGAAATTGCTACCTATGTAGGCAAGTGTTTGACTTACGCCAAGGTCAAGGTAGAGTATCAAAAGCCCTCAGGTTTATTACAACAACCAAAGATACCCGAGTGGAAATGGGAGCGGATAACCATGGACTTCATAACCAAATTGCCCGAGACAACTGGTAGACTAGACACCATATGGGTAATTGTCGATAGGTTAACCAAGTCCGCACATTTCCTACCAATTCAAGAGACAGACAAAATGGAGAAACTGACAAGGATGTACATCAAAGAGATTGTACGATTTCATGGTGCACCAATATCTATTATCTCGGAAAGGGATAGTCGATTTACGTCATGTTTTTGGCAATCATTGCAAAAGGCCTTGGGTACCAGGCTCGACATGAGTACAGCTTACCATCCACAAACCAACGGGCAAAGCGAGAGAACCATTCAAACGCTGGAAGACATGTTGAGGGCCTGTGTGATAGACTTCGGTAAAGCTTGGGACACCCACTTACCGCTCATCGAATTCTCCTACAACAACAGTTATCACACGAGCATTAAACTTGCTCCATTTGAAGCTCTCTACGGGCGCAAGTGCAGATCCCCTCTATGTTGGGCTGAGGTGGGTGATACTCAGTTAGCTAGAGGGCAAGTTCCTACCTGCACTCTCACCGGTCCTAAGATCATACGAGAAACCACAGAGAAAATCCTTCGGATTCGTAAACGACTAAAAGCATCTCGAGACCGAAAGAGTTATGCGGATAAACGACGCAATGTAACACCCGGCTTTTAAAACAAAAACACCCCTGAAAATTTTTCATTTTTAATAAAGGTTTCAGTACTTAAAACCATAAACAAATGGGTATATTTTAATAAAAACGGGTACAAGCGTATCAAGGAGAGTATAAAATATCGTAGTCTCCTTTGAAGCCGGGCTGCTACTGACAGCATCTAAGAGTCCTACTTCTCGAGTCACGGACTCTATCTATTCCCTTATCAGGATCATGCTAACCTGCAGGGACATTTAACAAACGGTATGAGCTACAAAGCTCAGTGAGTAATCGTATCTGCAAATAACACATATAAGAATACATTCATATATCTATTTGGATATCGGATCCAAACTCCTAGCCTTACTGGCTAACCAAGTATTTCTTAGGATTTCACATCCTATTTCATAGTCTTACAGGCTGAACCATAATAACCTGTAATTATCAAGCCACGTTAGTTATTTGCACATTTAATCATATTTAACCATTTCTGTCCCATGGTTCTTAGTCACAATGGACTGCATCGTATTTCATGGCTATTCAAGCCGCACCCTGTGTCATAGCTATATAAGCTGCACCAAAACAATTTCAATATATCAATCATAGCCCGAAGGCCGCACCAGTTTATCATAGCCCAAAGGCCGCACCAGAATATCATAGCCAAAAAGGCCGCACCATGTACCTGTTTTAATATCATTGTTATTTATGGCTCACAGGTTGCCCCGCTTTTGCCTAGACTCACGGCTCCGTTCTTGTCATCGCAATGACTCACGGCTTATCCGGTCTTGCCTAATTAAAGTGGACTCACAGCTCCGTTCTTGTCATCGCAATGACTCACGGCTTATCTGGTATTGTCGCATTACTGACTCACAACCCCGTTCTTGTCTATAGCAGACTCACGGCTTATCGGGTATTGTCATATCACAGATTATATATATATATATATATATATATATATATATATATATATATATATATATATATATATATATATATATATATATATATATATATATATATATATATATATATATATATATATATATATATATATATGTATTGACTCACAGCTCCGTTCTTGTCATCGCAATGACTCACGGCTTATCTGGTCTTGTCTTTTACATATATTTTTACACTTGTCATTTTCGTCCCTCGATGCCGTTTCAACCTGTAACAGTTTCAATCATCATATATCATATATGATATCAGTGAGATTACTCACCTGGATACTAGCTGCGTTTAAATCCCGGTTGTTTCTTGCCTTTACGTGCACCACAACCATTTTGTCCCATACCTATTTATCCATTTCATATTAAATGATAATAGGTTAATAATCATTTCAGTTGACTCTAATACATAAGAGTCCAATATTATGCAACTATAAACAATGCCTAGATGATAAACTTTCCATTACCATCATTATATGAATTTTACTTTTCACCGAGGCATTCGAATTGATCTACAGTGCCCCCGAGGGGTCGGAAACTCAATATAAAAATTTTCCCAAACTTTTCAGACCATAACGAGCCTATGGTTCAAGTTTGAGATTAATCGGACAAGCCAAACAAAAGTTAGAGTTTTAAAGTCCCTGTCTGGTGGGCGCACCGCGCCAGGGGCTGGGCGCACTGCGCCTGGGCGCACCCCGCCCTGGTCCTGGGCGCACTGCGCCGGGCGCCTGGGCAGTCTCCTGATCAGTCGCGATTTGTGCACTGTAGCATGCAGTTTTGGCCCATTAAGTCCTTAATCCAGTTCTTAATCGTATGGGGTTTGTTCCTAGGCTAAAACCTTCTATTAAGACAAGGTTTTCAACCATTAAAACCCACTCAATCAATCAAGGAAGAATTAGGGTTCTTAGTTCCAAAAACCCCAAAACTTCAAATTCATCAATAATAGCAATCTACTTCCATTTTCTTGAATTAAGCCCTTATTAGCATGACTTATTGGAAGCATTAAGCTATTACAACACATAATTCTTGACTGAAATTTCAGTCATCAAGTTCATTTCATCAAGAACACTCAAGAACTTAGGTTAGAATTCAATACTAACCTTATTTAACTTAGGAATCACCAATTCCAAGCTATGATTCCAATTCCATGCTTCAATCTCCATGATCTCTGCAGAAATCGCACCTTCAAGCCTCTCCCGATGCTGCTAAATTTTTCAGCCAACATTAATGGAGGTATTTCCCTTTTTATATTTTCCAATTTTACAAATTTGGTCCCTAAGTTCCATTTCTTGAACTTTTGGCACCAATATCAAGTTTTATTACAATAAAACTTTCATTTCTTGTACTTTTGCCACAAGGAGCAATATGTTTACACAATTGGTCCTTCACATGGTCAAATGACCAAAATACCCTTTTGTGGTAAAACGACCAAATTTCAGTTTTTATAACATTTTAAGTCCAAAACTCAAAATATTATTTCAAACCAAATTCTTTTCTGTCCAAAAGACCAAATTACCCTTCTAAGGTAAAATGACCGATTTACCCTTTTTATTATATTTACATAAAAAGAGTGTCTTGGCGTTACAAATTCTCCCCTCCATCAAAAGATTTTGTCCCCGAAATCATACTATCAAGCGAGGGTATTTCTTTCTCGTTTCAATTTCGGTTTCCCATATCATATGGAAACCTTTATGGTATTGCCTAAGCACTTAACCATACTAGTCTTCTTATCTCGTAATTAGATCATAATTTGCATATCATTCCTCCGGTTGTCCCGGGCACCTTAATCACTTATCTACCTCATTTCGACATGAGGGATTCGTTGGAATTCATCAGTCTATGTTCTCAGAACTATGAGACCCATAGAAATCATTACTAATATCTCGAAGTTCATCAAGAATCTTCAATCGATACATCCCAGTTTTTACTCTTTGGGACCTATGGAAAAGTCCAATAGATGAGGACTTAATTTTCCTTTCGTCCCAAACAGATTTTTAGTCTCTCCAAGGAATATTTTGATTACCTTGTCATTCCTCATTTGGAATTTCAACAGTTCTACTCGGCAATCCGTATACTACTTTGGTCGACTTTTCTCTATTTCTAAGCTTTCTCAAGTTTGCCTAATCTTTTCTTCTTTTTGAAGTAAAATCTCGGGTCCAGCCAACGGCTTCTCCCCAACGTCAGTCTAGTGAATCTGCGTGCATCACGATATTTTATACTATACATTATACAGGTTATCTAAACGCTTATACGAAAACTATTATTATCTACGGGTTCTACCAAGGATAGGCGATCTTCTCATCTTTCACCAAGGTCTGTTATGCAAATTTCAAGCATATCTTTTAGAGTCTGCATCATTTTCTCGCCTCGTCTATCATTTCTGCAATTCCTATGCAATACTTACCAGTACTTTTGAACAATTAATTCTAGGAATTAATGATAAATTCAGCAAATAATTCTAGTGTCTCAACCCGAAACAGTCGACACCTGCAGCGCATGTCGGCATATTTATCTTTCTATGTAGTTTTTCACTACTTTTCGATCTTAATTTCTTCCTTAGTCAGTATAAATCTACACTGATTTCATCAATCAACCTGTAATTACCCATATGGTGTCATACCCATGCGGTACTTGCAAAGACTTTATTACAAAGTCTATAATATTTTCGTCCCATTTCTTCTTTGGGACCACAACGGTTAAATTTTCCGTATGTTTCTAATGATTTGACTATAGTTACACACTAGTCAAACACTTTTCACATATCTTTCAATGTCTTTCCTTAGCCCCGGCCACCAATACATATGTTATATCATCCTACACAGTTTGGTACTGCCCCGGGCATTTAGCATATCTACCCTAATATACGTCTTTTAAGGGTAGATTTCATATCTCACCATGCTTTGGAACTCACATATACAACCACCAAGGGTTTTCAATCACTGTGAGTTTCTATCTAGCTTCTTTCAATAGCTATTCATTAATTCACTTTTCACGTTTTCAGACTTGTACACTTCTTTCTGTGCTACCCGAATCAACTCAGGTATTCAATTCGCCACACTCACGCATGTGGTTGTATCTTTCAAAAGATACTCTTTTCAATTCAAGGCATCTATAGCCACATCTGCCTTTCCGAGATGGTACAAGATTTCATATCCAAAATCTTTAAGTAACCCATCTATCTTTGCTATCTCATATTTAGCTTCTTTTGATCAATTAAGTACTTCACAATTTTATGATCCGTATAAACATTAAGCTTTACACCATACAAGTAGTGTCTCCAAAGCTTAAATGCCAAATTCATAATTGCTACTGCAATATCATGTATCCAAAATCAACCCTGGATGCATTTCTATAAAACAATTTTATCTTCTCCGCTTAGCGATAATGCTAACACCGGAGTTTCACACAAGGTTTATTTCAACCTTTGAAAAGATATTTGTGGTCTTTCTACTACTCAAACTTTTCACTTTTCTTGGTCAACTTTAGTCAAATAAACAGCAATCGAGGAGCAGTTTTCTACAACACTCCTATAATAAACCGCCAATCCAAGGAACTACAAGTTTCAGTCAGATTCCTTAGGCGGTTCCAGTTTTATCACATCATCAATTCCACTGGATTTACTTTGTCATCTTTGGCAGTATTATCATGCCCAGAGAATTGAAACTTCTTTTAGCCAAATTTTCATACTTGGAAAATTTTACATATCACTTAACTCAGTGAAGTAACTCTAATATCTGGTACAATTGTACCTCATATTCAGTCTGGTTTCGAGAATATCAGATTCTCATTAGTCAATGTACATACACATTAACTTATCTTTCTTTTTTTTTCAAACAAAATAGGGCTCCATATAATGACACATTCGGCCATATGAGACCCAGTTCAAAAAAAATTCTTTCCAATTGTTTTACCACTCTGCCATCTCTGCAGAGGCTAATCAATATAGAGCCTAAATAACAGGAACGGCTCCCAAGACCAGCTTAATCATAAGCTCTTCTCGCCAATCTGGCAGAAATCCTGGAAGTTCTTTTCAAAAGAAACATCCGAGAATTTATTTAAAGTTTTACACTTCTGTCACTGCTTTATTTAGCTTGGCCCATACCACATATGCCAACTACAACATCATTCCTTTACTAACTCTTTTCCGAGTTTAAGCAAAGGAAAATAACCGGTATTCTTATTTCTTAGTGCCTTTCCTGTACTGATCACAATACATAACTGCTCTGTTTTGGTCCCTTCCCTCTAAGGTTGGACCCAGTCTGTGGTAACTCCTCCTGAAGCGTCCACTAATCGTTTTCTGCTTTTTCTTGTAGCCTCAGCTACTTTTCTTTCACCTTGATATCAATCAGGTGAGCACCCAATTTCTTTCTCTGACCACAGCAGCTACTATTGCTTGTCATGTGGATTTTCTGCTACTTGTCTCTGTGCCCCTCGTTCAATGGAGCCTTGAAAAAGGGCTGGTTCGCCTCTTAAAGCTGCACGCCCTAAATTCCTCCAAATAAGGTTCGCTGCTCATACTTCTTATACGTTAGAAGTCAGCACCAGTTAGGTTATATATGTATAATAACAATTTATATACACCTAACTAAACATCGTGTCTACTGTCTTAAGGTTTAAGTCCAGGAATCTACTCTATAGACACCTAGTTCACTTAAACCACGGCTCTGATACCAACTTGTAACACCCAGCTTTTAAAACAAAAACACCCCTGAAAATTTTTCATTTTTAACAAAGGTTTCAGTACTTAAAACCATAAACAAATGGGTATATTTTAATAAAAACGGGTACAAGCGTATCAAGGAGAGTATAAAATACCGTAGTCTCCTTTGAAGCCGGGCTGCTACTGACAGCATCTAAGAGTCCTACTTCTCGAGTCACGGACTCTATCTATTCCCTTATTAGGATCATGCTAACCTGCAGGGACATTTAACAAACGGTATGAGCTACAAAGCTCAGTGAGTAATCGTATCTGCAAATAACACATATAAGAATACATTCATATATCTATTTGGATATCGGATCCAAACTCCTAGCCTTACTGGCTAACCAAGTATTTCTTAGGATTTCACATCATATTTCATAGTCTTACAGGCTGAACCATAATAACCTGTAATTATCAAGCCACGTTAGTTATTTGCACATTTAATCATATTTAACCATTTCTGTCCCATGGTTCTTAGTCACAATGGACTGCATCGTATTTCATGGCTATTCAAGCCGCACCCTGTGTCATAGCTATATAAGCTGCACCAAAACAATTTCAATATATAAATCATTGCCCGAAGGCCGCACCAGTTTATCATAGCCCGAAGGCCGCACCAGAATATCATAGCCAAAAAGGCCGCACCATGTACCTGTTTTAATATCATTGTTATTTATGGCTCACAGGTTGCCCCGCTTTTGCCTAGACTCACGGCTCCGTTCTTGTCATCGCAATGACTCACGGCTTATCCGGTCTTGCCTAATTAAAGTGGACTCACAGCTCCGTTCTTGTCTATAGCAGACTCACGGCTTATCTAGTATTGTCATATCACAGATTATATATATATATATATATATATATATATATATATATATATATATATATATATATATATATATATATATATATATATATATATATATATGTATGTATTGACTCACAGCTCCGTTCTTGTCATCGCAATGACTCACGGCTTATCTGGTATTGTCTTTTACATATATTTTTACACTTGTCATTTTCGTCCCTCGAAGCCGTTTCAACCTGTAACAGTTTCAATCATCATATATCATATATGATATCAGTGAGATTACTCACCTGGATACTAGCTGCGTTTAAATCCCGGTTGTTTCTTGCCTTTGCGTGCACCACAACCATTTTGTCCCATACCTATTTATCCATTTCATATTAAATGATAATAGGTTAATAATCATTTCAGTTGACTCTAATACATAAGAGTCCAATATTATGCAACTATAAACAATGCCTAGATGATAAACGTTCCATTTACCATCTTTATATGAATTTTTCTATTCGCCGAGGCATTCGAATTGATCTACAGTGCCCCCGAGGGGTCGGAAACTCAATATAAAAATTTTCCCAAACTTTTCAGACCATAACGAGCCTATGGTTCAAGTTTGAGCTAAATCGGACAAGCCAAACAAAAGTTAGCGTTTTAAAGTCCCTGTCTGGTGGGCGCACCGCGCCACGGGCTGGGCGCACTGCGCCTGGGCGCACCCCGCCCTGGTCCTGGGCGCACTGCACCGGGCGCCTGGGCAGTCTCCTGATCAGTCGCGATTTGTGCACTGTAGCACGCAGTTTTGGCCCATTAAATCCTTAATCTAGTTCTTAATCGTATGCGGTTTGTTCCTAGGCTAAAACCTTCTATTAAGACAAGGTTTTCAACCATTAAAACCCACTCAATCAATCAAGGAAGAATTAGGGTTCTTAGTTCCAAAAACCCCCAAAACTTCAAATTCATCAATAATAGCAATCTACTTCTATTTTCTTGAATTAAGCCCTTATTAGCATGACTTATTGGAAGCATTAAGCTATTACAACACATAATTCTTGACTGAAATTTCAGTCATCAAGTTCATTTCATCAAGAACACTCAAGAACTTAGGTTAGAATTCAATACTAACCTTATTTAACTTAGGAATCACCAATTCCAAGCTATGATTCCAATTCCATGCTTCAATCTCCATGATCTCTGCAGAAATCGCACCTTCAAGCCTCTCCCGATGCTGCTAAATTTTTCAGCCAGCATTAATGGAGGTATTTCCCTTTTTATATTTTCCAATTTTACAAATTTGGTCCCTAAGTTCCATTTCTTGAACTTTTGGCACCAATATCAAGTTTTATTACAATAAAACTTTCATTTCTTGTACTTTTGCCACAAGGAGCAATATGTTTACACAATTGGTCCTTCACATGGTCAAATGACCAAAATACCCTTTTGTGGTAAAACGACCAAATTTCAGTTTTTATAACATTTTAAGTCCAAAACTCAAAATATTATTTCAAACCAAATTCTTTTCTGTCCAAAAGACCAAATTACCCTTCTAAGGTAAAATGACCGATTTACCCTTTTTATTATATTTACATAAAAAGAGTGTCTTGGCGTTACAAATTTAGCCCTTAGGATTTCAGGTTGGCGATCACGTATTGTTGAAGGTCTCACCCTGGAAGGGGATGATACGTTTTGGAAAACGTGGAAACTGAATCCAATATACATTGGGTCATTCGAGATCCTTGCTAGGATCGGCCCGGTAACCTACAAACTTCGGTTACCACAGGAACTCAACAACGTGCATCCTACTTTCCACGTGTCCAATCTAAAGAAGTGTCTGTCCGATGAGACTCTCATCATTCCACTGTCATAGTATGGTTATAGGGAGTCTCACATAGGAAATCAATGATATATTTAGTTTGCGTGGGAACATACATTTAAAATAGTTTTATACTAAATTAAAACTATATTATACTATTTTTAAGTAGAGTAATACTTTTACATTTTTGGTCTTTGGATTTTTAAGACTACAACATTTTGTAAGAAAATATTGGTTTTTCTGGGTTACAATACTATCTTTTACAAAGAAATTGATTTTCTCATATAAAAGTCTTATGAACACACCAACTTAATTTTTTACACTCTTTCAAACTACTTGTATTCTCATGAAATTGATAAGGTAACTACAAGCTTTGACGATGGGTCGCTACGGCGTCACACTATGTATTCTGATATCATATTGTAATTGTATTTGAAATGTACAATCTTTTGAACTCATGTAACATTTACAATTATATATATGATGGATGTGTTTGCTTTGATCACTATTGTACAAACGTTGTTATGATATTGTTCATGAAGTCATCCACCGCAGACATTTCTGCCATCCTGGTTTGGGGGTGTGACAGAGTTGTTGTGTGGAGTAGGAGGATACATTAGTGGTGAGTCGGTCGAGCTTGGTTATACTCTCTTTTTCTCGTATGTTCCATTCGGGTAACGGCGTGCGACGTCGGTCCGACGATGTTTTGATTGTTGAGTTTGAGGTAGTTGGATGTTCGTTTCGTTTGTCGGGTTGTCGGGTAAGTATGCTTATGCATATACGTGTTAGGCTGCTTGGTATTGCTTAGGGATGCGGCTGGATTCTTGTCAACGTTGTGGTGTCGCCGGGAAGTTGATGGCCTTAGTTCTATTCTTGGGAAGTTGGATCTTTCGTTAAAAGGTAGGATTTTGGGTCAAGTTTGGGTTAGTCATTGGAGCTCTGTATAGCTTGATCGGCTAAAGAGTGTCGGTGATCGTCGAAGAGTTTCTTCTAAACTTGTTGTGTTCAAGGTAGTGCTTAGTTGTTCTAGTACGGGTTGATAAGTAGCGAAGGCGCGTGCGGTAGATCAACCGGGAAGGTGTGAGCAAGGGAATGGTTGATAGTGTGCTCGTTCTTTCGACAGCAAAGAGCACCTCGGTTCTTCAGCATTCGGAATGCTAGGCTCGGTTCTTCAGGTTTTCTATCAGGAAGATGGAACAGTTGTGTAGGAAGCACTAGGAATTAGTTGAGGTTCTAGGCAGTGCGTTAGGGATCGGTTAGATAACCGATCTGAGAATCGATTGTAAAGTTGAATCTGTTCGGATGCGTCTTGGGTTCATCTTCGATTTTAGGAGGCGAGTATGTTCTGTAGTTAGGAAGGGCGTAAAGTTTCTAGGTGTATTAAGGTTTGTGAGGTTTTGGTTTGGCCGTTGGTTTGGTTGTTGGTTCTCGGTTAGACCGGTTTGGCCTGGCGTGTGTTAGGATCCGGTGTAGCGGCCCTGTGTTAGAGGATCGAGTGAGTTTTGCTTCTAGAGTTTGTTGCAACTGTGTGGATAGTTCATCCTAGGTCAAGAACCTGGAATCGTAATTGGTAAGGTTGTGTGTAGCCCTGCGGGGGGATTGATAAGTGTTAGGTGTTATTCTTAGTCGCTTGATCTGTTCTTGTGACTGGGAAAAACAAAATGAATCAGGGAAGGACTGCAAGTCCAGTCGTGAGCTGGATGGAGCAGGGAACCTGAGAGGATAAAACAGGAAAAAGTCTGCGAGTTCAGTTGCGAGCTGAACGGAACTGGGAACCTATGATTCCATGTATGATGATAGTACGGGAATAACCTGATGGGCTGTACATGAGTAGGGTACCACGTGTTTGGACCTTGGTAGTATAGATACTCTTGGACAGAGTGGTTATGGGCTGGTAAGCCGGTGGTCGAAGTTGTGTGAATCGCTTATTTGGAGTTATGCATTGAGTGTTTTCTGAGACGGTGAAAGTTAGGCTTGGTAGCCAGGGGGCTTTCTGAGGTATTCTAAAGGTGAATATCTGGAAATTGCTGGTCGGCATAGGTTAGGCGCATAGCGGTCAGTGTGGTTCTCGAGCGACAGGGTGTGGATCTTGGAATGAAGGAGTCGTCATCGGGTGTTGGTGATGTTTTCAAGATTTTGTGGTGAAGCCTTCCCAGTTTCGGAATTTGGGACATTACAAGTTGGTTTGAGGTTTAGGCGCGCGGTTAGGGTAACTAAGTAAAGGATTTTGGGGACAAAATCCCGTTAAATGGGGGAGAGTTGTAAGACCCTAATCCCGGAAAGTCTAAGTGCAATTCTTAAAAAGAATCAAGTTTGGTGAGAATCCCCTAGGGACGCTTAGCTATGCTATGCTAAGGGCATAGCGACACTAAGAGGCTCAATAGCGACGCTATAGACTTCTGTTAGCGACACTAAGCAGGCTGTGGTCGTGGGATGGCACGATCTCCAGTTAGCGACGTTAAATGCTCTGTTTGGGCCAAAACCCTAGATTTCAACTTATGGGCCATATATAAGGGTGCCAAACCCTAGTGTAGCCACCATTTGCTTCTTTTCAATCCCCTAAACATCTCTCTCTCTCTCTAGCCTCCTTGGAGTGGTTTTTGGTTATTTTGGTCTTCTTGGAAGAGTTTTTGAAGTTATGATGGTGTTAGAAGATTCATGGTGGTGCTAGATGGTATTCTTCATGTGGGAATAATCAAGGATCTGCATTTCTGGACCTCTATGAGTATAAAGTTCATTCTTTTTTATGTTTTCAAGGTTTTTCTAGTGTGTGTGATGGTGGAAATGTGTATTTGGTCCCTTTTTGGCTTGGTCTTTGAACTTGCTTGGAAATTTTTGACATTTATGCTTCTTGTAGCATTTCTAGAGCCATTAAGTCACATTAGAGAGTGAGTCAAGCTCTCTTGGGTTGTTTGGCTAGTTTTTGAGCTTTTACACTTAGGTTTTGAGTTTTGGGATGATCATAAAGGTGGCAACTTTATGGATTAATAGTCATTTTGGATAAGTTCTGGAAGGACTTGACACCTTGGCTGAATGGATTAAGAGCTTAATGAAATGTTAAGAGTGTTCATAGTTAGCGACGCTATCTTGGGAAAATAACGGCACTAATTAATTGTTGACTTTGACCTTTGATCGTTGATTTTTTGACTAGTTTGACTTTTGGTCAAACTTGAGGGTTTGGGGTACCGGTCTTAGAAGTTCATCATGTTTGGGGTTTAGGAAGTCCTAAGTGATGTTTACCCTTGTTAGGAAGTTCGTATTTTTGGGATCTAAGCACACTCGCGTGGAGTGTTGTCTAGCTTATGATTGCGGATCAGGTGAGTCTTCTCATCATACTATGGGTGAAGTTGCATGCGTAGGTAGCCTTAATTACTGAATGTAGCAACGTGTGTTAGCTGGGCGTTCCTTACGTTATTTGACTATATGGTTGGTAATAGGAAACCGATGGGTAAGGCTGTATGCTTAGACTTTTGTGCTTGTATGTGATAGTCGTTGGATTTCTCCTCGCGACTGAAGAATGATTGATCGATCTGAGGGTTGCTGCATGATAAAGTACGATGCATGACCGGTCGTACCTGGGCACCCGAAGATTAAAGAATGAGTTGATTCAGTGACGGACGGGACGGCGCATGCTCGTGAGTTCTAGCCGAGGCGGATCAGGATGAACAAGAGAGCCAGGTTGTTCGGGGCAAGCTTGGAGACCTTTTGTGATTGTTTTTTATGTGATGGATCGTGTGGTATTTTGGGGAACTCACTAAACTTTATGCTTACTCTTTCACCCTGACTGTTTTTCAGGTATTTGCTAGCTTGGGCTTGGAGCACGGCGCGACTGTATCACATCTGAGGTTTTGGCATTCAAGTCTTCCGCTGGATAATGTTTGTAAACGTTTTCAATAAACATGATTTTATATGTTTTTAAATACCAAGTTTTAATTGGATGGCTTCTATTTTACAATCCGTTTTATGTATTTGAATCGTTTTTAAAACGAAAAATTTTATTACGGAATTTGGGACGTTACAGAGGAAACATGTATCAAAAATATAAATCAGACAACGCAACATCCTCTTATACTAGGAGTAAACACTAGGAGTAAGCAATTCATTTACCCTAATGTTTGCATCTACACCCTCTTATACGAGGTCAAGTCCTTTGGAAAAGCAAGCTCCTTCATATCTAGTTGCATACTATCCTCTCACTTCCTTTTAGGACCCCTTCTCCTTCTCTTACCATGAATAACCATTGACACTATCGACTTTATTGTAATTGATAGTAGCCTACTTTGCACATGTCCATACCACTTTCATTTTTATTCGTTTATATTTTTGGTGATACGTGCCATGTTAGGGTTAAGCACTCCAACAAACACACACACATACATACATACACGGTTATATGGACTAATGAGAAAGACAAAAAGAAATAACTAAGAGCACAAGGGTATAAGTAGTTCAGTCGATCTAATCTGATCAAGTTAGTCCCATTGGAGGACTGAATAAAATGTATATATTGATAATGAATTTTATAGAAAGTATACATTGTACTCCACAGTATTTACGACTCATTCACATCACATGGCTGACGTTACAAAATTGAAGAGGTATTTATAGTAGGGAGAAGATATAATAGGAATGATGGAAGATCTTCCACACCATGCTTTTTGCAATCGCCAGTTGATGTGACTGGTCAGATGACCATGTTGGTTATCATCATACTATCTCATGTCAGACCTTGAATTCAGTTCCATTAACTTCTCTAGAATATCAATACTGAGGACAGTTCATCTAACTAGTTACAATATTTATGCATTGATTGTTGAACTTGCTTCACCTATTGACAACGCCTAGTGATATCAAGTATTTTAGGCGTTGTTGAGCTCTGTTCTTGGTAAAATTACATCATATATGCATGGGTATTCTCACTTTTCGTGTCAGGACTTGTCTGGAGAAAAAGAACAGAAACAGGGACTAAAAGTGTACAAAAAGGAAAAAGTATGGAAAGAATGAAAAATCAAGAGAAGACGCACGCGCGCCGCGGGTTTTGGATTTGCGCGACGCGGATGTAAGGCGGTGGAACATATTTAAATGCCGAAGAAACGGGGAACGGATAAGTACGCGCGCCGCGGAGTTCACATTTGCGCGGCGCGGTCACGGGAAAATTGCAACTATAAATAGAGGCAATTCCGGCCGAAAACGGGAGCAAAGACTTGGTGTAAACATCGACCTAGAAGCTCTTTGACTCGAGGATTCATTTCAGCAAGCTCATATTTGGTATTTTCATGTTTTTAGATTTTATTTCACTTTAGTTAAACACTTGTAATCTTGAGTTGAATCTTGGGTGTGACAACCATTGATCTCAGGCTTAGGGTTCTGTTTTAGTAGCGCTTAGCTACTGATTTTGATGTTTGGATATTTGTTTTGATAAATGCAATCATTAGATTAATGTTGATATTGGTTTTTCGGTGTTTTGAATGTTAGTTTGTTATTTGGTTGTTGATTGTGATTGAACTTGTTTGTGACTTGGTTGGGACTGTTTTTCCTTGCTGAAAACAGTGGCTAACTTGGTTAGGTTAGGCATTAAACTTTGGCTATTAACTGTCTCTTAGAACTGTTAGTTATTAGCTAGTTTATGTTATGCTCGGTTTGCTAGTTTGGATGCCTTCAATTGCTCCTGATTCAGAGATGCACTTCTGAGTTCAGAAAGTAACTAGGTTATTTGGACATAGCTAAGCTTGGCTTGGGTGTTTGAATATTGCTTTGAGTTAGACAGATAGAAATTAATTCCTCCGACTATAGCTGTGACACTATTAGTTGGTAATCTCTCATCTAGGCTGACCACGTAGCTCCTGTGGATCGACCCTGACTCCACTATACTAGTGAATGTTAGGTTTTTCTTATTTTTGACCGCATGACGACCTCTGCGTGCACGTCAAATTTTGGCGCCGTTGCCGGGGAGCTGTGCGCTTAGATTAGGTGATTTGTAGGATTAGTTTCTGATTTTTGATGTTTGATTTTAGTTTGCTGAATTCTGGTATGTGTACGTCCTTATAATGGGTGATTACATGTACCCGGATCAGTATGATTATTATGAAAATCCGGCCGACACCTATTACGAGGATGATTGTTATAATGGATCATTCGATGACAATGGATGGCGGACTGAGGAGTCATCTCAGCCTGAGAATTCTGTAACTTTGGCCCAACTTTGGGTATTCATGTATAACAACTACCATGAGCAGAAGGACCAGGCTGAAGCTCTTGAAAAAGTGCAAGCTTCTTTAGATAAGTTAAAGGAAAGTTGGAATTGTTCACCACCTTGGCCAGAACCGGAGGGGAGTGATTTTCATACCAATGATAATGTGTGTGAACTTGCATCACCTGAATATGTGATGGAAGGGCATACACCGTGGGAAAGTCAAGAGACCACTGAGATGGTCGAAAATGTTGTTGAGGAAGAGGTTGTAGGTGACAATGCTACCTCTGACTCAACAGCTTTTGATATGTTTGATGTTTTTGAAAATGTTAATAATGTTGATCTGGTGGTGGGTGAATCCATACCATCACCAGAAAATTTGGTTGATGAGGATGTTGTGGAGGGGACTGTAAGTGACAGTACAGATTCCAACCCAACAATTCCCGAATTTTTTGAAGTTGTCGATATTTTTGGGGAAAGGGGTGTAGATGACAATACTACCCGTGACCCTGTAATTTTTGAAAATTTTGAGAAATTTGAAGGAAAGGATCTGATGATGGGTGACTTTGTACCATCATCAGATCAATCAAATCGTTCACTCTTGGTTCCGATCCACCTGTTGGACGATGATCAAGAAGTTGATGTTGACGAATTGAAATTTGAAAACAATAATAAACATGATTTTATCACCACTCATGATTCATTCATGAATGGAAGATTAGATGTAATTAATACCATCGATGAGGACATATGGAAGCATCCTGATATGTTGCCTTCCGATCCCATTCGATTGGAAAATTTTTATTGGTACTGCAAGCCAAAATTGCAAAATGAAAATAACACGCAATATGAGAGCAACAAACGAGGCACAGCACAACTACTGGGAGCAGCACTGGGCGCGCTTCATGTCAAGCCTTTGACCTTGAAGAGATGCAGAAGAACGGACCGAGCTTGGAGGTTCAAAGCTACCTCCAAGCATTTACGGGAGTTAACTAGAAAGCAACAACTGGGCAGCAATAAGAGAACCAACAAGCCATTCGACCCAGGAAAGTTTGAGGGGCAGTGGGTCAGCGAAGGGACGGTGGAAGCAGAAAAGCATCAAGGAAAGAAGGCATACGATCCACCGTAGCTGTAGAATAATAGAAACAGTACGTCTGGCTGAAGACGTTAAACTTAGCGCTTGTTGGGAGGCAACCCATCATGTCATAAGTAGGTTTTATAGTTCTTAGGATTAATTTAGAAAATACGTCAATCGTTGCAGGTATTAGTGGTTTGAAGCAAGTGTGGGGTCGTGTGACAAAGTTTTTTGAAATTTTCAAGACCGCGCCGCGGATTCTTGTATTGAGCGACGCGGGGTCGGAACTCAACTCGATGCGCAGGGGTTGAATTGGCGACACGCGCGCCGCGGAACAGGGAAATGCGCGCCGCGGGAAACGATCAGACGGTTTTCGCCTTTATCCGGTGAGCCGCGGCTCACAACTCAAATCACACGACTCGGAGCTCTGGTGATCAAAAATTTCTCGCATTTTTTCTTGCTTATTGTGTTGCTACTACCAAGGTACACTCTTTTAACTATCTATTAGCTGTTTAAACTAGTTATTAGGTAGTTAATTTTAGGGTTAGTCCAAAAAAGTTCAAAAACTTAGAATCACTAATGCTAGCCCATAGGGTGTTTGTTTTGCCAAATGGACACCCTAGATGAGCTAATCGGAACCTAGGCTACCTTGTGGTATCATTAAATTGAGATTTAGCAGGTTAAAATGGGGATTTGATCCCGGGTTTTCAAACAGGCGTACGCCGCGCCGCGCCCTTGCTCTTGGGCCGCGCCGCGGTACGGTGGGGAAGGAAAAGGACTGATTTTGCAAAAAATTTGGTTTTGTATCTATATTTTCTTTTGCAGATGATGTTCAGATTGGACCATGCCTTCCTTCAGTTTCCCGCAGAGCTTGACACTTCGGTGGAGTATACCTCGCGGAGGGACGCCTTGATTCACCGCCGGGTCCTTGAGGCAACTGTTATAGATCGGGACATCCTGAGGGATGCTGGGCTCTGGGAGGCGATTGAGCCATTCTTACATCGCACCTGGACCCACGAGGAGGCATCATTCACATGCCGTGGCTGGGACAGGATCATGGCCACGGACGAGGACGTGGTCTACACGGAGCTGCTACTGGAGTTTATCTCCACTGTCCATTTCGCTCCCAGGGCGGGAGATCCGCGCTCCAGGATGGTACGTTTTCGCTTGGGGGGTGTGCACCGGGAGTGCAACCTCCGGGAGTTCGGGAGGCGCACAGGCATCTACACGCCAGCGGACCTCCAGCACCGTTTCTTCACCCGGTTCTTCGGGTCATGCATTCAGGGGGAGCCGGAGCGCCCCCCCAATATGGAGGTTTGGGCGCCGCTGTCCAACGTCAGGTATGAGGCGGGGGCCTCGAGGGAGAGCCACTTGCGTGATCCTCTTCACCGCCTCATGCACCGTATCGTCTCCACCTCCATCATGCATCGGGAGGGGGGCGAGAAGGTGTCGGGTGATGATATGACATTCTTATGGGTTCTCCTCGACCCGTCCCGATTCCTTCATCTTCCCTTTGCCCTCGCGATTGCCTTCTCTACCCACGCGACCGGCGCCTCCTCCAGCAGCCCTCTAGCCAGGGGGTACTTCATTACCCGCCTGGCCCGCTCCTATGGCATTCTCACTGCCCCAGTAGCTGCCTCTCTGACAGCTCTGCCTCCATCGCGCACGCCAGCACGCACTTTGGAGAGGATGTTGCTCATTGAGCAGCAGCGACCAGGGCAGTACATTCGGGCTCCGATCGAGCCTCCTCAGGCACCTCAGCCTGCATACGCCCAGCCCGGCAGGAGACGCCGGAGGCCAGAGCCACCAGCACCAGCGCCGCAGCCACAGCCGGATGACTCATCAGCCCTCAGCCGGCTGGAGGCCAGAGTCACGCAGATTGAGGGCCAGCTCACGAGAGTCTCGGACCAGCTCGAGTGGATTGGGGAGATACTTATTCAGACTGCATCTGCGCAGGGTCAGCGCCCCCGACCATTCCCAGCCAGGGCCCACGATCATGAGGCTGGATCCTCCAGACCACCGGGTAGTGATTGATATGTATTTTTCTTTTATTTTCTTTTTCTTTTTCTTTCTTTCTTTCTTTTTATTTTTTTGGGATATATGTATAAACTTATGACACATCTATCTGTATATTATTTTTTTTTTCTTCTGTCATGTGTGTTTTAATTTGTTTGTTAAGTGATGCATGATATATCAAATTGAGAGGGAGTTGTCTCAGGCAAGTGTGGGGTCACCGTGCCCCTCCACTTGTCTTGACCACCGGCGTGTCCTACTGTAGCGCTACAACTCCAGCAGATGAATCGAGGATCTTTTTGTATGCATTATACCTGTGATATTGAGCACCAAGCAGTCCATCGTCCAAAAAGGGGTAACTCTTTCTCCCTTGTTTTGAAACTAATTTTGTACAACGGGGACGTTGTACGGTTTTAAGTGTGGGGTGTGGACGGTCGAAAGAGATATTTTTGAAAATTTTTGCAGAACTGATCAATTTTTCAATTTTTAGCAATATTTTTCAAATTTTTTTAATGAATTGCAATTTTGAAATGAAGGGTTTGTGACTGTGATAGCATCAGTATTTTTCAAGAAATACTGTTTAGTAGTGATCATGCTATTAGTTAGTCAAATAGGTTGAGTTTTACGAGTTTAGAAGATTGAGCCGTTTTAGAATTGGAATTTAGGAAGGAAATGTCAATCTGTGGCCTTTGTTGTTCGAGCCGGTAGGTCTAAAATGGGTGGGCCTTATGCACCTTACCACCTAAGATCGTCTGGTCTGGGATGGTATTTCTGAAAGCTCGCTACACGGACAACATCGAAAGTCATGGACGATTCCTTAATGGCCTTTAGAATCTGAACGAGTAAGTACACTCCATTGTGGACAGAAAGTTTGTAGTCAAGGGTTCTCTAGAAAGCCATGAATTCCAAAGAACAACTCAATTATGTTTTCACAAACTATTCCATTCTAACTCGAAGAGCAATAAGCTTTGAAACTAAACACATTCAAAAACTGTTCGAGTCTCTATTACAATTTGTTAAAAACTCTCTTGCTTGGGGACAAGCAAGGCACAAGTGTGGGGTGTTTGACAACGCCTAGTGATATCAAGTATTTTAGGCGTTGTTGAGCTCTGTTCTTGGTAAAATTACATCATATATGCATGGGTATTCTCACTTTTCGTGTCAGGACTTGTCTGGAGAAAAAGAACAGAAACAGGGACTAAAAGTGTACAAAAAGGAAAAAGTATGGAAAGAATGAAAAATCAAGAGAAGACGCACGCGCGCCGCGGGTTTTGGATTTGCGCGACGCGGATGTAAGGCGGTGGAACATATTTAAATGCCGAAGAAACGGGGAACGGATAAGTACGCGCGCCGCGGAGTTCACATTTGCGCGGCGCGGTCACGGGAAAATTGCAACTATAAATAGAGGCAATTCCGGCCGAAAACGGGAGCAAAGACTTGGTGTAAACATCGACCTAGAAGCTCTTTGACTCGAGGATTCATTTCAGCAAGCTCATATTTGGTATTTTCATGTTTTTAGATTTTATTTCACTTTAGTTAAACACTTGTAATCTTGAGTTGAATCTTGGGTGTGACAACCATTGATCTCAGGCTTAGGGTTCTGTTTTAGTAGCGCTTAGCTACTGATTTTGATGTTTGGATATTTGTTTTGATAAATGCAATCATTAGATTAATGTTGATATTGGTTTTTCGGTGTTTTGAATGTTAGTTTGTTATTTGGTTGTTGATTGTGATTGAACTTGTTTGTGACTTGGTTGGGACTGTTTTTCCTTGCTGAAAACAGTGGCTAACTTGGTTAGGTTAGGCATTAAACTTTGGCTATTAACTGTCTCTTAGAACTGTTTAGTTATTAGCTAGTTTATGTTATGCTCGGTTTGCTAGTTTGGATGCCTTCAATTGCTCCTGATTCAGAGATGCACTTCTGAGTTCAGAAAGTAACTAGGTTATTTGGACATAGCTAAGCTTGGCTTGGGTGTTTGAATATTGCTTTGAGTTAGACAGATAGAAATTAATTCCTCCGACTATAGCTGTGACACTATTAGTTGGTAATCTCTCATCTAGGCTGACCACGTAGCTCCTGTGGATCGACCCTGACTCCACTATACTAGTGAATGTTAGGTTTTTCTTATTTTTGACCGCATGACGACCTCTGCGTGCACGTCACCTATGACTACTGACCATCATCTCTACAGAACCATCCCGGACTATGGATGCTTCTCGACTGCTGATCCTTATGTAGTATGAGATCCTATGGACAATCCATCCTTCTGGACTCTAGATCCTTCTGAACTTTGCCAAGCCTTCCAAAGTAGTGACCATCTAAACTGCTATTCTACGTCGGCTCGTTGATCCACTTCGGACCCCAATAATAGACTCTACGCCTCATGTATCTCCCACTTGGAGGCTAATAAAAACTCTGGCACTTCTGTCATATGAAGCATGTAACCCAAGACTCTCTCTCTCTCTCTCTCTCTCTCTCTCTCTCATTCTCCTATTACTATGGAAGGCCCGTTGAAGCCTTGCACAACTTCAACTTCTCTATTGAGACCACCTTGGTCCACAAATCTGAAGGATTCTTTACACCAACAATTCTTTCTAAGATAAGTGTGCATTTAAATATCAACTACCAAATGAAATGGTACATCATTTTGATTTGTTTCATCCTACTGTGAAACACTGGATTCTTCGCTAGGTGCACTACGTTCTGGTTATCACAATGCAACACACAATCCTCTTGATTCAAACCTAACTATGATAGAAATTTTTTCAACCAAATAAGCTCATTACTAGCTTCTATCAGAGCCATATACTTTGCCTCAATGGTTGAAAGAGTAACACTCTTCAATAATCTGGACATCCAATTGATCGCAATCCCCCAATTTTGAATACATAACATGTAGTGTTTTTCCCTAAATATACACAACCCCCAGGTGTGTATCGGTCTCAGTGGTTGAAAGAGCCACTTAACTCCTTCCAAATGTTCCTTCTCCTGATTAGACATATATATGTTGACTACTCCTATTCAGTGTTACAAAAGGAGTACTCAGATTAGGTAAATACGTACATATTATATGAATGTACAAACTAAAATACTAAATATAATCATAATTGCATCAAATTTGAGTTGAATTATACAAAATAAAAATTAAACAACAAAATGTTTAATAAATAAGTGTATATATATATATATATATATATATATATATATATATATATATATATATATATATATATATATATATATATATATATATGTATATATATATATATTCTAAAGTAACTATTTAACAATTACAATTATTTATTTTAATAAAAATTTCAAAATTTTTGAGTTTGACCGATTTTTTTCCAAGTTTGGCCTACTTTTCCCTACTTTGACCAATTTCAATGTTGACCGAGTTGCACCAATGTTGGCTGAGTAGCACCAAGTAGCACCGATGTTAACCGATTCTGGTCTGGTGCACACACTTACATACATCCACAGATTAGACATAAAGCTTCTTTCGTCCAGATTAGCTACAAGACAAGAAGAGAGATAATGTGTCACATTATTTGATGACTACAATAGATATGGTTATGCTTATCCAATAAAACATAATTTTGAAACCTTCAAAGTGCGAAAATGGTGGAGATTATCTTAGTCAAGAATTCAGTAGTTATCTAAGGAACTATGGAATTGTTTCACAGTTTACTCCTCCTAGAACACCATGGTATAATGGTGTGGCCAAGAGGAGGAACCGGACAAAGCTAGATATGGTCCGGTCCATGATGAATCAAACTACGCTTCGGATCAGTTTATGGGGCTATGCCTTAGAGACTGTTGCCAAAGTCCTACTTTATACCAACTAACAAGGTCAACAAGACTCAGTAAATATGGAATGGAACTACTCCCTTATTAGCACATTTAAAAGTCATGGGTTATAAGGCTTACATTTGTTGTGAAGCTCTTAACAAATTCGAATCCAGATCAGAGAGATGTTACTTTGTTGGATATCATGCTGATTCTTTTAGGTATTTGTTTTACAAACCTTTTGAGAATAAGATATTTGTTGCTCGAAGGGAAATATTTCAAGAGAGGGAGCTAATATCCAAATAGGCCAGTGGGAGCCAGATTTATCTTGATAAGATTCAAGATTCGACCAACAAAGGACCTGATGTTGCCATTAATACTCAACCAGAGGTTGAAAACCTGTTAAACGTCAACCAACTATGAATATGACATAACTCCACCTCGTCTCTAACGATTTGGTATAGTACGTCATATACTGAGTTTTATGGGTTACATAGTACTGCGGTGATGAGTCATTGGTAGATAATGATGAGCCTGCCAACTATTAGGAAGCCATGAAAGGCCCTGATGCTGCCAAATGGAAGGAGGCCTTAGAGAACGAGGTAAAATACTTGTATGATAATCAAGTTTAGACTTAGTTGATCATACACCTAGACTTAAAATCGTCGGGTATAAATGGGTTTTCAAGAAAAAGACAAACATGGATGGAAAGGTACACACATATGGAGCCATACTTGTGGGAAATGGTTATACCCAAACTCAACATATTGACTATGAGGAACTTTTTCACCAGTGGTAATGATCATATATTAGGATATTGTTTGCCATATCAGGGTTTTATGATTATGAAATATGGCAAATGGATGTAAAAATCGCTATCCTTAATGGAAAGCTTTCAAAGGATGTGTATATGGCATAGCCAGAAGGTTTTGTACTTCTAAATATCTAAATAGAGTGGTTAAGATTGAAAAATGAATTTATGGATTTTAGCAAGCATCTTGCAGTTTGAATCTATGCTTCGATAAGAAAGTCAAAGAGTTTGGTTTTTCGAGGAGCGATGATGAGCCATGTGTATATGTCAGAGCTAGTGTGAGTGTTGTTTTTATCCTAGTATTGTATGTCGATGACATACTACTCATAGGAAATGATCTCCCATGGTTGCAAATTGTAAAAACTTGGCTAGGGAATTGTTTCCATATGAAAAACTTGGAAGAAACAACATACATACTGGCTTTAAAGATCTATAGAGATAGATTTAGGCGACTCATTTGGTTGATCCATAGCATATATATATATATATATATATATATATATATATATATATATATATATATATATATATATATATATATATATATATATATATATATATATATATATATATATATATATATATATATATATATATATATATATATATATATATATATATATATATATATATATATATATATATATAAGGGTGAAGAGATTCAAGATTCATTTCTCAAAGAAAGGGTTTGTTCCTATCTAGCATGGTATGACATTGAGTAGATATCGGTGTCTCCGTTCTAGTGGCGAGCTAAAAAGAAGAAGTCTAGTTACATATGCTTCAGTTGTAGAATCGATCATGTATGTCATTGATATATACAAGGTCTGATGTCTCGTGTGTCTTGAGAATGACTAGTCATTATATGGCTAATCCTGGTGAAAACCATTGGACCGTTGTCAAGAACATTATCAAGTATCTAAGGAGGACTATGGATATGTTATTGGTATATGGAGGTATGGAATAGCTCAATGTAAAAGCTATATTCATGCTAGCTTCTAAATAGAGACGATTCCCATTCGCAGTCTGGATTCGTGTTCTTACTGAATGGTGAGGCAGTAACTTGGAGGAGTTCCAACCAAGAAACCGTAGCAGATTCGACGATAGAGGCTGAGTATATTGTAGTTAATGAAACTACAAAAAGGCTATGTAGATGAAGAAGTTAATTAGATATCTCAGTGTTGTTCCACGTATTGAGGGTCCTGTTTAAATCTTTTATGACAATGAAGGTGTAGTCGTCTTGGCTAAAAAACCTAGAACTCACAAGCGCATAAGGAATATGCTAAGAAAGTGTCATTATATTTGAAAGTTTGTCAAAGAGGGACACCTCGTAGTTAGCAAAGTTGGATTGGAATATAATCTTGTTGATCCGTTCACCAAACCACTGTCACATGCCAAACATGATTTTTATACCATGTCGATAAGCATTAGACTTCCCAATGAATTGGTTTGAGTGTCTTTAATTCAGTTTGATTACATTTAGGAACTTATATAGTAGAAATCTTGATAAGATTTGATGATTATTTTGTAGAGATCTTAATATATGCATGGTGCAGTCATTTCATTAGTTTATTAATGTGTTTCAACTTCTGGTGTTTTACTTGATTTACATAATATGAAATTATTCAAACCGTCCACAATCAGTCATACTTCTGGAAGTAAATAGTGATCCAAGGCTTACATAGAGTATTGGTAGATTGTCCATGGTGATGACATAGCATAGAGATGCGACTAAAACTCATGTGTACTTAATGGAGATTAAGTAATGGAGTAACTGCACTTAGTGATTACTTCAAGGAAACTGTCATGAGTAATTCTAAGATTCTAGTATCTTATATTCTTCAAATAGAAATACATAAGATTCCTTGTTATGCAGTTTATTGTGCCTTGGTTTTCCCAAACGTATTTTGTAACTGGCAATCATAAAGGGAATGTCCAAGTATGACATGATGAGTAGATAGGATTTATGTAGTCAAATTTTATTATTTTTTTCTTTCTACCTTAATGGGAGAAGCGATATCCTTAGGTCCTTCGATGATTTGGTGTTGACATCAAATGCAGTCGTTCTTAGATTGAATTGATAAAGGATCAATTGTGCAGTCTGTTGTGGTCACCACAAATCTCTATCGGGAAACATAATCTTGAACGTATTAGATTGACAAGCTTCCATGTCTCACATTCATATGGATATTTTGTACAACACAAGTCTTTGATGACAAACACCTTGCTAGCTTAGGAATATATAACATCACACAGTTGTTGAGACATGTGTTAAACCCTATTTATGACAAGCTAAATCCTAATACGGATACAAAATGGGCTCTTGACCTAACCTAAACCCTAATTGACTAAATAAAACCCTAATGGATATTAATCTAACCCTAATCACTAATATTTTAAACTTATTGATATTTTAAAACAACGATAAATCAACAACTAACTTTGCTATAGATATTTTTATGGGCAACTTAATTTGTGCGAGTAAAGATGGATATGTTTATAATTAAAAGAATCTTTCTCGTTGAGGCATCTCAATCAAATTGGACCACTCAACTATTCATATTACATATTCTATATCTTTTTATATTTTATTGATTTATTTGCTTTCTTTGAATTCAACTATTTTTGTCTTCTTTTTATGTTTGATTGGGATGGACTCAAACCAAAAGGATACAATGTCTTTATTCTTACGGAAACCATACCGTTACGGACATATTTTTTGGTAAAGATAGTGAAAGGACATAGACATAGTATATAAGTCCTATTGCTTAACCTTTCTTAGGTAGGAGTGCCCTCTCTCCTCTGAACTCATTTTTTGCCTGTCACCTCAGCTTCCAGTCAGCTTTTCTCTTTCTTCCCTTTACCTCCGGAAATAGTCACCTCTCGCTAGCAAGGTGTTTAAATTAAAATAAAACTAATATTTTCAAAATAAGATAATTCATTAAAATATAAAAATTACATCCGAAAATTACATTAAAAATGAAACCTAAAAATTTAAAAAACACATTAAACTTAAAATTAAAAAAACTACATATTTTAAATAAAAAATAGGATCGTCACTCCTATTCTTCCTCCTCAATATCGGGCACCGGTGCCGGCTCAACTCTAGCCCGATAGATATGCTCAACCAAATCCGTACGAAGGTTGTTATGGATTTCTTTGCTTTGGACCTTGTTTCTGTTTTCTAGATATGCCGCCGATCCAAGCGGTAGCGGCTCGTATGTTGGCATAACTTAGTTTGGATCAAACGTACATATCGCTCTCCCCTCGTCTTCCACATATTATGTAATATGATGCATGCGTACATAAGGTCTCGTATTCTCCTTGGATCCCAAGCCCGTGACGGGTATTTGATCATGTGAAAGCTGTCGAAGAACTCCAAACGCTCGCTCCACATCCTTCCTAGCCGTTTCTTGTGCGACTTTGAACATTTGACGCTTTGGATCCATTGGACATGTGAAGGACTTCACAAACACGGCATAATCCCGATATATTCCATCGGCTAGATAATACCGTGTTTGTAGTACGTTCCGTTGACCTAAAACGGACAAAAAGGGGTAATGCCTCTATAAATGTCGTTAAAAATCGGGGATTAGTCGAGAACGTTGAGGTCGTTGTTTGCACCCGCAACGCCAAAAAACGCATGCCAAATCCATAAATCGTGGGACGCCACTGCCTCGAGGATGATGGAAGGGTGCCGATGATCGCCTCGTGTGAATTGGCCACGCCATGCACTGGGACAAGCAGTCAACTCCCAATGCATATAGTCAATGCTCCCAAGCATTTCGGGAAAACCATGTTTGCTTTCTTGTGCGGCGTACAACGTTTGAATGTCGTTCACCGTTGGTTTTCGCAAATAACGTTTGCCGTAAACATGGATGATAGTGCTTGCGAACTCGTAAACACTTTCCCAAACCGTGCGCTCCGACATCTTGAAATAGTCATCCCATAAATCAAATGTCGTGCCGGTTGCAATTTGCCGAATCGCAGTGGAACATTTTTGTTCCCCCGTAAAACCCCTTTTATTTCTACCATCGTATTGCAATCGCAAAACCGGATTGACTTCGCTCACATCACGAACTATACGCAAGAAAAGTCCCTTCGTCATCCGATACCGTCGCCTAAACTGGTACGTCGAATCAGTGTTGTAAAACTCGGCCGACTACTCGGAATCGGGTGTTGTCCGAGGTGCTTTTATGGGAATCGGCCAAAATACTCGGACTCGCTCAAACTCGGTCAACCTCGGAATTACTCGGTCAAACTCGACGCAACTCGGTCAAACTCGGCACAACTCGGTAACCTTGGAATCGGTCAAACTCGGAAAAACTTGGTCAAACTCGGAAAAATTCGGAAAAACTCGGAAAAAATGGTCAAACTCGAGAATTTTGAATTTTTTTATAAAATAAATAATTATAATTTTTTTGTAATTAGTTAAAAACATTATCATATATTTACTTATTTACTAAACATTTTGTTTTTAAAATTTAATTTTGTTTAATTCAAATCAAATTTGATGCAACTATAACTATATTCGGTATTTCAGTATCTATAATCATATAATATGTGCGTATTTACCTTATCTGAGTACTCGTCGAGTACTCCCCGCCTAGACCGAATACTCGCTACTCGCTAGTCCACCGACCTGGCACCGCCTAGCAACTTTTGCAACATTGCGCTGAATACAACGAGTGTTCCGCTAAATAGTCGCGGACAAGGAGCAGCTTCACGATCTATGTTTATTGTAGCCCGTCTTGATAACCTGGGTTGATTTTCTAAACTTGCTGCGGCGTCGGCGGTTATCTGGGCAGCTTGACGAAGCAATGACGCCGCTTGCACGGTAGCTTCAAGCAACCAACTCTCGTCTTCCGACGAAGATGACGAGTCGAATAAAACCTCAAATCTTGGATCTATTTTTTTAAGTTATAGTGTGGAGAGTATGTTGGAGAGTATGTATTGTGTAGATATAAAATGAGTGAGATATGTGTATATATATATATATATATATATATATATATATATATATATATATATATATATATATATATATATATATATATATATATATATATATATATATATAGGTAAAATAAATAGTTTATTTTTTTTTAAATCAAACGGCTATATAGCCGTTGAATTGCCAACGGTCACAACACCAACCAAGACGTCGCACGACGTTCACAACCCGCACGAGCTCCATATTGCGACGACGCCGCAGGGGGGCGGGGTGTTCACCGCGAGCTCACACACCTCGCACAAGCCCGAGCTCGGACACACCGGACGGCCTTACATATAATTGTTTGCACTTGTCAAATAATATAACTCACACAATTTACAATAACAAGTTGGGGCTAGCCCACTTGGCTAACAATGTGATATACTAACAAGGAGGTCATGGGTTCAAACCCTGACACTAATATAACAAGGAGTAGTTTAGGAGTATGAGTAGAAGTAGGATAGATTTGCCGTTAAAAAAAAAACACAATTTACAATATTACAATATGTCAAGAATAATAATTGTAATAAATTTTTATTAATGTTCTCTGCCGCCCTTAGTACATCAATATACTCTTTTTGCTCTGACTGTTTTTTTTTTTTTTTCTTAATTGATGTTGTCAATGGAATGTGCCAATGTGGTGTCTTCTCCAATTTTCCTAGAAGTAAACAAATAAATATATCTTTAGTTTTATATTTATAATTTTTATAAGCATTAATACTGTATTCATATGATTTACAACCAACAAATATAGGATTCCAATCTACTTAACATATAATTAAATCAACAAAAATAACATTTGAATTTACCCGACACATAATTAAATCAAGCAAAACCCATATTTTATATTCCACGTTTATTTTAACCGAACCATTATTAGTATTTTATTTTTTAGTAAGACAAGCTTTAAAATGAGCATTAATATATCATGATTGATTATTAATAATTGTTTCAAATCTACTATAATCTTTTAAAGTAACATTATATAGATTGGTTAATTATTCAATGTTATAATATAAGTAAACAAAAATACGCTGAATATATAACTCTATTTTTTATTGTTTAAATATAAACAATGATCGACATATGACCGTGGCTACAAATCAAAAATGTTGGCTTGGCTGAAGATGTAACCCTAAGTATTTGAATTGTCTTATATTGTTTTTTTTTTTTTTGTCTTTTATTATTTTTTTATTATTATTGTTATTATTATTATAATTATTATTATTGTTATTAAATTTGTTGTATGAGAATATTATTATTATTATTATTATTATTTGAGTAATTACACGAATAGTCATTGTGGTTGTGGCAGTCTATGCGTTGGATTTCTCACTTTTTTAATTTGGATCGTCTCTCTATTATTATTATTATTATTATTATTATTATTATTTAATTTGGATCGTCTCTCTATTATTATTATTATTAGATTTGTTGTATTTTCTTTATTATTGTTATTATTAGAGTAAATTGCATGAATGGTTTATGGTTGTGGTAGTCTGTACACTTGATCTCTAATTTTTCAACTCAAAACATTTATTTTATTATTATTATTATTATTATTATTTATTTTTTGACTCGGACCTTCATATAATGACCACCATGAACATGTGTGATAGTTGTAACAACATCACTTGGGATGATAACATTATAGTGTTTGATATGGGAAAAATTAATGTCCATAATAATAACTCAATATTCGGTTACAGTATTATATAATTCAGAGTAATCCAATGTGAGTAACGTATGGTGGAAATTCTTGTAGAATTCATTCATATAGAAGAAGAAAAATAAATGAGTAGTATATAAAAAAAGTCAATCTAGTCAAATTAAATAATTAGATGTGTGTAATAAATAATTAAGGGTGTATAAATAGTAACATTCGTAATTACTTCCTTTTTTCGTGAAATAATTATTATAAATATTCAATAACACATAACTTTTGAAAACAAGAAAGACAAATCATGTCAAAAAAGGTTAAACTAAAGTGGTAGACTAAACCATATAGACCAAAACTACAATCTACTATAATAATAATAATAATAATAATAGAAAAAATAAATGATATAATAATAATAATAATAATAATAATACTAATAGAAAAACAATAACCAACAAAATAACAAAAAATCAAATCAATGTATGTGTAATTAAGTAATAAGGCTAAGCGGTGTGGTGTCTTACAAATGTTGTAGGCATCAATGACACATAGACGTTACATAATATTTTCATGGACACTTCAGACTATGTTTCTATCAGGGTATTGATGTTTTTCAAAAGTTTTAGGCATTTGTAGGGATAATTGTTGAAATGGAAGAGTAAAAGAGGAAAGAAAAGTCGGCAACATCTTGCCTCCCAACTTTGTTTTCCAATTTCGTTTCCAACAAAGGATGGTGTTGCCGGCATTCATGTTGGATGTTGGCGGCAAATTCCTTCCGACACCGTATGTTCTAAAGGGTATACAAGAAGTAAATTAAATAAGAAAAATTAAAAACTAATAATAATTTGACAGAGGTTTTATTGGGGTGAACGAACACCCTAAATTAATTTATTTATTTCCTGCAATCAAACAAAGGAATTGAAGGTATATTTGTCTAGTGAATTCTCTGCCCACTTTTAGAGCCCATTTGGTTGTGGAAAAATATATTGTTTTAAAAAAAATAGTAAGTGAATTTTTAAAAAACCTGCTTGATTTAAATTGTTTTCAGATAAATTTTCAATTTTTTAACTACAAGTGACTTGAAAAAGTGATCACTATTGTTTTGGACACTTTTCTAATTCCAAAACTTTTTTAAAATAGAAACTCCATCCTATTTAAACCTACCAATCGACCCCTTCAGATTCGAAGGTTATGTTTATTGGTGAATAAAACCAACCCAACTTTTTATAACATATATTATAAAAGAAATTATTTATTTTTCAGCTTTTTTTTTTTTTGTTCATTAAAAGATATGATGAAAATTTTGGATTCTCCCATCAAACTAATAAGAGTTTAATGGATTGTCACATCAACATTCCACCTACTATTTTATTTTACCTATTAAATTCTACATCACATTAAACTCTACTCAAGTTTAATGGATTACCACATCACCGTAGAGATGCACATCAACAACCGGTTTTTTTTTAAACCGGATAAAAAACGGAACCGGTTTTTTAATAACCTGTTTTCTATCCCAAATCGAACCGGTTTTTTACCCCAGTTTTTCTTTCAGTTAACCGAACCGAACTGGTTTAGAAACCGGAAAAAAACCGGTCTAAAACTCAATTTCATTTAAAAAAACCGGCCAAAACCGGACCGGTTATAACCGAAACCGGTTAGACCCAAACCGGTTTTTGAAAAACCGGAACCGGTTAAAAACTGGCTTTTGTGCACCTCTACATCACCATTTTATTATTATTATTATTATTATTATTATTATTATATATATATATATATATCATTTTATAAATAATAATAATAATGATAATACATGAAACTAGAATATTAAAATAATTATAAATTACAAATTACGAAATACAAATTACAAATTACAAATTAAAGCTTACAAGTTACAAATTTAAAAGCACGAATAAAATACTAATTAAATATTACGATATCTAAAATACAAATTTTATTACATATTGTATTTTATTTTAATTTCATTGCAACGATTTCTCCAAATTTCTCGTCCATCTTTTGACATGGTACTGGAATCCATGAAAAAATTGAAATCTCGTCATTTTTTTACCTTTTCTTCTTTAATCTTCATCTTTTTTCTTTAAGTGCATTCTTCACATCTAAATATTTTTGGTAGCGTTCGAAACTCTTTTTGTTTTCTTCTATATGTTTTTCAAGTATTTCATCAAGCCTGCTACCAGATGACGAACTAGAATTAGCAACTTTTCCTTTTGCTGCATTCCTACCAATACGACGAGTTGTAACTTCATCATTATCCAGGTTAATGAAAGATTCCACATTTGACGAAGATCTAGAAGCCCAGAAGCAGTCGTGGATGGTAGCCATTTGGGTTCATGTTTAAGGATATTCCAAATTTGATCGTGCCTAAAATCAGCACTATATCTTGCACGATATTGCTCAAGAGCTCCATTTTTCAGATCATCCTCAGACCATCCACTTAGGTGCTGACTATTCGACACGAAATATATTTGACTAAATGCAACTACCCGTGGGTTCATGTAATGCCAATGACTTTTGACGTTGGCCTGATTTCTTACGATGTTCGACGTGTTGTTACTTTCTTAGTATGTAGCTATTTGTTACCAGAACTCTTTATCACATTGTTGGCTTCCAGTAATGTTGTCTTTAGAAATATGTAGCCACTCTTTTTGCCAACAATATTTCTTCCTCTTTGCTCCAGTAGGTTTTTTAAGTTATTGATCGTTTGTTGGTGGGACTTTCTTTTGGTGTTAGCTCCTTTTCAAAAATTTGGGAAGGATTCGAGAGTGGAGTATTTAGGTATGGACTAAGGTAGGGAGTTGGTATGGATTTGGGTAGGGAGAATTTTGGTATGGATTTGGTTAGGAAGAATTTTTGTATGGATTTGGGTAGGGAGGGTGTGGAGATATCGGGTATGGAGAATTTACGTATGGATTTGGGTATTGAGGTTATGGAGGATTGTTTGGGTTTTCAGGATCATTAGAAGATAACAAAATTGTATAGTAATTTGGATCCATGAATATTGTATTAGACGATTGTGTGCAAATGAGAATAGAGATAAAATAAAACTGGTATGTGTGAATGATAATATGATAGGTACCATTTATTTATAGTCGAATAATCCTATCTGTATTTGAATTTAGTTTGGATTTTATTTGAGTTTAGTTTGGATTTCATTTTACTTTAATTCGGATTTCATTTTACTTTAATTTGGATTTGATTTAACTTTAATTTGGGGTTCATTTGCGGTTCATTTTACTTTAATTTGAATTTGATTTCATTTTACTTCAATTTGAATTTGATTTCATTTCATTCGAACTATTTCATACTTTCTTTCTATACGATGCCATCATCATCCTCAAATGATTCTGCTTCCGAATTCATAATCAATCAACTCACAAATAACTCTACATTTCAGTTATATAAGGAGCTAAAATGCTTGGAAGCAGAACAATCGGATGCTGAAAGTTCAAGACATCTTGGACAAAGTCGAAGATATATAAATAGAAATCGTGAAGCAGGCCATGAACGCTTTTGGAAAGATTATTTCGATGTGCATCCGTTTTCCCACCTCAAATGTTTAAACGGAGATAGATGAGGCGAGAACTATTTATTCAAATAGTTGACAGTATCTCTAACCATTCTATTTATTTTCAGCAAAGAAAAAGATGCTTTAGGTAACAATGGTCTTTCCCGTTTACAAAAATGCACTGCTGCCATACGGCAGTTGGCATATAGTACATGTGGTGACCTCTTTGATGAATATATACGAACTGGTGAATCAACTTCAATCGAATGTCTACAAAAATTTTGTTGATGTTTGATTGAGGTTTATGCAAGCCATTATTTGCGAAAACCTAATGCTAATGACATCCAAAATTTAATATAAAATTCAGAATAAACACGGGTTTCCTAGAATGTTAAGAAGTATTGATTGCATGCACTGGCCTTGGAAAAATTGTCCTGTTGCATGAAGGTCAATATACTCGAGGTAATCAATGGTACCCAACAATTATGCTAGAAGCAGTTGCATCACAAGACCTTCGGATATGGCATGCATATTTCGAGGTATCTGGGTCTAACAATGACATTAATGTACTTAATCAGACACCGTTATTCAGTGATGTATTACAAGGGTATGCTCTTGAATGCATATTTACGGTTAATGAAAGAACATGCACGAAAGGATATTATCTTGCAGATGGTATTTATCCTGAATGGTCTACAATGGTTAAAAGTTTTTCCCACATCTAGCTGGCCCAAAAAGGATCGAGTTTAAAGAAATGCAAAAGGCTGCAAGAAAGGATGTTGAAAGAGCATTTGGTGTTCTTCAAGCTCGTTAGGCAATTGTACGAGATCCAGCAAGATCTTGATAACTTAAAAACATAAAGGGTATAATGTATACATGCATTATATTACATAATATAATCGTAGAAGATTAAGCAAATGCAATTAATGTTGTTGATCCTCCAATACGTGTGAATCGAGAACATTCCGGAAAAGTTCGATATCAAAATTCAAAGAAACTCTGAGCTACGTGATACTTCAATACACCATGCTCTACGACATGATTTAACGGAGCATATTTGGGAACATTTTATTAATATGTAATTTCAATAGGTTGTAATGTAATATATAATATGTTATCGTTTTAAATATCCATTTAATATATATATATATATATATATATATATATATATATATATATATATATATATATATATATATATATATATATCATTATTATATACAATCATACATATACTTAGATTTTTAGCAAATGGACTCGTAAAATCGGAGAGTTATGCCCTTTGAAGAGCGCGTACTCTTTTCTTTGAGCACGTGTTAAGCGTGCTTTCAAAGTTTCCAGTTGTCTAGCACTCAACTAACGTGCACCGCCTATGTCTCCAAGGTTACTTCCGCATTTTGGGACATCTGTGTCTTTCCAAAAGACACATGTGCCTTCCTCTTCTCTCTTTCCCAATACATCGTTCCTCCATTGATGATCTTCCTTTTTTTGTTTTTTTTTTCATATTCTCGTCATCAGCGACCATTACACAATCTTGTAAGTGACATCGGCGATTTTGATAACCCTGCGGAACCGATACGCTTCCCCTCTCCATTAGGTCGCCATCGATAAGGAATTGATTAGCTGGGTAACAACTTGTTTGTATGTACAAATGTCTGATTCCGAAAATTACTTGAATCACTGCCAGGTATGCTCTATTCTATAATTTTTGTTAATTTTCT
Source organism: Cichorium intybus (assembly GCA_023525715.1). Taxonomy (NCBI): domain Eukaryota; kingdom Viridiplantae; phylum Streptophyta; class Magnoliopsida; order Asterales; family Asteraceae; genus Cichorium; species Cichorium intybus. Next base: position 29,262,179 of record CM042015.1, read on the forward strand.
TCATCTTCTCTGTAATTTTTCCTCCTCCAGTGACCGTATTATTAGTTTTCTTAGGTCAGTTGATTCTCCCTTCAAAGAAACCCATACGACTCCCACCGGTAATGTTTCTCTCACCTTTACTGTCTTTCGTTCTTGTTCTTCTTGATGATATGATCAAAATTTCACAAATTTTGCCTAGGGTTGCTACAGGTTTTAGGGGGGAAAGGATTTTTTAATGAAGAAGATATATAATGAATTATATAAGTAGCCTTTGGTCTTTTAGGAAGACACCTAATGTTTTTTAACAGATTTTTTAGGATTTTTTTTTGGATATTCTTGGGTTTTTCTTGGATTTATGTCACGTATCTCCCACTCTTTTGCTTTCCCATCACGTAATTCTTAGGACAGCTGGTCACCGCTCCATCGTTTCCTAAGACCGCCTCTAATCGTCTCTGATACAATGCATTAGAAAGGTTCATTAGATGCCTTCACTTGAATATGAGTCATCCTTTTCACGCAGAGATAGAGACATACCTATCAGCAACTATCATACCACCGCAGCTCCGTTTTACTTTTTTTTCTATCATTAATTGATATAATTGATATGTAACTTTCTAATCCTCTTTCTACTCGTTATTCTCTTTGAACCGTTTCCCTTTTCCTCTTCACACCGACTCCATCTGTATTCAATGTTGAATGTATGTATAATTTTAGATGTTTGACTCACAATTTGTATAATCTAGGTTCTGTATTATGTAATTTAGTTTCATTTTTGTAATATAAGGTTTGTAGGTTTTGTAATTATCGTAGTCAAAATGGAGATTTGTATTTGAAGTTCGTGGTATGTTTTTTTGGGGTTTAGATTGGAATTTTGTTGAAAATTTTCAAGCGTCTGTTCCGGATAAACAAGAAAAAATAAGCTCTGGAGAGACTAAGGAGAAGAGAAAATTTTCAGGCGTCTGTTCCGGTATGTTTTTTTGGGATTTATATTCTTTTACAAGACGGTTTTTTTGCGTGTGAAGAGAAAGGGGCGGTCTACCCACCGCCATTATCCTCTATTCAACTTCTTCCATCGTGGTGGGAGAGTCATCGCCTTCTTCTACCTTTTCCAAGACACACATGTAAGAAGAGAAAATTTGAGGCTCAATCGAAGTGATATGAGCACTTTCAGATTCATAAAGTGCTCCACTGTTAGTGATGGGGATGTCGGAAGGACTTGTCTCTAGAGTTCCTGCACCAGCAACACCTTCCTGACGGTAATCATCTCTTCGTCAACCCTTGCTTGATGAGTTGTGAATCATCGCTTTAGGTGGATTTTATATGTGGCTTTGCTATATTCGATTGCTATTTTGATTTCTATGCTGTCGAATTGCTAATGTACATTGACTGTAACAAGAAAAGATCCCTAATATGCTGCTTAATTTTCTAGCACTTGTACTTCATATTCTTGACCTAAAACTATGTTCGCTAGATGAAATTGTGTTTGACTTTGATTGGGGAATTTTATGCATACAGTTTTAAGTTGAATTTGTTGTTAAATTCCAGGACAATAGAATTTAAGGCGTGACCTTCTCTTTGTCTCTCAAGTCTCAACTCTTTCTAATCTTTGATATTTTTACAATGTGTCGTGGTTATCTTTCTCTGTAGGGGTTCCACACCATCTCTTGGGTACAATCAGCTTTATGGTTAACTTCATTACAAATGATTTTTGGGATTGTGGCAGTTGTTGCCAAGTTCGAGGGTTAGGTATGTAACTTATTTGGTAAATCTATTTTTGCATAATTTCATTTCTCTAATTTTTTGTAGTTTTAGTTTCTTTCCAATCTTACCGTTTCTAATGATTCCATGTTATTACCCACTTCAGTATTAGTCATTTTGTTTAATTAGTGAATGATTCTTTTTATGTTTTGGAGTTGTTATATGCTCCCTTATTTTCTACCTTAAGGAGTGTCGTATATACTCCCATGAGGGTAGTTGTACTTACCGTATTCAAGGTGCAAACATCCAAATTCCAGTCCAGTCGTCTGCAGATGGTATCACAATCCCATGTTTATACAGTGGAATCCCAGGTCTTTTATCAGTTTTGGGGGATATGTTAATTTCACCTAAATTAAATTAAATTTGCATACATCATTAGGAACGATTATATATTTAAAAACAAACACCAGCATAGGTTTACAAACTATAACCCATCTCATCGTCTGCTACTGCTACATGTATTAAGCACCAACATCAAATATCTTAGCCCAAGTTAAAGAACTTTTTTACCTTCTTTGGGTAATTTTTGTGATTAAATTAAATTTGAAGTTATCTTTGTTAAGCTTACTTCTAAAATTATTTTCTGAATTATGTATATTCTGCCATATTTAATGGTTGATTCTGTTTCTGGTAAGAGAAACAGTAGAATTTGGATTAATCTTAGGTACTTGTTAAGAGGCATACGTTCATAAGTGGTGTTGTCAAGTTAACTGTTCCTTTGGTTCTTCCTTTGTATAATAGTATTGAAAATCAACACCTTTTAGTGAGTTGACTTGGCTTTGGTTTTTTGATTTCAGGTTTACACTTCTCCTCTCTCCAAAATCATTTCACATGCTAATTTATTGATTTTTTATCTTAATATACTTCATAATCTTTCGGGGGGAAACATCTTCAGGTAACCATTGATGCACGTACTAATACACAGTATATATGTAATAAGATCTACACACAATTTCCTTTTTATCATATTCTTTCTTTTTTTCACATTCTTTCAGCATTACCTCAATCGTCTTCAGCAATGACGTCTCCCAACGCTGGTAATCCCGTCTTTCGTTTAATTCACATTGGACCTCTGGTTTCCTTCACTTCATTTCTTCTACAGAGACATCACTTCACATTATAGTTCTCAAATGATTTTTATACGCAACCCCACTAAAGGAGAAAATATTGTGTGGATGTAAACAACCAGTTTTGGGACAGCTGGTATACCACGGTCCCCACCTCTTCGCATTCTGTACCGATTACCGAGGTAACATTAGTTTCTCTTTGCTCTCCATTTCAGTTTTCCGGGTTCCATTTCTTCTAATTTATTATGTTTGGAGAGGGAGCTTGTATGTGTTTTCAGAGGAATCCCGATGATTTTCTTGTTTTGATTTAAATAAGTTACCTTCATGCATGATCATTATCCTCTTAAAATTGCTGACCCTCGTCTTTTGGTTGTGTTTCGCTATTGAACCAACAACACTTGGATGTGGCTGTTTAATCTAGCTTCTAGGTTTTAGTAAGCGCTATTATATGATGCCTCCCTTTTCTTTCATTAACTGTATGTATAATTTATTCTGTAATCTCCTCTCTCTTTAAATACAAAAGGAGCGAGCAACCATTACAATAACTTCTAAGCTTACTAGAAGCTTAACCTCCGTTGTCATCTGTTCCAAAAGTTGGTGTTGGTACCACGGATCTGCCTAGAGCTCCATGAGCCTTGTTGATGTCATTAGTCTACTTTGGTATTGTCTAATGCCATTAGATTATAGAATGTACAGAGTTTTTTTTTTCATGTTTTATATCACTTATTTAATATTTTGCTTTTTCATGCAGGAAATTAGGCGAAATGATGATTTATAGACTTAAAACTTTTGATTCACATAATTAACTTGGGAATGCTTGATTCTACATTATGTGGAGGAACTTTTACTCATCATGAATACAAGTTGGCAAAAGTAGAAACGACGAGTTTTCTATAGGGCTAAATGGAAGGAATAGCGAGGCACTTGTATTGATTTGCTTATTTCAACTTCTCTTTTATTTCGTCCTATTACACCATTGTACTTTTAAAAAGCCACCAAATTATAGCTACGTACTTTCATTTGTTTGTTTTCTATAACATCTTTCATTTTTTATAACATCTTACTTTCATAGCAAATTTTCAATCATTTGCTGATATTTATGAAGGAAATTCCCAAATTACCCTTCATGGGTCGTGCTTAGCACGACCCTTAAACGTGCCTAGTATCCTATCCTAATAAATAAGTAACTCAAAGCCACATGTCACCACCATATTCATTTGACCACATGTCATTTTCTCATGATTTTGAATTTCCCTAAAAATTAAAAAGTTCATTAATGTTCCTTCTAAAAAATAAAAGTTCATTAATGTGCTTTTATGAAGGTATTTCCAAAATCCTTTCCTAAAAGTCATTAATATTCTTTTATGAAGGTATCTTATTATATGTACTAATATTTGTAGCGTAATTATGTTGCCATAATGCGATTACTAATTTTGATAATCTTAATATTCTCTTTAAAATTGTTAATTTTATTTTTTGGTTATTTCGATTACGATGACAAATTATATATCCTACTAAAAACGAGGAAAAACAACAAAATGGCCTTAAAGTTCTCAATAGTTACATAATTGCCATTAATGAATTAAAATGAGTTAATTACATATTTGGTCATTATACTTTTTATTTTCAAAAACTACACTTTTAGTCCTTAGAGTTTATCGTTTAGATTAGTTACATTTTTAGTCCTCATAGTTTTTAATTTAAGGTAATTACAATTTTGATCCCTATAGTTTTAATTTGCATAATTACAACTTTAGTCATTATATATGCTTAATAAATACAATTTCAGTCCTTATAGTGTATAGTTTGTGATAGTTACAGTTTTGGTCCTTATAGTTTTTATTTTAGGATAATTACAATTTTGATCCCTATAGTTTTTAATTTGCATAATTACAACTTTGGTCCTTATGCTTTTTATGTTTAATAAATACAATTTCCGTCCTTATAGTTTATAGTTTGTAATAATTGCAGTTTTGGTCGTTATAGTTTTTATTTTATGATAATTACGATTTTGATCCCTATAGTTTTCAATTCGCATAATTATAGTTTTGGTCCCTGAGAATAGCGATATTATAAAAATTGTCCCTATGTAATAGCAGCATTACATATATATTCATTATGTAAAGAGAAATTTGTAGTATTTGTCGTTGTTTAATAACTAATTTTTTGTATTTAGGATTATATTTTTTCTTAAGAAATAGAATTATATTTTCTGGTAACTTAAATAATTTGGTGGTTACATATCACTACAAAATGTATTAATTTTAATAAACAAACAATATATTATATTCTAATACTTAGTTGAAAATATCTTTCTTATTTATATTTTTCCTAGCCTAACTTATCTGCTACAATTATTCAATTTTTTTATTGCAAATATAAGAAACCCGGAGAAATTTGGAAATATAGAAGAGAACTCACAGAAATCAGAAAATTCTAAGCATTAAATTGCTTTGTTTTGCTTGATGTATTGGCTTGTAATTTTCTCTCTACTTTAGTTATTAACACTTGAACCTGATCGATTTTTTGTTCTATTTTTCAATTTCTTGACCTAAATCGTTTTGTTTTGCTTGAACCAGGTTTGTTTTGTTTTGGTTGATGTATTGGCTAGATGACTTTTAGCCCTAAATCATATTGTTTGCTTCACTAGGTTTAATATCTTTGTGTTTTAGGTTCAATTTTTTTGATAAAATTACTGATGCTTGTGTTCTTCGATCCTTATTTCTTTCTTTCTTTTGCTTAGTTTATTTTTAGGTTTTGTATTGGGTTGTATCTAACTTCCTTTCGCTCTGTTTACATAGTTATTGATAATTATACAAAATGACCACGATAGTATTGTTTTTTTAAATATAAATGTTTACATATTCATAATTTATATATTTTTATATCATCCCGTGTATTACACGGGATGATACAAAATAATTATTAAATAAAAAAACCTAAACACTAATAATTATGTATAACAAATTCTCGACAATATATAATGAAATTTTTGGATATATACATTATTAAATTAAACACTACAACATAATGTTGATAAACTTTGAACAATTATAACAAATTACAAATTTTGAAAGACTTCTTTGAATACAACATTTGTTGTTCTATTGCTAAGTTTACCGTCGTCTAAAATTAACATTTTTAATCTATCTTTACTTTTAACTCTCGAAAATATAACATACAACTTGTCGTGTGTGAAGACTGGTTGTCTCAGAAACAAACACACATTTGATAGCGATTGCCGTTGACTATTATTTATTGTCATTGCAAAACATACAGTCAATGAAAATTGTTTTCATTGAAATTTGAAAGAAATTCTTCTATCTGAAGGCGTCAAAGACATTTTTGGAATAAACGTACGATTTCCAATATTATTTCAAGATATAATATCTATTTTTATAACACGATTACCCAATAATATTGCTTCACTGCTAGGTGTGTACCCGCGCAATGCGACGACGATATTAGTATGTTGATGTTTTCAATTAAAATTAAAGTATGTAGTTTTCAATTAGAATATATTGTGTAGTTATTATAATATATCGTTTTATAAAATATTTTAGAATTTTTGTATACATTTATGAATATAACATGTTTCATTTTAGAATATATATTTATACGAAACTGATCAATAATAGTGAATAGTAAAAAATAGCCATCAATAAAACTTTTTAACGACGGAATTTGTAAAGGTTTACCGATGGATTTTCCATCACTAAAATATTAAACGTAAAATTTTTACGTTCATGCATTTTGAATACCCTTAAGGCCGACCCTGGTGCGTGCGTGCATGCGCGTGTGTGCCGTGCTTTTTTATTATTATGTTAAATATTTTAATTCTATTATGGAAATTAGTTATTATATTTTTAATAGACATAATAAATCAAAGGTTATCCAAACTTAGTAAACTATATAAGATATATTAATTATAAAATTAGTATAATAAAATTTTTAAACGTAAATGTAGTTTTATGTTTGTTTTTGGACCTGCATTAAAGATCTATGGCATTCGAAAAAAATCCATTAATCATCATGCTACCTTTCCGAAATTATTGACATATGTATCATCGATGAGAAGAAAATGACAATATGATGCATTCTCTTGTCATTTCATTTAAGTGATAATTAAATTGTTAGAATCCATTAATTAAATTGCTAGGTTCTTAATTTATTGCTTAAGTTATGAATTATTAGAATTAAATACATTCAATTCAAACAATTTTTTTAAGAAATTCAAAATTATGAGAAAATGACATGTGTCAAAATCAATGAGGAGATGACATGTGGCTTTGAGTTACTTATTTATTAGGATAGGATATATATATATATATATATATATATATATATATATATATATATATATATATATATATATATATATATATATATATATATATATATATATATATATATATATATATATATATATGGGTTAGGTTCTTTTGAGAACTCAAATATTCATGAGATCTTGAGAACTCTTTCTGATTGGTTAGATTATAAAAGGCATGATAGTCATTTACCAAAAATCTCATTTAATTCTGATTTTTTTTATTTTTGGCAACAAAATAACCATTCCTAAAATCAAGCCTATTAGATTTGAATTTTCAAATTTAAAAAAAAATAAACATTCGTTTTTTTTTTAAATCATATTTTTTTGGAATTTGAAAAAAAATAATATTTTATTTTTTTAATTAGATTTTTGGAATTTAAAAGACATAATTTTTTTTATTTGCATGTGCATATATACATGTTCGCATGTGTTTTTTTAATAGAATGCATATATGCATAATCAAATTTTTTAGTAGTGCATTTTTTTAGTAGAATGCATAAATGCATATTTAACTTTTTACATTACATTTTCCAAAGACGCATACATGCACATTTAATAACATTTTGTAAAAAACACACAAAAAATATTCGTATTTCATAATATTCGGATATCATACTACCAATTTATTAGAAACAATAATATACAACTGTTTTGAACGTTACATACAAAAAATATACAAAATACAACGATAATTCATGATATCTTCATTTTTTAGTTTTCACTCCTTCAATTTGCTCGATAAATTCTTCAAAAATCTGCGAGAACGTTAATAAAAATTGATATAAATATATATTAAAAAACATTAAAATAAATACATACATGCATATACGCATATGAACAAATGCACATCTATATATGTATATATGCAAAATATGCATACATCTTTACATAAACAAATTGATATACATATGCATATGTGCATATACCTTTAATACACATATGCATATATGTTTTTGCATATATACTCACATTTGGACAGACATATGCACATTTATACACATATACACACGTTATTACACATATGCACATATGCATTTAATAAAAGTTAATATACATTTAATACACACATGCACGTATGTTTTTGATCATATATTCACACTTGAACAGCCATATGCACATGTATATGTACACATATGCATAAATGCATATGTACACATATGCACATGTATATGTACACATATGCATAAACTACATATTAAAAAAACCCCAAAAAATAATTACATGCATAAATATACACATATGCACATATATGGATGCATATATGCACATGTCTACATAACTTTGTGCACATGTATTCACATTTGAACAATAAACATAAATGCATATATACACAAACTAACTATACGTGTAACGACCCAAAAATCTTGAATTTATATTCGAGATAATGTTTAAGGTAAAGATTTAAAATTTTGAAAATATCGAAATAATGTAGCGGGAAATGTAGTAAAATTCCAAGAATTTGGAGAAATTTTGGTAAAGAAGGGCAAACTAGTCTTTTGCCTTATTTTGGACCTTGGTATAAAAATAATTGTGGGTAAAATTGTGAGAAGTAGAAGTTGGTGTAATAAAAGTATATTCGTAAGGGTAATTTGGTCATTTTACCATAAAAGGGTAATTTGGTCATTTTACCATAAAAGGGTAATTTGGTTATTTGACCATATGAAGGATCAAATATGTAAGAATATTGTTTGATTGTGGCAAAAATATATGAAAAGAAAGCTTCATGTAATAAATAATTGATTATGGTGGTTAAAGTTCAAGAAATGGAACCTTAGTGACTAGAACTGAAAAATTGGAAGTATAAAAGGGAGAAAGATCTCCCCACCTGTTCAGAAATGTGTAGAAGCCTCGGGAGAAATCTCTGGAAGAAACGAGAGCAAGGGACCAAGAAGAGAAGCAAGGAATTTGAAGCGGGAATTGAAGAATTATACTTGGAATTGGTGATTCCAAGCTTCTAAGGTAAGAACTTCTACTATTCATCATCTTCTTGGAGTGGAATCTGGAAAATTCGATTTATGAAGTTCATGAAATGTTTCCAGAAGTTCATTTCCATCAAGTCATACTAAAACATCAAGTAGATACACTCAAATTGTAAAGAGTTATTGAAATTGTGAAATTTTGCTCAAGAACCCTAATTTACGGGTTTGTAAGATCAAGACTGATTTTTATGGTTTTGTTAAGTCCAAATGATCACTTAGGATGTATTAAGACACTCCTAAGTGGTTAATTTCAAAAATTTGGATTTTTGGTGAAAATATCAAAAAACGGGTTTTTGTGAAATTGGAATTGGAATCAGTGATTCCATGGGTTAAAACCTGATGTAAACTAAGGGTTTTAGTCATGGAATGATAGTAAAAAGATTAAGTTAAGTGTTAAGTGCTTAATAGGTGAAAATAGAGGTCTGCAGCTCAAAAATCGGACTGAAAAATGGGTCTGCAGCAAGGGCACTAGTCGTGCCTATTTTTGCCTTGGCTAAGCACGAGTCGTGCTCCACTGTAGAGCCAAGAAATAGCATTCTACTAAGTGCACGATTCGTGCACTCTCAAGAACAAAAAGAGCACGAGTCGTGCTCCATGTCAGTGAGCATTCTGTCCAATTTTGAGTTTGGAACTTGATGCTAGACTTGTCCGATTGGTCTATAATTCATACCATAGGCTTAAAATGGTGTGAAAACACGTGGAAAATTGTTAAACCGGGAATACGACCTCCCGATGGTACTGTAGTAAAATACGTATAATATACGACTTAATTAAAGTTGGTCATTTAAAAGTTATATAACTGATATGACCCATGATAGTATGATAAGGACTCTAATGAGTTATAGAGTCAATAGAAATAAATATTAATGCATCATATATTACATATAGGTGCAAGTCAAGTAATTGGACACCGAAGTGGTAAAGAACCAAGAAACGCCTAGTCAACATTTCAAGATCTATAAGGTGAGTACATGCAGTATTTTTACCCATTCTGGGGTACATGGCAAGTAAGTATTTATAAGATTTCTTATAAAATCTCTTTATGTGAAATTATTTGCAAGAGTATTATCTCTAATTTGATGAAAAAGTATGATGCTATATTTGAAGTTATGTTTTGAACTACACGTTAAATTAAGTGAAAGTATGTTGGTCTATGAACCAATTATGTGAAAGTATATTTTGAATACAAGTTATATATGTTTTCAAGTATGAATAGCATATAGCCACAAGATGTTTAAGAAGTATGTTTTGGTTACAAACCGTATATGTTTTCAAGTATAAATGGCATATAGCCATAAGATGTTGGAGAGTATGTTTTGGCATAAAGTTTAGTATGTTATAAAGACATGATTTAAACATATGGTTTTTGTGAAATGAAAGTTATGAATTTGGCATTTAGCCATAAAGACAAGAAATGGTAAAGTTTGGCAGTTAGCCACTATGTAAGTAAGTAATGTTAAAGTAAGCAGAAAGTATTTTGTATGACTGGTAATTGTAGCAAGCAGCGTTAGTAAGGGAACTATGTTCCAACCTTCCCGGGTTAGGTAAGGGGTCTACTGGGGAAAAATCCCCATCGCGAAGTAGATTGCCTCAGCAATTCTATGGTGAGGATTGATCCGTTCTTTCTAGCCATAGAGACTTGGGGTATCACTTATGGTGAGGATTTATCCGTTCTTTCTAGCCATAGAGACTTGGGGTATCACTTATGGTGATTAAAGCCCTAAGTATAAAAATCCAGCAAGCTTATAAAAACCAGTCAAAGAAAGTAAGAAAGAAGCAAATTTTGAAAAGTATATTATGAAGTGATTTTAAAAAGTAAAAAGTTACAGTATGTTACTACTATAAAGTTTTGAAAGATGTTTTTGTTGTAAAGTATGTTATGAAATGATTTCGAGAAGTAAAGAGTTATAGTATGTTATTACTATAAAGTTTTGACAGAAGTTTTATGTTATAAATTTTATAAAAAGCTGGAAAAGGAGTTAAAGGTTTGAGTCTAAAACTCATGTAACTCACGAGACATTATTGTCTTACGTATTTTATGTTTTGCCATGTATTCCAGGTTAAAGTAAATTGCTATAGATGGGATGAAGTTTAGCTGGAGTGGAGCTTGAGTTAGCTCCTATTTTGGACTCAATGTTTAATCCTTTCTTGCTTACTATGGTTAGTTTTGATATAGATTTGTACACCCACTGTTTTAAGCATCTAAATTATCGGTTTTTGATAAACCGTATTTGTATTCCTGTATTTATACGAAAAACCATTGTATTTGCAAACAGTAGAAATGGGGTGTCACAATACGCATATATGCAAAAAGATATTTCTGAACATATGCATCTAAATACATATATGCATATAAGTTTCTGCATACGTTTATACACATGTGCACACACATGTGCATATATGCACATGTACATATATGCACATATTCACTTATGAACAAACGTATTTATGAACAAATACAAAAGCTCTTGTTGAGGCATTACCACGAACACCTTGCGTGCAAATGGCATTGTTCTTATCTTTCCCCTGAATCTGAAATAAGCAAAGAATTAACAAACTATTGCTTTTTTATTTAATGAGTTAAGCACTTAATTTGTATAGCTATACATGATTTTTTTCGTTTTTACTTAATGGTTTCTGTATCAATTATGCACATACTAGTTGTAGGCATCTCTTTGAGGCAATTTAACAAACACCCGGTAGGCATCTCTTTGCTGGAACTATTGCATTTGCACATACTAAACAAACATACCAATTAGAACCTAATTCATTGTTCTTTGTTGCAATTCTGCTTTGATTCTACACATACTAACCAAACATACCAAATGAAACTGCTTCATTGTTTTGATTCATAGAAGACTAACCTCATTTTTTTTACCGAATCGCGACTGAAATTGAGAAGCATCAGAGGATCGGCAAGATCGAGTGCGTACAGTAGCTCTGCCACCGGGGAGAATACCTGATCACAGGCCTGGTCAGAATAGGTCTTCAATCCTTCTGATTCAGATGTTGTTGGTGTGTAACAGTGGAGGAGAAAAAAAAGTTAAGCAATTGTGATGAAAGGGATCGACCTGCTTATTGAGAGGTAGGGAGGCGGTGAGGAAGACGAGGCAGGGAGGCGGTGAGGAAGACGACGTGATTCTGAATCGGACACGTCAAAACACGCTACAACACGGGGCCCAAGGGTAGACGACGGCGTTACATGAGAACGAAGGGGAGGTAGACGGCAGTGACAACTACTCCATTCTCAGATTTCAAGTTCAATTCATCCGCACTCAGACGATTACCGCAACTACTCCTCCGATTGACCGGAGGCAGAGGTGCTGCTGCGTTATAGGCCTCAGCAGAATCATAACTGCTACGCCGGGGAAGACCACAACTCGAGTTGCGTGGAGTTGATCTTGATTGAGATCCGACTCTCTTGGCCTTAACCCTAGCATTAGCAACGGAATCCGGGGAGACGAGACACGTATCGGGGAGGAAGATACTGACAGCAAGAGAAGTAGAAGACTCTATGTGGATGTCTGGTTGTATGCGTGTGCGTGAAATCGTTGGGGAGGAAATAGTTAACGGCGTCGGTGATGTTGTATGCCTCGGTGCAGGGCGACGACAACTTCAAGGTCATCGGATTACATAACCCTAGCCGCTTCAAGGTCATCTGATGAGAGGAAAGATACGAGAGAGAGTGTGTTTTATTTACCTAAAATAAAAAACTAATTTCTAGGGATATGATATTGGCTCTTTTTTAGTTCCTATAATACCATTGTCAGTTTATTATAAATTACAAAAATATCATTGGATTTGTTAATAATTACTGGATTGCCACGTTTCATCACAGCCTTCCAATTTTTTGATCTTGTGGTCTAGATTGAATTCTCAAGATCTCATGGTTTTTTGAGTTCTCAAAAGAACCTAACTCATATATATATATATATATATATATATATATATATATATATATATATATATATATATATATATATATATATATATATATATATATATATATATATATATATACTAGTTGTAAAACCCGTGTATTACACGGGATGATACAAAAAAATTATTAATTAATAATATCTAAACATTAATAATTTTACATAAGAAATTTATTTGTGTATCGTGACATCTTGCTTTTGATTTTTACTATTACGACTTTGTATTTTGATAAATATAATTGATTATGAGAATGTCACCGGTACTAAAATCAAATTCACTATTATGGTTGGAGTCGTTCTTTAAAATATTATGACATCAATTGTCTCTCTATTGTCTTCCAAATCATTCTACACATTAAAAAAATAATATGATATTAAAAATCAATTATTTTTGAAATTAAATGATAACAATTAATTTTGAAATTGAATGATAATTAAACCAATCATTAATGAGTTAGAAATGTTTCAAACCAATTAGCTTTTTTTTTTAAATTTAAAATTATGAGAAAATGACATGTGGCAAAATGAATATGGTGATAACATGTGGCTTTGAGTTACTTATTTATTAGGATAGGATAGGATATATATATATATATATATATATATATATATATATATATATATATATATATATATATATATATATATATATATATACTTTAAATGAAAATTAAATGCAAAAAGAATCCCATTAAGAATGGTCTTACAAACAATCAAACTATTTCGTTTTTTGTGTCGGCAACATCCACATCCCATTATTTATCACTGAATAAAGCCAATCCAACTTTTTATTACAAATGTTATTAAAGAAATTACTTTTCACCTTTTGCTTTTGTTTATTAAAAAATATCATAAAAGTATTTGTTTCTCTCTCGTGTATAAACACAATAAATCATTTCTATATTTACTAGCTACTCAAACCAATAAATAGAAGTTAAAAATAAATAACAACACTAATATAATATATATTAATTTCTGTTTTAAATATTAAGGTAACACGATAACCATTTTATATTGCCTGTCACGGTCTTAAATAAAATCTTCCAAATAATAACTAAATAACAAATTTACCCTTGTATGCAATAGGCCTCATCAAACAACCCCACACCTTTTCTAATATTCCAAAACGGAAAATGAAAAATAAATCACTTTTAACAAACCGCGTTTTTTAATTTTCTACTGAAAACTGAAAATCAAAACTTTCTGAAAACTTTTTCAAAAAAATCAAAAAACAATTTTACACAACCAAACACAGCCTTGAAGTTTGAAGACTTTTAAAAATACATTTTTCTACACAAGTGTCCATTCATATATAGTACTTTCCCCTTCGTTTTGTACATATATCATAATTTATGTAATCTTTTTCCCTTTAAGCATCTCACGAGTCACGATGAGTTTGTGACATTTAAGTGTTGTTTGATGCTTGCTGATTGAGTAAAAGCTAACCGAGTCAATGTCTTACCCAATCAGACTTATCCTGAAGCTGACCGAGTAAGCGATAATTTTAAGGGTTTAGAACCGAGTCACTGGTAAATTTTAGGGTTATCAAACAGTCTGTTTCGGACTCTCGAACTGAGTCAGTCAGACGTATCCTCTTACAGTTACTAAACTCAGTAAGATGCAAATCAAACAGCCCCTTAAATACATAATTTTTAGGGTTATCAAACAGTCTGACTCGGACTCTCGAACTAAGTCAGACGTCTCCTCTTACAGTCTTACTAAACTCAGTAAGAGGCAAATCAAACAGCCCCTTAAATACATAAGCCTCTTATACTAAATCCTTACTTAACCATTCAAAATCAACTCTTCTCAACGTGACTACAATCGTTTTAAAGTTTCATCACAAGCAAACATAATCTTGAAGATAAACCCACAATTATGGAAGCTTTTACTTCAAACACAAGAGCATACATGGAGTTTAAACAAGATACGAAAGAGACAAACCTTAAACACAATCACAAACCAAGAAAACGGAATACTAACCGAAACAACAACAAGCTTCACCAAAGTTTATGTGGCATAGAATATTAGATGTTGCGAGAGTTACCTCCGGTTTGATGCAGCATTGCATCTATCTCATCACCTTCCTCCATTTCCAGCTGTACCAATTAATAATAATAATAAATAAATAAATAAATAAATAAATAAATAAATAAGGTGTTTTGTGAGTTTTGTCGCTAGAATGTTTTTGGAAGGAATGGAATATGTTAAAAGAATTGGAATATGAGAGAATTGTAATTTGTCATGCGTTTGGTTGGTGGGAAATGAAATGGAATCTGATAATAAAAACTACATAGTTTTTTTTTTTGTTTTTTATCTATATTTATGTGTTATTTTTGGTTATTGTATATACATGATTGAATTTTTATTTTTTTTTTTTGTAATTTATATTTTGGGTTTTCTAATAAAAAAAGGACGAATGGAAATGGAATTGTATTTTTTTTTGTGTTTTAACCACTGACAGATTGTTTTTTATTTTCAAAAAAACCACTGAAAGTTTGTTTTTTATTTTCAGAAAAACCACTTTAAGTTTGTTTCATTTTCAAAAAAACCACTATAAGTTTTTTTTTTTCGGTAATGAGCTACAAAAACCATTTGAACGAATAACTTTTCTGGATACGAGGTGGTTTTTTTGGTAAAGGATTCAATGTTTGAATGGTTTAATCATATAAACTAATTGTTTGGGTGGTTAAACTGCAAAAAAATCAAATAGTAGTGGTTTTTGTAGAATCCAAAGTTTTATGTAGTGGTTTTTCTGAAAAATTAAATGAACTCTCAGTGGTTAAACTAAACAAAAACTCTTTCGGTGGTTAAACCGAAAAAAAAATAATAATAATAACTATTGTGGTTTATGTGAAATTAACCCTAATTATTGTTAACGAATTTCATTCCAATTTCTACCATCTCCTAACAATGGTGAAATCCATCAAACATACAATTTAAAGAATTCCAATTGAATCAAAATTCCATTCTTTTGGCAACCTAACAGACCATAGAATGACAACTCGAATTCCAATTCCAATCAAATCCACAAATGAGAGAGAGAGAGAGAGAGAGAGAGAGAACCTCATCAGGAGTCTGCTCCCCTCGAAGACGACGCCCATCAAACAAGAAAGCAATGGAATTAAGCTCAACAGATTGTCTGTCACAGTATGCGTTCATAAGCTTCTTCAGTTGTGTGCTCCTTTTGATCCTAAAGAACACTTCATTACCATCCTGAAAACACAAACAGTGTCAGATGAGTGATTGACTAGTTGAAGCAGGATAGAAGAGAAAATCGTAGAAACTGTAATCAAGTAAACCCCTACATGGTAAAAGCAAAATAGATAGGTTAAGTTTTGTCATTTGTGTTCCTTAATCTTACATAGCACTACCTATGCTACAAATAATCAGCCAACATTCAACTGTCAGTGACAAATAAGTCGCATAAAAAATCCAAAACTGATAAAAGTTACTTTGTAGAAACAAATGATAATCACGTTTGCATGTTAAGAAGTATGAAATATGAACAATTTTGAGACAAGAACACGAATAGATATCTATATCAAACTGAAATGAAAGGTCATGGCACACTACTGAGGATCTGTAGTTTAACATAATCAGAATCGTTTTAATAATAAGACTCGTGAGGAATGCATACACAGCTAGTCGGATGTTTAGGAAATAGCTCCATGACCTGTCATCTAAACCATAAACCTGCACATATAGCAATATTTACGAACAATCCCTAGCCTTAACGACGACGATAAATCGAAAAACTAATTATAAGGTCAAACATAGAAAACAAAAACCCTAGGACACGAAGAAGAAATCAACAAGGACTTAAGAACACCAGTACTCACCGGCTTCGTACTAACCAGATAAGAATTTAAAGGTAACATCGAATTTGATGACCGAAATTTTAACAAAAGCGGAGAAATGTAACCTGGCCTTTGACTTTCAAATTGATGTGAGCTCCTTGATCGCCGGTTCCGGGCTTCTTGTCTTCATCGTTGTTGACTCCTGACATCTTTTCCGGTAAATCGATCAACGGATTTTTGATCGCTGACGCTGCTTCGATTGACGCTTCGACTCTGCCTCAACTATACGCTTTCTCTCTCTCTCTCGCACAGCCCACTAGTAGAAGCGACTTAGCGAGAGGTTGAAGTTCTCCAAAGACGATCTGACGGTCGATATTAACAACAGAAATATGAATCTAGATACTGCTTGCACGCCCCTATAATTTTAAATAATGACATAAAAACCCCAAAAGTAACCAATGGCAAAAAGAGAATTACATACTATATAACATTTGGTCGTTTACCAAATGGTTAATAAAATAAAAGTTAATGTAATTTGGTTAAAATTGTGGTTTGATTATTATATTTCATTTTGTTCTATAAAAATCATTCATACTTTCAAACAATTCCATAATGACCATTATTCGTTTTATTTTATAACGTTTAAGAATCATTTTCCTCAAACGATTATGTAAAAATTTTCATATCGACATTTGAAGCAAACATTGGAATTCAACTGCAGTGAAAATTATAAATAAAGTTGTCCACATGTGAATTTGTCTTCTTAAGTGCAGCTATTCGGCTATGTTGTGGGTGCATACATTGTCCAATTGAATCCACTAAATTTTGGATGCAACGAGGGTAAAGAGTTTTACGAGTTGGCGGCATACAATCATGACTTTACTTGTTATAATGGTCGTAATGGATCGTTTTGAAAATACGAGTGGTTTTTTGATTTTTTTTTTTTTTAATTATGAGTGATTTTTATAGGACAAAGAGTAATATATTGCTTAAACCGAATTTTAGCCAAACTATAGTGGCTTTTATGTTATTAGTCATTTACCAAATGTATTGGTACAGGGCATAAGCAAAAGAACCAAAAAGCATAATCGGAACCGGAATCGATTTGGAACTGAATAGGTTTACCTTTTGATTCTTAATTATAAGAGTATCCAAAATTCGGGTATGGTTATTTCAAGTTCGTCCATGCGGTTTTGTACGTTTTTCGGTCTAAGAACCAAGAATTCAACTGCCACTTACTTTAATCCCTAATTGACGATGGCTCTTCCTAGGCTTTTCACAATAAAAAAAGAAAAGCAAAACAAACAAACAAACTTCACCATTCACACTCATGCCACTGTTTGATCGACTCTAAGGCAACACCAAGAGAATATCGATTTTGTTCAAAATTAACATCACCAATCAATATTTTGGGATTAATATCAAGTTTTTTTTCAAACCATATGAATGTGTGATGGGAGGTTGGGTTCCCCCACCCAAGACCCTCAACTTTCAATTTTTTTTTATCATATTCAAGTTTCTTTCAATATTTAGACTTTAGAGTAAATTACAGTTTTGGTCTATGTGGTTTATCATTTTTTCAGTTTTGGTCTAAGTTTTTTATTTTCACACTGATGGTCCATGTGTTGCAAAAAGCTTGCACTATTGGTCACTGGTCCATGTAAAAAGACTAAAATACATTTTCTAATTTCTTTTAAGATATTATTTTTGGGTAATTTAAAAAAAGAAAAATAAACCCAACCCCCTCCCCACTACCTCGTATCTCTCTCTCTCTCGGTATGTTTAACCCACACAAATAAACTCTTTGCATAGAGTTTACGTTGAAGTTGACTTGGAATACTTCAACACAACCTTTTCTTTCCTATTATCCTTCCTTTTGGATGCATACTATACAATGTATATAATGCAGCATCTGAATTCTAATTCAAAGCCCATCAGCAAAATGAATTCCAGCAACACACCTCCAACTTTTTCATCGGTAGTGATACAGACCATCAATCGGGAAAAGCCCCAGGTTTGTACCTTTGTAGATGCAAAAGTATTTGGAGGACCCATCGAAAATCTTGTGGCTGAGGATATCAATGGGTAATATATCAACCTTCCAGAAGCAATCAGATATATAGTAATGGACTACCACCGTCATTCAACGACTTTGATGGACGAGAAAATTCACATCGGCTACCAGGCCTCAACGCCGTCCTCACACCCTTCTTTTCTCCATCCTTTTATTCCCTAACCTGACAATCACCATCGGACTCCTCTATCAGTGACCATCAAACCAAGTCTAAACATCACCTCACCTTTATCAAATACTCCTCTTTTTTCCTTGCTCATCACTGACTTTCCTATTTTTTATCCTCTTTCTATTTTTTAGAAAAGCCCACCACCACGTTATTGATCATGTCGACATATCTTTTTGTGACAATTGTAAATTTTTGTCAACAAAAGTCAACTGTAGTCAAGCGAGGCATATGTTAATCTATATGTCGAAAAGTTGTTTTCCATAACTTTTGCGTTGAATTATTAATATTATAGTATTACGTATGCTAAATCAAAACAATTATCGGTTAAAA
The DNA here is from genome assembly GCA_023525715.1 of Cichorium intybus. Classification (NCBI taxonomy): domain Eukaryota; kingdom Viridiplantae; phylum Streptophyta; class Magnoliopsida; order Asterales; family Asteraceae; genus Cichorium; species Cichorium intybus. Next base: position 29,281,603 of record CM042015.1, read on the forward strand.
ATCGAAAATACGGACAGCAGACTACTGTAGCGTAAAAATTCGATAATCGTACAATTATTATTTTGAAAATAATAATATTCATGAAGCGATCTACTCGTAAATACGAAACTGTGGATATATAGAACGTCGAAAACGGAGTTCGTATGTGAAAGTTATAACGATTAAACCGCTGTGTACGGATAAATGTACACAGGGTTTGGACTCAAAATACAAAATGAGGTGCCTTAAACATCAAATATGAAATAACAATTCATATGATAAGTAACGTAATAATATCTATTATTTAATTTCAAAGCTAAATGCAACTTTCGGTAAAATGCCGAAAATCGCGAAAACGGAAGAATACCGCGCTTAAACGCGTATTCCGGCACCCAACGAGTTATAATTCAATCAAAATAAATGTTTGGCAATGTTTTTATACAAAATAATTATTTATAACTTCGTTTCGTCAAAAACGCACAAAATTTCACTAAAACGACTTACTATTTTATAAAAATCACTTATTTTTATAAAGTATGTTGCTATTTTATAAAAACCACACCACCCCACCCCCCCCCCTACCCCCCATCGGCTGGAACCTTAGGCTAGACCATCAAACCACAATCCTAGGAGCATTATTCCAAATCTAGACAAGGTATGGCTATGGAATTTTATAATAGAAAGAAATCAAACACAAAATCCCACAAAAAGGAAACTAGCCATCTTAATCCAACCAAGCCACAAACCACACTCATTCAACTCTCTCCCTCTCTCATTCTCGGCCACCCTCTCCCTCTCTTCTCCTCTCCAAAACCGTGACCACCACCACCATCTCCAAGATCCATTTCCAAGTTCATTTCTCTAATCCAAGTAGTAAGTTTTCTTCATCTCTTGATTCTAAACTACTTAACATAAGTTTTACACCTTTTACACACACTAACATCCATCCAAATCCATTGGATATTAGCTTTTGTCCAAGGGTCTTTGAGTTCCAAACTTCATCATCTTCAAAGATCTTTCAAGCTCTCTTGGTAAGTTATGATCATCTAGTGATTTAAGTTCTAAATATCTTCATATACTCTTTTATACACACATACTCACGGAAATCCATTGGATAATAGCTTTGTCCAAGGGTCCTCCGGGTCTTAGAACCAAAATCTTCAATCTTCTTCCAAGGAACCCTAAGATCCACACTCAAGGTGAGTTCATACCCCTCATTTTCATCTTTTCAAACATTTTTGGGGGAGAATACAAGTTCTTTAACTATAAATGTTGTTTTATTCAAGTATATATATGTTTAAATGATATATATGTTGATTTACACAAGTTTATAAAGTTAGTATTTGGGTAAAAATACCTTTGACATGAAATATAGTTAGCTCTTTGTAAGATATTCACTATGATACATGATATGCTTGTATAAAAGTTACTAGACTATAATTAAAGTGTGTAAAAATGATAGATCTTGAACAAAAATGTTATAAATATGATTTTGGCATGAAATATGAGTAGATCCATGTATTATGAACACTTTGACATACTAAGTTGTGTAAAAGTTACTAAACTACAAATAAAGTGTACAAAGATGCTAGATCTTGAATAAAAACGTTATAAAAACGAAAACTAGTAAAAACTACGTTTTTATAAATAAAGACACTATTTTCTAGCAAAAATGGTTATAATCAAGTTATTATATTATTTTTGTGTGAAATATCTCAAAAGATAATATTTATAATCTTTGAACAAGTTATTTCGCTATTATTCACAAAAATAAGGTTATTACGACGCAACTACTAAAAATAGACTATTATTGGAATAGTTTATGAACAAAAGGTTACTATGACATTCAAACATGATAAAAATAATTATATAAAAATATATAATTATTATACTATACTATATTATCATGGGAAAAATGATAATGGATGTTTACAAGAGTTTTTATATACAAATCGTACGTAAACAAGTTGATTGGAATACATACATTTTTGTGAGATGAATCTTCCAAGTACTTTTATAAGTACCTACTATAAGTCCTGAACATTTATATAACCAGAGTCTCGGTAAGAGAGCGTGATATTTGAGTATAGATCTATACGGGATTGACAACCCCGCACCTGAGCTGCTAGCTACAGCTTGACCGGCAGGTCTGAGGTGTCCAAATGTCTAACAGTTCCGACGCCTGAAGAACGTCGCAGCAGGCCAACTAGTCACAGTATGGTTATATGGTATCTCACATGGGAAAATAATCAACTTAATATTTTTATAAATTGTTTACATGGAAACATACATTTCAAAGAAAGTACACTACAGTATACACATTACATTTTAGTCTTTGGGATTTAAAGACTTGGAACATTTTATAAGAAAATATTGGATTTTCTTGGTTTTCAACACTATCGTTTACAAACAAAGGACGTTTCTTATACAAAATCTTATGAACTCACCAACTTAATTGTTGACACTTTTTCAACTACTTGTATTCTCAGGAAACTGATTTGGTAAATCAAGCGCTACAAGAAAGGACGTTACGACGTCATTTTTGCCTATTTTGATATCATTATAATTGTATTTGAAACATGATACAGTTAAACTATGTAACATTTGCAATTATGTAATGATGGTTGTTTGCTTGGTTTTCACTATTGTGCAACTTTGTTATATTATTGTTCATGAAGTCATCCACCCTTAAACTATTCCGCCAATATGGTTTGAGGGTGTGACAGATTGGTATCAGAGCATTGTTTATAGTGAACTAAGTATATCAATCCATTTAAAGATATACAACTATAAATACAATGAGACTAAAACTCTCGAAAACATTTTCGTGCAAGTATACTTTTAAAATTACAACGATAATTTTTATAAAAGTATAAGTACATACATACATACTACAACGATATCATAACGAAAACATACAAAAGTGGTAAGATGAGTTGAACGCTACGGATAGGCCTAAATGTTTGGTAATGATGTCTTGGATAAATAGAGCCTGATCAACTATATTGATCCAAGATATGATTAACGTATACTTAGGAATGGTCGTGGTGAACAACGAGTCCGAACACTTACCAGTAACCTAAGGGACTGAACATAAAAAAAATTTAAAATACTATAGGAGTATTTTATGACGCTATAGAACAGAGCAAGAAGTTTAAAATACTATATGAGTATTTTGAGTACATTACTTAGTCATATATATATGTGTGTATTTGAGAATCCCCTTATATATACTTCTTATACCCCACTCCTCGTACAAACACCATGGCCGGATTCCACTTGCCAGGAGACCCATATTTCCCCGAGGAGGGAAATGGGGGATGGCTGAATGAAGAACCAGAAGAGGAACCCGAAGAGGTTCCGGGAGAGGAACCGGAGGAAGCTTCAGAAGAAGAAGAACAGTGGGACGAGGAAGAGTCCGAAGATGATCCAGAAGTCATCGACCCTCGTCACCCCCGTCCGCAGCTTACATGCACCGCCACCGCCACCACTGTTTCAGGTATATCGCCACCCTGGTGGCCCGTTATGGATGCATACACCTCGAAAGAGGGTACTTCCCATTCACCGTCCCTTACTAATAGGGGAACCTCTTCAGGGCCCGACACCAGATTGGGCAGAGCAGATACGAGTCTGGAGCCGCGAACAGGACTTGCGACCCCCATATCACCTATTCTACGATCACTACGACCTTAGTAGGGGGGTTACGCAGACCGAGGCCTACCCACCATGGTCGGACGCATCAGGCGCCATGAGGAGCAGATTAGGGCGACCACCAGTCAGATTATGGACGTGGGAGCCGTCGTCGAGGTCAACTCAACACGCCTCCGACGTTTAGATGAGACCCACGGCCATACCACTGGATGACTCGACACCCTCGAGGAGGACGTACAGACAGCCCTGGGGATGTGGCGTGAGGCGATTATCCGAATATCCGAATCCGAGGAAAGGATTCGCGAGGTAGAGCGGAGGGCCGAAGAGGCCGAGCGCGAGGCTGCTGAGCTCAGGGCGCAAGTGGACGCACTACGCAGAGCTGGGGGATCCAGTTCGTCTTGAGTAGTACTTATACTACTCAAATTTTGTTATAGACTAGGACCTTACGAGTAGGCACTATACGCTACTCGCTCTATATGTAGGCACGACCCTACGATTAAGTGATTACACTCTTTGAGGGTCGTTACGCCGCCCCCTTATTTTATTTATTTATTTTTTTTTTGTATATTGTAGACCTCTGCGAAGGTCAAATTTTCCATCTGAAAAATCATGTAACGCTACAAATTATTATTAATATGATGACATGGTTATATTTATGAAGCATTGTATAAATATTTGATATGTATGTTTGAAACTAGTATATGGTTACGATCTACAAAAAGAAAAAGACAAAGAGAAACTTAAAATATATTCGCCATGTCCTAACGACAACATACTTATAATAATCCTTACAAGAACTAACCAACGTCGATCTTAAATCCTTGTGGCAGAATCATGCCACCTCGCCGAAGAAATAACAGACGCACACCCGTCGAAACCCCTGAAGCGCCTATGATGGACTCGACGACATTTCAAGCCGCTGTCACGGCAGCCGTGACCGCAGCTGTCGCCCATATTAACACCAACGGGGTAAATGTAAACGGAAGTGGAAACGGCACCAACGATTCCACCAATGGGGAAACATCAACCCATTCTCGAGTGTGTACTTACAAAGATTTTGTCAGTTGCAAGCCGATAACTTTCCATGGCACCGGTGGTGTCCTTAACCTCACAAGGTGGATCGAGAAAACTGAGTCGATCTTCGATATCACTGCGTGTCCAGAAGAAATGAAAGTAAAGTTCGCTGCCTGCACTTTCGCTGAGACAGCTATGTCTTGGTGGAAGGGCCATGTCAAGTCACTGACACTCCCAGTGGCAAACTCGATGGGCTGGGAGGAATTAAAGACAATGTTGATGAAGGAGTACTGCCCCCGAGGGGAAATCCAGAAGTTGGAACAAGAGCTGTGGAATCTCACAATGAAAGGTTCGGATCTAAACGCTTACACAAACCGATTCAACGACCTGGCAACCCTCTGCCCAGCCATGGTTACACCGGAGTCTGTAAAAGTGGAACGCTACATTTGGGGACTATCATCCCAGATCCAAGGGAATGTAGAAGCCGCAAGTCCAGCCACTTTTGACAGCGCCAAACGATTGGCCCAACGATTGGTCGACCACGGGGTGCGCCAGGGAACCATGACCCAAAAGACCGAGCAACCAAGAGAAAGGGATAACAAGAGAAAACCCTGGAACAGGGGGAGAAACCAACCAAATCAAGATGGTGCGAAACGACAACAGATTGTAGCAGTACGTGCAGCCACTGTCCCGAACACCCCAACCACCACCAAGCAATACATTGGGACGCTACCGAAGTGCAACAAGTGCAATTTCCACCATACCGGACCCTGTAGAGAAATACACTGCTTGAACTGTAACAAGAAGGGCCACACCGCCCGATTCTGCAGGACGCCAACCCCACAAGCCACCCAAGCCACTAATGTCGGGGTGAGTCAAGCTTGCTATGGTTGTGGTGAGACAGAGCATTTTAAGCGTGATTGCCCAAAGACACAGAATGTGGGGAGAAATGGAAGAGTCCTAGCTATGGGACGCACAGAAACGGTGGAGGATCCTACCGTGGTTACCGGTACGTTCCTCGTCAATAATTCATATGCTTGTGTACTATTCGATAGCGGTGCGGAGAGGAGTTTCGTAAGCCACGAGTTTAAATACTTACTAAAACAAAAACCTCAACCACTCAACGAAACATTTACAGTAGAAATGGCTAATGGCAAAACAGAAAGCACAAACAACATATACGTAGGCTGTACACTTACTCTGGACGATCACTCCTTTCAAATCGACTTAATGCCTGTTAAAATAGGAAGTTTTGACGTGATCGTTGGTATGGATTGGCTAATTCCCCATCATGCCGACATCATGTGTTACAAATGAGGAATCCGACTTCATCTGCCGAATGACAAGACCATCGTTGTCTACGGTGATAAACCCAGTACCAGCCTCCGAATCGTGTCATGCATCAAAGCCCGAAAATACCTACAGAAAAGATACCATGCCTTCCTAGCCCACGTTGTTGACGAAAAGAAAGAAGTAAAGAACATCAAAGAAATCCCCGAAGTCTACAACTTTCCCGACGTATTCCCAGAAGACCTCCCAGGAGTACCACCCGCACGACAAGTCGAGTTCAGAATCGATTTGATCCCAGGAGCCACCCCGGTAGCAAAAGCACCTTACCGATTAGCTGTAAAAACCCGCGAAATTGTAAAAGGGTAAAATGGTCTTTTGTTATATTATAAGACCAATATGTAAAACAATGTGTATTTGCGAAATTGTAATATAAGAAATAAAAGTTTGTGTGAAATTTGGAGTTTCATTGCGTGAACAGTGAAATATGGTCAAAAAGGGCAAAATAGTCATTTGACACAAGAATGACTAAAATGTGAAGAAAATGTCAAGTTGGAAGTTAATGTTGCAAGATTTTAGGTCTTAGGATCACTTTTGCAAGAAAATTAGAAGATTAGGGGTTAAAGTGTAAATATGTTATAAAAATTTAAATATAAAATAGAGAGTTAAACTCTCATTCTCCATAAGATTGAGGAACATTTCAGAAGATACGAGAGAGAGCTAGAGAGAACGAGAGGGAGAGCACGGAAGAAGAAGCTTGGAACCATTTACTAGAATTGAAGTTCATATCTTGGAATTAGTAATTCCAAGCCTTGAGAGGTAAGCACACTATGATCTAAGCTCAATTTCTTGAACGGGAAACCAATCTCAACTTCTGATTTTCCATAAATCATGAGTTTAATGGGATTATCTTGCTCAAAATCATCCATTAAACATGTTCTAGCCATCGAATGTGTTGAAAATTAAGAAATGGGGATTTTGACCAAGAACCCTAATTCACGGGTTTGCAAGATCAAAGCTGGTTTTTATGGTTTTTCTAAGTCCAAATGATCACTTAGGATGTATTGAGACACTCCTAAGTGATTAATTTCAAAAAGTTGGATTTTTGGTAAAAAAATCATCAAAAACGGGTTTCTAAGGAATTGGAACTGAAATCAGTGATTCCAAGGCTTAAAACTTGATGTAAAGCAAAGGTTTTAGTCATGGAATGATAGTAAACGATTAAGTTAAGTATTAAGCACTTAATGGGGCAAAATGGAGGTCTGCAGCTCAAAAATCGGACCCGAAACCCACCCAGAAACATTACACGGCCGTGTAATTTACAGAGTAAATATTACACGACCGTGTAACATAAATGAAGCCTGCAAAGTTACACGGCCGTGTAATTTGCAAGGCAAAAGTTACACGACCGTGTAACATACTGATGATGATTTTTCGTTTTGATTTTTGGAAATTAGGGTTAGACATGTCCGTTTGACCTCAAATTTGAAACACAAGTCTAATATGGCCTAAGATTTCATGCAAAAATGTCGGAACTGAAATACGACCCCTTGGGGGTACTGTAGCAAAATACGCGTATTTCGGAGAAAACTATAAAATGAATTTATTAAAGGTTATACAATTATATGGCCTGTAGTTACATCATATGAGACTCATAAGTCATAGAAGTAGTTATAGTATGTATTTATTAAATAAATATGCTACTTGTATAGGTGGTGCTTCGAATATTGTTGAGCACGAAAAAGGGAAAGGAGTACGAGAAGCTTAGTGATCTATAGCTACACCAATGTGAGTTTTATGAGGATTTTTATAGTACATAGCAAAATATTATTTTCAGAAAGGTATGATTTCCAAATGTTTATAAATACTAAAGTTTGGAAAATATTTTTAATGAAGCTCTATACAAGGGCTTAGTGTTAAAAGCAGATTTTTAAAGTATTGTTTGCAAAGTATTTTAAAAGAAGTTCCTTATAGGAACTAAGATGTTAAAAGCAGTTTTGAAAGTATTTTTAGCAAAGAGTTATAAAAATGTTTGAGTAAAAGTTGTTTACAAATTGTGTCCTATTTTGACCAATTGGAGATGAAATGAAGTAAGAAAGAAAGAAATATGAGCCAGTTGTCCGGACTAGGATCACCCACATAATCGGGGGATCAGAAGACACTACTGGGATGGTACCTCCCGTCGCGAAGTAGTTGTCTAGCTTAAGTATACCCTTGTGCTTGAATTCGTTCCAAGTCACAAAGGGGAGACAGAATGAGCATAACCGAGTGGGCAGATCTGTTCTGTCCCGCGAGGGGAGCTAGTTGAATGAATTAATTAACTTAATTCATAAGTTTCAGTTGGTCACGAGAAAATGAGAAAGAAAGCAGTTTTATGAAAGAAAGTCTTTTTAAAGTTTGAAAGTAAAGAAGAAAAAGTTATTTTGAGATTTATGAAATAAATCAGTTTTTAGCAATGTACTTTTGATATTTCAAGTTTTGAATAGAAAAGTTTTGGGTCTAAACCCATATTACTCACGAGACTTTATGTCTCACGTATACTATGTTTTTGAAATGCTATGTACTTAGGTGAAGGGAGCGAGAGTTGCAGTTGGGACCGTTATTGTACACTGTAAGTTTAAATTATGGTTATCTATATTGAGTCTGTAATACCCCTCAAGTTTTAAGATTGTAAAATAAAATAAAAAAATTTAAGTGGCTATTTTATAGTCACGAGTTGTAAATTATGTTTGAAAACTGTATTTGTATTGTAAATATGGTTAAAGAAAAAGGGTGTTACAGTTTTGGTATCAGAGCCATAGTTTAAGCGAATTAGGTTGGAATACCATCCTAGTCTTAAACTAGCAAGAGTAGTAGTAGGTTGCCTTAGTTATATAGTAGGCATAGATTGAGTATGACTGTTATAAAATGCAGTCAAGATAAGGAGATAATATGTTACCGCTTATAAAATACTATATAGAATTGTGTATTAAACCAATACTTTGTTCATCTATATAGTAATGGGAGACAGAAGACAAGCTGACAGGGGTGAGGGCAGTCACACTTCCTCAAGAGGAAGTGAACCACATGTTCTGCGAAACGATGAGGCTGAGCCAAACCCACCACCACCACAACCTGTCACTATGGAGGCAATTCAGTTCCTAATTAATAATCTACGAACTGAACTGAGGCAAGATGTGCACAACATAATCGATAGCAGAATGGGTGAACCTAGTGCCCAATCATCACAAGAAGTCTCCAAGAAGACGACTGAGGAAGCAACTACTGGAGGAAACAAGAAGGAAGAAAAGGGCTGCTCTTTTAAGTCCTTTATGGCTTGCAAACCGCCCGAATACCATGGCAGTTTTGAGCCCAAAGTGACAATGCGATGGGTCCGAGAGATTGAACAAGTGATGCAAGCAAGCAAATGTGGAGAAAACGACCGAGTCAACTACGCCTCTCGGCAGTTGAAGGACGATGCTTTGGTGTGGTGGAACACCAAATATGAAAGTTTGGGAAAGGATGTTGTATATGGTTGGTCTTGGGCAGAGTTTGTTTCATGTCTCAAAGATAAATTCTGTCCCACGCGAGATTTGGAGAAAATGAATGAAGACTTCTTAACATTAAAGAAAGGAGACTTGACGGTAGATGAGTATACGAAGAAGTTTTGTGACATGTTACCGTTTGTGGGGGAGTCTTACCCCAGTGAGCGGTCCCGGATCAACCGCTATGTCCGGGGTTTGCCATGGAACTACGAGTTAGAAGTGAAGAAAGCCGAAACACTAGATGGGGCAATCAATGCTGCCCGAACTGTGGAAGATGTTGGGAAAAGAAGGAAGGAAGAAGGACCTGGTTTTAGTGATAAAAGAAAGGCAGTTAGTAGCAGTGGGAACATAAAGAAGAAATGGAAGATGAGTTCAAGTCAGAGCCAACAGGGAAGTGTGAAAAAGTGCGAGAAATGCGGGAAAGAACACGGTGGCGAGTGTCGAGCGGGATCAAATGCCTGCTTTAATTGTGGCAGATTCGGTCACAAAGCGAAAGATTGTAAAGCCAAGAAAGCCAGCGAAGTGGAGTGTTTCTCATGCCATCAGATGGGGCATTATAGTTTCAACTGCCCAAATAAGGGAGGAGAAACTATGGTGTCAACAGCCCAGAAGAAGACAGAACCCCAGAAGGTGAAGACTCGAGCTTTTCAGATCACCAGGGAGGAAGCGAAGGAGACTCACGATGTGGTCTCAGGTATACTACTAATCAACTCGACACCTGCATATGTCTTGTTTGATTCCGGGTCTACGTATTCGTTTGTGTCCCATGGGTTTGGAGCTAGATTAAAAGTCCCATTAGAATTGTTAGATCTAGTTTTTGAGGTAGAAGTGGCGGACGGGAAATTTGTGGAAGTTCAGCATATGTATCGGGATTGCGAACTTGACATCAACGGCAAAAAGTTTCGACTTAATCTCCTTCCTATTGGAATTAAGTCCTTTGATGTGATAATCGGAATGGATTGGCTTGGTGCGAATGATGCGAAGATAGCTTGTGGTCAGAAGAGGGTATCTGTTAAAACCCTAGAAGCAAAAGTGTACGTATATGGGGAGAGAAGAAAGCATGTGCCAAGTCTAATTAGTGTGGCAAAAGCTCGAAGATGTATCAGGAAAGGATGTGTATCTTTCCTGGCCTATGTGATGACTGAAGACAAAGTGAAACAGACATACAAAGACATAGAAGTAGTGAAAGAGTTTCCAGAAGTTTTCCCGGATGAATTGCCAGGCTTGCCACCAGAAAGGCAAGTTGAATTCAGAATAGATCTTGTCCCAGGAGTTTCTCCAATAGCACGAACACCGTACCGGCTAGCACCAACAGAGATGAGGGAATTAATGTCCCAGTTGCAGGAGTTATTAGATAAAGGCTTCATCATGCCTAGTTCTTCTCCGTGGGGTGCTCCAGTTCTGTTTGTGAAGAAGAAGGATGGATCAATGCGGATGTGCATTGATTACAGAGAATTGAACAAGATTACCATAAAGAACCGTTACCCGTTGCCCAGAATAGACGATTTGTTCGACCAGTTGCAAGGGGCAGATTATTTCTCAAAAATTGATTTAAGATCTGGGTATCATCAAGTCAGAGTAAAAGAAAGTGATGTAGAGAAGACGGCGTTTCGTACACGGTACGGGCATTATGAGTTCCTAGTAATGCCATTTGGTCTTACGAATGCACCAGCAATCTTTATGGACCTGATGAATCGGGTCTGTAAACCATTTCTAGACCGGTTTGTGATAGTGTTCATAGATGACATTCTGATCTACTCGAAGAATAAAGAAGAGCATGCGAGTCATCTGCGGTTGGTACTTGAGACTTTGAAGCGAGAACAGCTATATGCGAAGTTCTCCAAGTGCGAGTTTTGGATGAGAGAGGTGCAGTTCCTTGGACACGTTGTTTCTATCCAAGGTATAAAAGTGGATCCAGCGAAAGTTGAAGCAGTGATGAAATGGGAGCCACCTAAGACACCAACAGAAGTTAGAAGTTTTCTCGGTCTTGCCGGGTATTACAGGAGATTTATTCAAGATTTCTCCCGTATAGCAGTGCCACTTACACGACTAACCCGGAAAGAAGAGCAGTTTAGATGGCAAGAGGAACAAGAAAGAGCCTTCGCTACATTGAAAGAGAAGTTGTGTAACGCGCCTGTCCTTACATTGCCTGATGGGACAGAAGATTTTGAAGTGTACAGCGATGCCTCGCATCGAGGGCTTAGCTGTGTATTGATGCAAAGAGGGAAGGTTATAGCATACGCTTCTAGACAGCTGAAAGATCCAGAGAAAAAGTACACAACCCACGATCTAGAACTTGCAGCGATCGTATTTGCCTTGAAGATTTGGAGACATTACTTGTATGGTACAAAGTGCAAGCTATTCACCGATCACAAGAGTTTGCAGTATGTGTTCACTCAAAAAGAGTTGAACATGAGACAGAGCAGATGGTTAGAGCTGATCAGTGACTATGATTGTGACATTATATACCATCCGGGTAAAGCAAATGTAGTAGCAGATGCATTAAGTAGAAAAGCTCCTGAGAAAAGAATCAAGGCAAGGTCGATGCGCATAGAACTGGTGTCCAATATTATAGAACAGATTAAAGTAGCTCAGCAAAAAGTTGAAGAAAGTGGAGACTTAAAAGATGAAAAGCTAGGAAAAGACATTCAGTTTGAGACTAATAGTCAGGGATTAAAGACCTACAGAAACCGCATTTGGATACCGAAAGCAGGAGGTTTAAGAAACCTAATTCTAGACGAGTCGCATAAGTCAAAGTATTCCATTCATCCTGGGAGTACCAAGACTTATCAAGATTTGAAAAGACAGTATTGGTGGCCTGGAATGAAGAAAAGGATAGCTAAGTACATCTCCAAGTGTGTTATTTGTGCACAAGTCAAGGCGGAACATCAAGTCCCGCATGGGAATGCTCAGTCATTACATATTCTAGCCGGAAAGTGGGAAGATGTAACCATGGACTTGATTGTCGGATTACCTAGAACGAGAAGATGTCATGATAGTATATGGGTCATAGTGGACCGGTTGACCAAGAGTGCACTATTTCTAGCCATAAAAGAAACTACTCCATTGGAGCAATTAGCCCAGTTGTATTCAGATGAAGTGTTAAGAAGATATGGTGCACCGTTATCTATCGTGTCAGACAGAGACCCCAGATTTACCTCTAATTTTTGGAGAGCTTTACAAGATAAAATAGGGACAAGAATTCAGCTAAGCACAGCGTATCATCCACAAACAGATGGTCAGAGTGAACGAACGATCCAGACATTAGAAGATATGCTACGATCATGTGTGATGGAATTTGGAGGTAGTTGGGATGAACATCTGCCATTAGTGGAGTTTGCATACAACAACAGCTACCATTCTAGCATTAAAATGCCACCTTTTGAGGCATTATATGGTAGAAAGTGTAGAACTCCTTTATGCTGGTTGGAAGCGGGTGAGACTAAGCTTACGGGGCCAGAGATTGTTAGAGTAACTAATGAGAAGATTGGAGTAATTCAAGCCAACATGAAAGCAGCACAAGATCGGCAAAAGAGTTACTCGAATCTAAAGAAGAGACCGTATGACTTGCAAGAAGGAGATTTGGTGATGATTAAAGTGTCACCATGGAAAGGAGTGGTCAGATTTGGCAAGAGAGGAAAGCTGAGTCCAAGATACATCGGACCTTTTAGAATCCTGAAGAGAGTTAGGTTACAAGCATTCAAGATAGAGTTACCACCCGAACTTAGTGGAATACATGATACCTTTCATGTATGCTACTTGAAGAAGTACTTTGGAAAAGAAGAGTTAGTAATACCGTATACTGACCTGAGGGTGGAGACTCCTAGCAAACTGATTGAGGAACCCGAAGCCATCCTAGAAATGTAGACTAAGAAGCTAAGGAACAAGGAGATTGACCTTGTACTAGTCAAGTAGAAGCATCCGTTAGGGTCAAACCTAACTTGGGAGACGCTAAAAGAAATGAAGAAAAGATATCCGAATTTCACGGATTACGAAAAGATTCCGAGGACGGAATCCGCTTAAGGAGGGGTGACTGTAAGAACCCGCGAAATTGTAAAAGGGTAAAATGGTCTTTTGTTATATTATAAGACCAATATGTAAAACAATGTGTATTTGCGAAATTGTAATATAAGAAATAAAAGTTTGTGTGAAATTTGGAGTTTTATTGCGTGAACAGTGAAATATGGTCAAAAAGGGCAAAATAGTCATTTGACACAAGAATGACTAAAATGTGAAGAAAATGTCAAGTTGGAAGTTAATGTTGCAAGATTCTAGGTCTTAGGATCACTTTTGCAAGAAAATTAGAAGATTAGGGGTTAAAGTGTAAATATGTTATAAAAATTTAAATATAAAATAGAGAGTTAAACTCTCATTCTCGAAGATTGAGGAACATTTCAGAAGATACGAGAGAGAGCTAGAGAGAACGAGAGGGAGAGCACGGAAGAAGAAGCTTGGAACCATTTACTAGAATTGAAGTTCATATCTTGGAATTAGTAATTCCAAGCCTTGAGAGGTAAGCACACTATGATCTAAGCTCAATTTCTTGAACGGGAAACCAATCTCAACTTCTGATTTTCCATAAATCATGAGTTTAATGGGATTATCTTGCTCAAAATAATCCATTAAACATGTTCTAGCCATCGAATGTGTTGAAAATCAAGAAATGGGGATTTTGACCAAGAACCCTAATTCACGGGTTTGCAAGATCAAAGCTGGTTTTTATGGTTTTTCTAAGTCCAAATGATCACTTAGGATGTATTGAGACACTCCTAAGTGATTAATTTCAAAAAGTTGGATTTTTGGTAAAAAAAATCATCAAAAACGGGTTTCTAAGGAATTGGAACTGAAATCAGTGATTCCAAGGCTTAAAACTTGATGTAAAGCAAAGGTTTTAGTCATGGAATGATAGTAAACGATTAAGTTAAGTATTAAGCACTTAATGGGGCAAAATGGAGGTCTGCAGCTCAAAAATCTGACCCGAAACCCACCCAGAAACATTACACGGCCGTGTAATTTACAGAGTAAATATTACACGACCGTGTAACAAAAAATGAAGCCTGCAAAGTTACACGACCGTGTAACATACTGATGATGATTTTTCGTTTTGATTTTTGGAAATTGGGGTTAGACATGTCCGTTTGACCTCAAATTTGAAACACAAGTCTAATATGGCCTAAGATTTCATGCAAAAATGTCGGAACTGAAATACGACCCCTTGGGGGTACTGTAGCAAAATACGCGTATTTCGGAGAAAACTATAAAATGAATTTATTAAAGGTTATACAATTATATGGCCTGTAGTTACATCATATGAGACTCATAAGTCATAGAAGTAGTTATAGTATGTATTTATTAAATAAATATGCTACTTGTATAGGTGGTGCTTCGAATATTGTTGAGCACGAAAAAGGGAAAGGAGTACGAGAAGCTTAGTGATCTATAGCTACACCAAGGTGAGTTTTATGAGGATTTTTATAGTACATAGCAAAATATTATTTTCAGAAAGGTATGATTTCCAAATGTTTATAAATACTAAAGTTTGGAAAATATTTTTAATGAAGCTCTATACAAGGGCTTAGTGTTAAAAGCAGATTTTTAAAGTATTGTTTGCAAAGTATTTTGAAAGAAGTTCCTTATAGGAACTAAGATGTTAAAAGCAGTTTTGAAAGTATTTTTAGCAAAGAGTTATAAAAATGTTTGAGTAAAAGTTGTTTACAAATTGTGTCCTATTTTGACCAATTGGAGATGAAATGAAGTAAGAAAGAAAGAAATATGAGCCAGTTGTCCGGACTAGGATCACCCACATAATCGGGGGATCAGAAGACACTACTGGGATGGTACCTCCCGTCGCGAAGTAGTTGTCTAGCTTAAGTATACCCTTGTGCTTGAATTCGTTCCAAGTCACAAAGGGGAGACAGAATGAGCATAACCGAGTGGGCAGATCTGTTCTGTCCCGCGAGGGGAGCTAGTTGAATGAATTAATTAACTTAATTCATAAGTTTCAGTTGGTCACGAGAAAATGAGAAAGAAAGCAGTTTTATGAAAGAAAGTCTTTTTAAAGTTTGAAAGTAAAGAAGAAAAAGTTATTTTGAGATTTATGAAATAAATCAGTTTTTAGCAATGTACTTTTGATATTTCAAGTTTTGAATAGAAAAGTTTTGGGTCTAAACCCATATTACTCACGAGACTTTATGTCTCACGTATACTATGTTTTTGAAATGCTATGTACTTAGGTGAAGGGAGCGAGAGTTGCAGTTGGGACCGTTATTGTACACTGTAAGTTTAAATTATGGTTATCTATATTGAGTCTGTAATACCCCTCAAGTTTTAAGATTGTAAAATAAAATAAAAAAATTTAAGTGGCTATTTTATAGTCACGAGTTGTAAATTATGTTTGAAAACTGTATTTGTATTGTAAATATGGTTAAAGAAAAAGGGTGTTACAGTTTTGGTATCAGAGCCATAGTTTAAGCGAATTAGGTTGGAATACCATCCTAGTCTTAAACTAGCAAGAGTAGTAGTAGGTTGCCTTAGTTATATAGTAGGCATAGATTGAGTATGACTGTTATAAAATGCAGTCAAGATAAGGAGATAATATGTTACCGCTTATTAAATACTATATAGAATTGTGTATTAAACCAATACTTTGTTCATATATATAGTAATGGGAGACAGAAGACAAGCTGACAGGGGTGAGGGCAGTCACACTTCCTCAAGAGGAAGTGAACCACATGTTCTGCGAAACGATGAGGCTGAGCCAAACCCACCACCACCACAACCTGTCACTATGGAGGCAATTCAGTTCCTAATTAATAATCTACGAACTGAACTGAGGCAAGATGTGCACAACATAATCGATAGCAGAATGGGTGAACCTAGTGCCCAATCATCACAAGAAGTCTCCAAGAAGACGACTGAGGAAGCAACTACTGGAGGAAACAAGAAGGAAGAAAAGGGCTGCTCTTTTAAGTCCTTTATGGCTTGCAAACCGCCCGAATACCATGGCAGTTTTGAGCCCAAAGTGACAATGCGATGGGTCCGAGAGATTGAACAAGTGATGCAAGCAAGCAAATGTGGAGAAAACGACCGAGTCAACTACGCCTCTCGGCAGTTGAAGGACGATGCTTTGGTGTGGTGGAACTTTGTGCACTGGTTTGAGGTCTAATCTGTCAATTCCGAACTAATCAGTAAAGATTGCATTTTTTACCATCGATAATGTCATTTTCAAGCTTACTATTATTTTTGGTAATTATACTAGACTCAAATTTTAAACTTTGTGCACTGGTTTGAGGTCCAAACGATTTTTCTAGAATTAATTATGATTTTTCTAAAAACGACACAAAATGCTGATTTTCATATGAAAGTGTAACTAAAGATTTTCTTAGCTTTATAATTACCAATGACCATATAATTCTTTATACTCTTATTTTAAGTATATGTTATAATCAGGATACGGGTCTTACAGTTAAGGTCCGTTGGAGTGCCAAGCGCGGACCAGAATTTACTTGGGAGCGCGAAGACCAGATGAAGCAGAAGTATCCACATCTCTTCCCAAACCCTTGAGGATCCACTCAAGAGTTAAATTTCGGGACGAAATTCTCTCTAACGGGTAGATGATGTGACAATTGTAAATTTTGGTCAACAAAAGTCAACTGTAGTCAAGCGAGGCATATGTTAATCTATATGTCGAAAAGTTGTTTTCCATAACTTTTGCATTGAATTATTAATATTATAGTATTACGTATGCTAAATCAAAACAATTATCGGTTAAAAATCGAAAATACGGACAGCAGACTACTGTAGCGTAAAAATTCGATAATCGTACAATTATTATTTTGAAAATAATAATATTCATGAAGCGATCTACTCGTAAATACGAAACTGTGGATATATAGAACGTCGAAAACGGAGTTCGTATGTGAAAGTTATAACGATTAAACCGCTGTGTACGGATAAATGTACACAGGGTTTGGACTCAAAATACAAAATGAGGTGCCTTAAACATCAAATATGAAATAACAATTCATATGATAAGTAACGTAATAATATCTAGTATTTAATTTCAGAGCTAAATGCAACTTTCGGTAAAATGCCGAAAATCGCGAAAACGGAAGAATACCGCTCTTAAACGCGTATTCCGGCACCCAACGAGTTATAATTCAATCAAAATAAATGTTTGGCAATGTTTTTATACAAAATAATTATTTAGAACTTCGTTTCGTCAAAAACGCACAAAATTTCACTAAAACGACTTACTATTTTATAAAAATCACTCATTTTTATAAAGTATGTTGCTATTTTATAAAAACCACACCACCCCACCCCCCCCTACCCCCCATCGGCTGGAACCTTAGGCTAGACCATCAAACCACAATCCTAGGAGCATTATTCCAAATCTAGACAAGGTATGGCTATGGAATTTTATAATAGAAAGAAATCAAACACAAAATCCCACAAAAAGGAAACTAGCCATCTTAATCCAACCAAGCCACAAACCACACTCATTCAACTCTCTCCCTCTCTCATTCTCGGCCACCCTCTCCCTCTCTTCTCCTCTCCAAAACCGTGACCACCACCACCATCTCCAAGATCCATTTCCAAGTTCATTTCTCTAATCCAAGTAGTAAGTTTTCTTCATCTCTTGATTCTAAACTACTTAACATAAGTTTTACACCTTTTACACACACTAACATCCATCCAAATCCATTGGATATTAGCTTTTGTCCAAGGGTCTTTGAGTTCCAAACTTCATCATCTTCAAAGATCTTTCAAGCTCTCTTGGTAAGTTATGATCATCTAGTGATTTAAGTTCTAAATATCTTCATATACTCTTTTATACACACATACTCACGGAAATCCATTGGATAATAGCTTTGTCCAAGGGTCCTCCGGGTCTTAGAACCAAAATCTTCAATCTTCTTCCAAGGAACCCTAAGATCCACACTCAAGGTGAGTTCATACCCCTCATTTTCATCTTTTCAAACCTTTTTGGGGGAGAATACAAGTTCTTTAACTATAAATGTTGTTTTATTCAAGTATATATATGTTTAAATGATATATATGTTGATTTACACAAGTTTATAAAGTTAGTATTTGGGTAAAAATACCTTTGACATGAAATATAGTTAGATCTTTGTAAGATATTCACTATGATACATGATATGCTTGTATAAAAGTTACTAGACTATAATTAAAGTGTGTAAAAATGATAGATCTTGAACAAAAATGTTATAAATATGATTTTGGCATGAAATATGAGTAGATCCATGTATTATGAACACTTTGACATACTAAGTTGTGTAAAAGTTACTAAACTACAAATAAAGTGTACAAAGATGCTAGATCTTGAATAAAAACGAAAACTAGTAAAAACTACGTTTTTATAAATAAAGACACTATTTTCTAGAAAAAATGGTTATAATCAAGTTATTATATTATTTTTGTGTGAAATATCTCAAAAGATAATATTTATAATCTTTGAACAAGTTATTTCGCTATTATTCACAAAAATAAGGTTATTACGACGCAACTACTAAAAATAGACTATTATTGGAATAGTTTATGAACAAAAGGTTACTATGACATTCAAACATGATAAAAATAATTATATAAAAATATATAATTATTATACTATACTATATTATCATGGGAAAAATGATAATGGATGTTTACAAGAGTTTTTATATACAAATCGTACGTAAACAAGTTAATTGGAATACATACATTTTTGTGAGATGAATCTTCCAAGTACTTTTATAAGTACCTACTATAAGTCCTGAACATTTATATAACCAGAGTCTCGGTAAGAGAGCGTGATATTTGAGTATAGATCTATACGGGATTGACAACCCCGCACCTGAGCTGCTAGCTACAGCTTGACCGGCAGGTCTGAGGTGTCCAAATGTCTAACAGTTCCGACGCCTGAAGAACGTCGCAGCAGGCCAACTAGTCACAGTATGGTTATATGGTATCTCACATGGGAAAATAATCAACTTAATATTTTTATAAATTGTTTACGTGGAAACATACATTTCAAAGAAAGTACACTACAGTATACACATTACATTTTAGTCTTTGGGATTTAAAGACTTGGAACATTTTATAAGAAAATATTGGATTTTCTTGGTTTTCAACACTATCGTTTACAAACAAAGGACGTTTCTTATACAAAATCTTATGAACTCACCAACTTAATTGTTGACACTTTTTCAACTACTTGTATTCTCAGGAAATTGATTTGGTAAATCAAGCGCTACAAGAAAGGACGTTACGACGTCATTTTTGCCTATTTTGATATCATTATAATTGTATTTGAAACATGATACAGTTAAACTATGTAACATTTGCAATTATGTAATGATGGTTGTTTGCTTGGTTTTCACTATTGTGCAACTTTGTTATGATATTGTTCATGAAGTCATCCACCCTTAAACTATTCCGCCAATACGGTTTGAGGGTGTGACACTTTTCCCCTCTCCCTATTTTCTCTGTCACCATACCATTACCAAAATCCCCTAAAATGATAAGTATACAAATGAGAGGTTTCAAATTCTTCATTTTGCTGTTTTCTCTTTTTCAGTCAGGGCTCCTAATAAGCTTACAAGTTACCCTTAATTATGCAACATATTGGTGGATTTAGGTTTTGATTTGGAGTTTTGATTTAGATTCAATGTTTTAATTTGGAGTTTTGATTTAGATTCAAGGTTTTGATTCAGTTTCAAGTTGTGATTAAGATTGAGATTTTGATTGAGATTTAAATTTTAGTTAATATTTAAGTTCTGGTTTCTAGTTTTAGTTTAATATCATATTATTGATTTTTGGTGGTAGACAGTAGTAAAGGAGGATGGAGGTGCGGTGGGCAGGGCTTTCTAGTTAAATATCAACTATAAAAACAAAAAAGATAGGTGACATTACAAAAGTTTTTATGTAATAATAAAATTACTAAAATTGTCATTGTGTAATAGTTGAAAGTAAAATTCTGAAATTGGTCACCATTTAATAGTATATCTCCAAAAATAGTCCCCGTTTTATAGTGTAAAACAAAATTACAAAAATGATCATTGTATAATAATAAAGTTACAGAAGTGGTCCCTATATCGTCAACATGCACATATTACATATATGGTACTTGCGTTATTATTTTGCAAAATTACATCCATGCAGAATAGTAAATTTATAAAAATTGCCTGAGTAATATCATGAGATGTAAAATCTACAGAACTTATCTTTTTGTAATAGTAAAAGTATATAAATATCTCTAACTAATAGCAAGGTTGTAGAAGTCGCCAGGCGGTAGGTGGGCGGTCGACTGGGGCCTAGGACTAGTCGAACTAGGCGAGGACTAGTCGGCGCCTAGGCGGGGAGTATTAATTGTAATAAATCGTATATCATATACATACACATATAAAGGAATCGGACCTTACCGGTGGAATGCTTGCAGTACCGAAGCCGAAGCCGGAGGAATGCTTGCAGTACCTTGGCGCCGGCGTCTAACTGGGAGGGAGGAAGCAGAGCCGAAGGAAGCACAGCTGGAGGAAGCTTGTGCCGGAGGAAGCTTGTGCCGGAGGAAGCAAAGCCGGCGTCGCAGTTGGAGGGGATGACGGAAATCAGGAGAGAAATTTCATTCCAATCGGGAATATACGCAAGAAATCGGGAGAGGGGAGAGATAGGTCAAAATAATTGAGGGGGAACTAAAATAATTGAGGGGGAAATTTAAACATTTTCAAAAAAATTGAGGGGCAAATTTGAAACTTTTCAAAGATCCATTTGACCAGCTTTGACCGGCTTTGACCGACTTTGACCGCCTAGCCCGTTTTTTGACCGATGTTGACCACGCCCGACTAATAAGCCGCATAGCATTAAACGTGTGCAGTACTGGTCCGCCTAGCGCCTAGGCGGCCGCCTAGGCCGACTTTTACAACACTGACTAATAGTATAAAACAAAATTATGGAAATGATCATCTTGTAATAGTGAAGTTATAGAAATGGTTCATGTTTTACTTATATATTGCAAGAAATAATCTTTTGTATTACTTTGTTAAGTCGAAAATAACATTTTACCATTTTGTAACTGTTTGTTCAATCAAAAATCACATTTTACACATATACAACCAATAAACTCTCACAACAACACGCAATCTTAAGAATAATCGTTCGAATCATACATGGAATATTCTCGAAAGAGTGTACTTTTCATCCATACAGTTCGTATGTTCTTCTACTACAATATATACATAATTATACTTGTTTTTCGTGGATAAACTATCGTTATCATATACATAAAAAAAATAATTTTTTAAGGATTTATATATAAAGATTATAATTTGTAACACGCATATAAACATGAGAGCCAAAAAAAATTTATTTATTCAGATTCACATGTTTTCATTTAGTTTGAAAAAGAAAAAAAAACATGTTTGTTCATTTAACAACTTTATTTAAAAAAAAAAAAAAAAAGACCTTGGTAAAAATTTCATCTTAAAGATAGAAATCATGGAATACAAAAACTGATCGGTGATCACTACATAATGGGCCTAATAGAAATCTCATTGATCCATGATGCGGAGTAGTGGACCATATTAATGGAAACCGGGTCCGTTCTTGCTTGAACGATGAAACGTCAGTCCGGATTCTGGAAGCTTTCAGAAGTACCACTCTCCTCAAGCTTCAAGA
This sequence comes from Cichorium intybus, assembly GCA_023525715.1. Classification (NCBI taxonomy): domain Eukaryota; kingdom Viridiplantae; phylum Streptophyta; class Magnoliopsida; order Asterales; family Asteraceae; genus Cichorium; species Cichorium intybus. The sequence goes on from CM042015.1 coordinate 29,303,730, forward strand.
GAAACCTAGAATTTCTTTTTCAATCGATCAAACTTTTTCCTTCCAGTATAAATAATAACCTCCGATCGAACTCCCCATATCAGAGAAACGAGACGTAGCGATTTCATAGCGTAAGAATCCACGATCGGTCAAATCCAGTTTTAGCCATGTCGATCATTCCAAGCTTCTTTACAGGCAGAAGGAGCAACGTCTTTGATCCCTTCTCCCTCGACATCTGGGATCCCTTCCAGGGCATTTCCAATGTCCTCAACAACTTTCCAGACTCATCACGCGAAACAGCTGCAATCGCAAACGTTAAAATCGACTGGAAAGAGACGCCGGAGGCGCACTTTTTCAAGGCGGACTTGCCTGGGCTCAAGAAGGAGGAGGTGAAGGTGGAAGTTGAAGAAGGAAGGGTATTGCAGGTGAGCGGAGAGAGGAGCAGGGAAAATGAGGAGAAGAATGAAAAGTGGCATAGGGTAGAGAGGAGATCGGGAAAGTTCTGGCGGAGGTTCAGGCTACCGGAAAATGCGAAAATGGAAGAGGTGAAAGCTAGCATGGAGAACGGTGTGTTGACAGTAGAGGTGGCAAACGGGTCGAGTCGTGTCGGGTTCGTGTCGGGTCAAGACATTAAACGGGTCGAGGATGGTGAACCCGAACACGACACGTTTACATAAACGGGTTGAAAGATACGACTCGAACACGACACGATTTTACTCGTGTCAACCCGAAGCGACCCGCTAACCCGTTTAAAATACTCGAAAATACATTAAACTTACTAAAAAAACAGCCCAATTCAAACAAAATCAGCCCCGCTCAGGCAAACTAAGTTCAAAATCAGACTAACTCAATCCACAAAGGGACCAAATAGAACCAGCTCAAAGAAACTAGGCAGCTCAATAGAACCACCCGGTTAAAAATGAACCAGATTTACTAAGTAGTAAAAGGCTTGGTGCGCCCCTTTTTATAGGAGAAACTCTCCCTTGTCTTTTCTCCCTTGAGCGATGTGGGATGAATTCCCAACCAAAAAACCTCATTTGCTTATTTACGCATACACTATCTGATGCACCACATCAAGGAGTTCAATTTTTTTAAAATAAAAACCACACAAACTCATCTACTTCTTTAGGCTTATACATTTCCATCCAATAACAAAGTAACAAATACATATATTATTTTACATACACACACCAGGTAATACACACAATATATATATATATATATATATATATATATATATATATATATATATATATATATATATATATATATATAGTTAAACGGGTCATTCGGGTTGTTTTCGAGTTGAAAGTCTTGACCCTAACCCAACCCGTTTAAATTACGTGTCGTGTCGTGTCGACCCGTTTACTTAAACGGGTTGAAACCTCATACCCAAACCCGTTAATTTCGTGTCGGGTTCGTGTCGGGTTGTCGTGTCGTGTTTGATTTTGCCAGGTCTAGTTGACAGTGATCGTTCCCAAGGCGGAAGAGAAGAAGCCGGAAGTGAAATCCATTGACATTAGTGGTTAAGGTTTTACCGTGGTGGTTTTGTGATGACTGAGTTTCAATTATGTATATTAGAGAAAATTACAGTTTTGGTCCCTATGGTCAACACAAAGTTACAGTTTTGTTCCTAGTTTTAAAAATTTTGTATCGGTGGTCTTTGTGGTTATCAAACCTTTCACTTTTGGCCCCAATGGTTTACAAATATTTCAATTTTGGTCTCTATGGTTTAAACAAACAGTAACAGAGGGAGGGACCAAAAGTGAAAGATTTAGGAACCACAAGAACCAAAAATGAAGGGTTTGAAAACCACAGGGACCATTGATGCAAGATTTCCAAAACTAGGATCAAAAATGTAATTTAGTGTAAACCATAGGGACCAAAATTGTAATTTACTCTGTATAATAATTACAGAAAGTTGAGAATTTTTAAGTTGTTGAATTGTTGTCCTCGGATAAGATCATAAGATCATGTAATTTGAATCCATTTATGTTAATGAGGTACCAATTTTATGTTAATTATGTATTTGGCTTTTGGGACTTTCGGTTAATATGCATGATATTATTACGTTAGGCATTAAATACCATCAAATGCGGCAAGTGACCAAGTCTATCTTCTATTGATGTTGAACTTCTATTTCTATCAGTTTGTCCACCATAAACGAATGAAAGAATACATCAAGGACAATTGTGCTTAAAGAACAATTAAATAATTTGATACCAATGTTTGAAATTTTTGGTTTTCTAGCATGAAAGGTTGAAAATTGTGCTTGAAAAATAATTTAAAATTTTGATATCAATGTTGGTACTTTTGGTTTTCTAGCGTCAAAGGTTTTGGAGATGTGGATTTAGTGTTTAAAACAATTAATTTGCTATTTAAATAGGGTTAAAAATGCAGCTTACAATAACAATGACTAGTGGTTTATAATGAAAATAATAATAATAATAATTAGATGAAATTCAGCTGTGAGGATAGTTTACAGCAAGGCCGGTCTCGAGGATTCAAATGCCCGGGACGAGCGGGAAAAAAAGCCTTTAGGCTTTAGTGTGTAACAAATTAAAATACATAAACTAATTTTTTTTTAAACGATAAACTTTATAGCATTAAATATAGCAAAATCATAGTATTTTAATGAGCTAACATAGCAAAAAAAACATGGTATTTTATAGCACTAAACATAGCAAAAACATATCGTAACAGCTAACCCATAACTCGCGAAGCTCTTCTGGCATTCTTGATAGCAAATTGGTTGATCAACTCTTCGTAGTTTATACTCTTCAAGATTTCGTTCTCGATAGATATCATCGCCAAACCACTAAGCCTATCTTGGGTCATTATGGAGCGTAAGTAAGATTTCAATAACTTCAATTTCGAGAAACTCCTTTCTGCAGATGCCACCGTTACTGGAATAGTCAACAGTATTCTATATGCAATACTTGCATTTGGGAAATAATCGAGTTCTTTCAGAAACTTCAAAACTTCTATAGGGTTGCTAAATTCATTGGTGAACACGTCTAATGTCTCAAATAATTTCAACTCTGTATAAAGTTCCTCAGCATCAATATCCGATCTTTGTTCAAACCTGAGTGCATTTGCAAGACGATCACAAGACGACGTTAGATCTTTATCTTCAATTCCCTTCAAATTACATGGAAATAAAAAACCAAACAATGTCTTATACTCTTTGAATTGTTGAAATCTTGCCTCAAAAGAAGAAGTAGCTTGCGCAACAATGTATAAGAAATAATTAACTCTGAAATTCTCTTCAGCTGTAAATAAAAATTCATTACTTGAACTCTCATCAAACTTCCTTTTCCTTTGAATCAAACGCTTTTTTGGAAATACTGGATCAATACCCATCTCACTAGCAATCTCCTTAGCTTCATCAATTGCTTTTGAATAGCCAGTTTCTCTGTAATCCTTGAAGTACTCAATCAATTTGTTTAATTTTGAAATAGCATTCTCAAGATGCATATCCTTTGGCACATGATGCCGTTGGGTGGATGCATGGGTTATATACCCATAGGTATGGGGTTCAACTCCGTTCGACTCCGACTTTGTGGGGGATTTTTCTTGGTGAATTGGTGAATGGGGGAAAGGCTCTTGCGCCATAGGTAATTGCCAACCGTCCTAGGTTGCGGGGCTGAGTACCCTCTGGTGGTTATTTGTCGTTTCCAAAAAAGATGCGTATCCTTTTATTGTAACTTTTTACTCACCATATTCACTTGTTTTAATACTTGATACCAGATCACAGTTGATACCAAAAATTCGAAGTCACAAAGTTCTTTTTCTGCTAGTGAAGTTGCTTCACTTGTAATTGCAAGATCATTATCTTGTTCTCCAACTAGAAGTAAAGCAAACCGTACATCAAAAAAGTTGCAGTTTAATAGCCTTTACACTCTCAACCCGACTTTCCCACCGAGTTTGACACAATGACTTAAGACTCCAAGTTTTAACATTATCTTTCAAAATTTCCCACCTCTTTGTAGAATTTGCAAATATGGTATAAATGTGTTGGATGTGTTCAAAAAAGTTCTTTCCTTTAACACACGTATTAGCCATATCACATAATGTTAGATTAAGAGAATGACAACCACAAGGAGTGTAAAATGCTCTAGGATTCTGCTTTAAAAATCTATTTTGCACTCCTTTATTTTTTCCTTTTATGTTTGCTCCATTATCATATCCGTGACCACGCATATCATCAATATCAAGACCAAGAGACTTTAACTCTTCAACTAAACAGTCCTTTTCCGGTAGTATCATCAACATGCAAAAAACCTAAAAAGGACTCCTCGACGGTAACAAAATTATTTGATAACTTTAAATACCTCACTATTATAGTCATCTGTTCTTGGTGACTTGAATCAGGAGTACAATCAAGTATGATCGAGTAGTACTTTGCTTCCTTTATCCTCTTGATTAGTTCTTTTTTAATTTCTTAAGCTATCAAAGGTATAAGTTCATTTTGGATCGAGTGCCCAAGATAATGCACATGAAGTCCTTCACTTGTGATCCGCCTCACATGCTCTTTGATAACCGGGTCAAACTCTTCCAACATTTCAATGATACCAAAAAAATTTCCATTACCTATTAAATACAAATAACAAAAAAGAAGTGGAATAGGTTATAATAATTAACAAAAAAGATGTGGAATAAGTTATTACAATTTATACTATATATTGTTACCTTTCTGATACAAAATTTCATTTGATCCACAAAATTGTAATACCGTGTTATTAAATTTGAGAAATTTTGAGTTAATCTTAGTGTGATTAAGATTAGTTAAGTTGATGTATGGGTTTGGGTGATTAGAAACCCATTTGAAAGAAGTTTGAGCCTTAAAAATGCCAAAAATGGCTTACACGGGTCGTGTAAATGTTACACGGGTCGTGTAACTCACGGTATTTTTATGTTTGCTGGTTACTGTAGCATTACACGGGCGTGTTAAATTTTACACGGGCACTGTAGCATTACACGGCCGTGTTAAATATTACACGACCGTGTTACGCGTGCAGAGCCTTTTAAAGTGCAGAAAACCCATTTCGAGAAATAACATTTCATTTTCGATTTTGAGAGCTTCAAATGGCGATTTTGAGTGAAACGAAGCCTGGAGGTTCGTGGGGAAGCATATAGAAGCATGATTCTAACCCCGTAAACGTGTTCTTTCTTCCTAATTTGTCGAGGTGAGTATCTCTCGGTTTTGGGGGTTTTCAACCCTAGTTTTTAATCTTCATGATTTTGTTGTTTATTGTTATATATGTTGCAAGTAGGTTGTTAGTAGATACCTTTAGAGTAATTGGTGTGATTATTGTTGAGTTTCTACGGTTGAATGAGTAGAACCGTGGATTTGGGGGTTTCGGTAAATATAGAGTTGATATTTACAGTTTATACTCCATTTTCCTCTTTTGATTGATATATCTTTTGAGATAGATGATATTGAGATGATTGTGGATGTTGAAGAATTGATTTAGATTATGGTGATATAACCAAGTCTAGCGAACAGAAGCCCGGTACGCGCAAATTGGGAGTTCCACGTACCAAGCCGATATTAGGTGAGTAGTTATAATTCATTATATATAGTTTGACTATATCTAAATTGAATTATGGTACATGTTAATTGATTGAGATACTAAGTTGTATGAGTTAAACAAGGTTTAGAATTCACTGTTATATACGAGTACTTGGTTTGAATGAATATACTGAATGACTGAGATAATCACAGAGATTGAGTTAATACATATGTTGTACATATATGTGTGTTGTATTGATATTGCGGTAGCTTAGAGTTGAAGTGGTTATGTTAATTGTGGATAACAATAGACGAGTTATAGTCTATTCTTGAGCATAAGATTAGAGTATATGCTAGAGTGAGTGACTTAAAGAGTCTTTGAGTTTGATTGCTACAACCATGATAACTGTTATAATTGAGCATAATTAACAGTGAAATGAGTTTATACGAGTATGTAGGATTGAGTTTATGAGTAGTATTAGTTGAGATACTTATTTATTGAGTTGATATTACTACTAATTAGCTGGTGTTTGTAAAGCTAATATGTTTGCAGGTTTCAGAGTTTAGAGAGAGTGAATATTGCTAATGAGACTAGCAAAAAGAAGAATGAGAAGAGAGTTTACTAAAAGAGATTGTGGAGTATGATTAAGATTTACTCACTAAGCTTTATAAGCTTACACTTGAGTTGTTTATTGTTTTGCAGGTATCTGTAGCAGTGATAGGGGAAGGCATGTGATAAAGAGAGATGGACAATTTAGAGCCCGTCCTTTAGTTGTAATAGATTTATTTGTAATGCCTGGTATGTAACGTGAGGACCTTTTTTGTATTAAGTGCTTGATAACATCTTGTTTTTCCTGGATTGAGTGCAAGTATACCCATTTTAATGTATAATTATTTGAAAATTTTTGGGTGTACTTTGTATGAGAAACCGGGCGTTACAAGTTGGTATCAGAGCATGGTTTAAGCGAACTAGGTCTTTGAGTATAGAGTCCTAGACTTAAATCGAGAAGAGAGAGACCCCCTATCACATGCTCGAAAAAGATACTGCTGCAGATGTTAGTGTAAAAATTGAGAATAACTATTATGTTATATTATTATTTGTTATTATTATATTCTATGTGTGAATATAGATATGGAGACAAATGAGGATGAGTTGATAAATTGGTGAGCTAAGAGTTGAGATATGTGAGTGTAGTCGAGTACGCTCAAGAGTTGAGATCCGAAGTATGTGAGTTTCAGCTAACGAGAAGACAATATTGTTGTTATGAGGTATGTAAGTAAATTTTACTTAAACATGTTAGTTGTAACGTGTCGCGAATGTAAGAATTGTTAATAATACATGTGTTAGAGAAATGCGATTATAAAGTATAGTAACCGGCATTGAGATGAGAATCTCGTGTCCATTTGATGTAAGGTTTACATATCACATAATGAGTGCGTTGTGATTTTGTATAACTTAGAGTATATGTGGTTATTTGACGAGTATTTAGCAATCATGGAGAAATGTGTATAATGAGAAACCCATCTAGGAGAAGTTGGATATTAGAAAGAGTATTAGAAACAATTTTTGGTTTCTACAGCATCAACACGGGTCGTGTTTGAGTGACACGGGTCGTGTTGGGATTACAGTAGCATACAGTGGGTTAAAATTTAGAACACACGGGCCATGTTCAATGAACACGGGTCGTGCTGTACTTACAGAAGCAAACAAAAGAAATATTGTGGATTTACACGGGTCGTGTTGAATCTACACGAGCCGTGCTACGCGCACAGATCTGTTTTTAATGTGTGGATTTCTTTCATTTTGATATTGCATATATATTGCTAGTTATTTCACAGATATGACGAGATTTCTGTATATGAGTACTTGTGGTTGAGACCACATATTTTGTGGGACCACATGACTAGTACTTATGATTTATCAAAATGAATGGCTGAGATAGCCAAAAGAGTATGAGTTGAGAAAGATGGTGAGTGTGTAGTTGATTACACACTATAACTGATTATGAGTTGATATGCCGAGAGTTAAATTGTGTAGTTTGAAGTTGTCACATAATGAGACATTAGTGACAGAGTTGTCACAGGACACTCGAGTAACCACATAAAGAGTACCTTGTGGTTATAATTGAGAGAACCTAGAGTGGTTTATCTAGGCCTAATTAACCTAGAGATTGGGTTAATTACCTAATAAATGTGATTGAGACCACATATTCGGTGGGGTCACATATTGAGTAAATGTGATCGAGACCACATATTCAGTGGGGTCACATATTGAGTAAATGTGATCGAGACCACATATTCAGTGGGGTCACATATTGAGTAAATGTGATCGAGACCACATATTCAGTGGGGTCACATATTGAGTAAATGTGATCGAGACCACATATTCAGTGGGGTCACATATTGAGTAAATGTGATCGAGACCACATATTCAGTGGGGTCACATATTGAGTAAATGTGATCGAGACCACATATTCGGTGGGGTCACATATTGAGTAAATGTGATCGAGACCACATATTCGGTGGGGTCACATATTGAGTAAGTGTGATTGAGACCACATATTCGGTGGGGTCACATAACGAGTAAATGTGATTGAGACCATCTATTTTGGGGGGTCACATATTGAGTAAGTGTGATTGAGACCACATATTCGGTGGGGTCACATAACGAGTAAATGTGATTGAGACCATCTATTTTGTGGGGTCACATATTGAGTAGTTAAGATTGGAACCACATAACGAGTATCTTGTGGTTAGAGTAGTGGGGACCTTTGTAACTCAAACAAAAGAAGGAGTGACGGTGAGTCTATATGGCTCGAGACCGTAGCGGAGACTCGCTAGATTCAAAGAGGAGATGGATTGAGAATGGTATAAAGTACCATGATCTGATTAGAGGATGGTCCGAGGTACCGCAAGATAACGATGAGTGGCGAGTTTGGAGGACAGTACGGGGTACTGTAAAACAGTGTTAAATGATGAGACCAAAGGATGGTACGGGGTACCAAGAGCTGAGGCAGAATAGTGCTATAGTGTTGTGCTTATGTGTAGACGAGCATATACTTTATGATAATGCGAAATAATGAGACATGTAGTTTCCTTACGTGCGGATAGATATGAACGTAGCGGTAAGCTTGTGTGGCTTGAAACCTACGGGTTGAGAAGAGGATGAATCAGAGAATGAGTAACAGTATGGGAGTACTGTGAGATAATACAGTGAGTTATACTGTTGAGAAGTGATGCTATGAGTAAGTATGTTTGTAATGTAGTCGTGTTGAGAATGTGTGAGATTTATTGCATGTTGCACGAGATAAAGTTGTATAATTATGTAATGAGTTAAAAAGAGGAGGAAAGTAATTGTGGTTGTGATTGATAGGATTCGTTCCTTAGCAATCAAATCGATTACTGCCAATGAGATAAATGTATGAATATCAAGATGACAAAACTATTATTCGTATAAGACGACGAATAGTAGATTTTGCTATAATAATGTTGAGTTATTTTTTTTTATGAGTAAATTGGATAACGAGATATGATCCCATTGTAGAGATTGCGGTGTCAAATTTTATTATTTTGAGCCATGTGTAGAGATTTCGGTGGGTTGTATATATCACCTATTCTATGTCATTATGATGAATTGGAGATTGAGATGATAACAAGGGAGAAATGACGAGAAGAAAATCCTTACTAATAGTGTGTCAGAAGGAATATATATATGGTTGTGTTGAGAATTTATTTGACAATAAATTATCGAGTTTAATAGAGTAAATGATTTATTGAGAATATGATGTGGATTTGTCCATATAAGAGAAAATATAATTAGTGAGTACATCGAGAGAAACAACATGAAGTATGTTGTTAAATTGGTATGAAGAGGAGCCATTTTGGTAGAGGATTGTTAGTTGTATATTGGGTGAAAAATCTAATGTGTGTGTTGAAGTGGGACTAGAGATAAAAGAGCTTTCGGAGAAGTTGAAATCGGTTGTGGTGATGAGACAACTGAAATGGGTCTTACGTGACCAAAGTGTCGAGAGTTAAACAACAAGTTCAGAGAAGGCGTGAATGAAACTCGAGATTTGCTTATAATATTTTGTTAATTCTGGATTTTAAATCTTAGTGTTGATAAATTGTGTGACATGAGTGAGACATTTTAATGTTTATGTCTTTATGTTGTATGAGTATTTCTCTTACCCTGATCGCTGAGAATGTGTTAATAGGAGAAATTGTAACTGGTATGTTGGATTTGGAAGAATGAATTGAGAGAGTATGAGTAAATGAAATATGACAGTATGTACATGTCATATGAACTGACGAGAGGATAATATTATTATTGTACGTGATGTGTGATTGCGGTGGTGAGGCGGTTGTACAAACCATACCTATTCCAAGAGATTCCGAGGACGGAATCTTTTGAAGGGGGTAAGAACTTGTAATACCGTGTTATTAAATTTGAGAAATTTTGAGTTAATCTTAGTGTGATTAAGGTTAGTTAAGTTGATGTATGGGTTTGGGTGATTAGAAACCCATTTGAAAGAAGTTTGAGCCTTAAAAATGCCAAAAATGGCTTACACGGGTCGTGTAAATGTTACACGGGTCGTGTAACTCACGGTATTTTTATGTTTGCTGGTTACTGTAGCATTACACGGGCGTGTTAAATTTTACACGGGCACTGTAGCATTACACGGCCGTGTTAAATATTACACGACCGTGTTACGCGTGCAGAGCCTTTTAAAGTGCAGAAAACCCATTTCGAGAAATAACATTTCATTTTCGATTTTGAGAGCTTCAAATGGCGATTTTGAGTGAAACGAAGCCTGGAGGTTCGTGGGGAAGCATATAGAAGCATGATTCTAACCCCGTAAACGTGTTCTTTCTTCCTAATTTGTCGAGGTGAGTATCTCTCGGTTTTGGGGGTTTTCAACCCTAGTTTTTAATCTTCATGATTTTGTTGTTTATTGTTATATATGTTGCAAGTAGGTTGTTAGTAGATACCTTTAGAGTAATTGGTGTGATTATTGGTGAGTTTCTACGGTTGAATGAGTAGAACCGTGGATTTGGGGGTTTCGGTAAATATAGAGTTGATATTTACCGTTTATACTCCATTTTCCTCTTTTGATTGATATATCTTTTGAGATAGATGATATTGAGATGATTGTGGATGTTGAAGAATTGATTTAGATTATGGTGATATAACCAAGTCTAGCGAACAGAAGCCCGGTACGCGCAAATTGGGAGTTCCACGTACCAAGCCGATATTAGGTGAGTAGTTATAATTCATTATATATAGTTTGACTATATCTAAATTGAATTATGGTACATGTTAATTGATTGAGATACTAAGTTGTATGAGTTAAACAAGGTTTAGAATTCACTGTTATATACGAGTACTTGGTTTGAATGAATATACTGAATGACTGAGATAATCACAGAGATTGAGTTAATACATATGTTGTACATATATGTGTGTTGTATTGATATTGCGGTAGCTTAGAGTTGAAGTGGTTATGTTAATTGTGGATAACAATAGACGAGTTATAGTCTATACTTGAGCATAAGATTAGAGTATATGCTAGAGTGAGTGACTTAAAGAGTCTTTGAGTTTGATTGCTACAACCATGATAACTGTTATAATTGAGCATAATTAACAGTGAAATGAGTTTATACGAGTATGTAGGATTGAGTTTATGAGTAGTATTAGTTGAGATACTTATTTATTGAGTTGATATTACTACTAATTAGCTGGTGTTTGTAAAGCTAATATGTTTGCAGGTTTCAGAGTTTAGAGAGAGTGAATATTGCTAATGAGACTAGCAAAAAGAAGAATGAGAAGAGAGTTTACTAAAAGAGATTGTGGAGTATGATTAAGATTTACTCACTAAGCTTTATAAGCTTACACTTGAGTTGTTTATTGTTTTGCAGGTATCTGTAGCAGTGATAGGGGAAGGCATGTGATAAAGAGAGATGGACAATTTAGAGCCCGTCCTTTAGTTGTAATAGATTTATTTGTAATGCCTGGTATGTAACGTGAGGACCTTTTTTTGTATTAAGTGCTTGATAACATCTTGTTTTTCCTGGATTGAGTGCAAGTATACCCATTTTAATGTATAATTATTTGAAAATTTTTGGGTGTACTTTGTATGAGAAACCGGGCGTTACAAAAATGCTAAATTATGTTTAGCAAGAAACTTCACTACTGCAATGATTCTCAAAAGAACATGTTTCCAGTAATCTCTTTCTATCTTGAATTGCTCGTGTTGAAATTTATCAATTGTTTCATTCAACTTCAATCTTTTACGCATCTCAAACCACTTATTCCTATTTGTGAGATGATCCAAGGACTTTTCGTGGTCTTTAAGTCTATTGGTAACATGGTGTCAATCTTCATAACCTTTATCATCCAAATTACCTTTCGCAATCCCTTTTTTTAAAACTTTGCAACAGAAACAAAATACTTTGTCTAACTCTTTCGAATATACTAGCCATTCTCTATCACACTTCTCCAAATTTGGTAAAGTTCTTGTATATAAAGATGCTGAAAATCGTCTTTTATATTTATCATACGGACCATACATAATACTTGTATCTCTTTTAGGACCTTTCTCAACCAAAAGTTTAATCTCCTCATAATTAAGTTTGTCCCAACTTCTTGGATCAAATATATCAACAAGCTCTTCTGCCTCTTTTACTTCTACATCCTCTTGCTCTTCAACATGTTCTTCAACATGCTCTTCAACATGCTCATCAATGTTCTCTTCAACGTGCTCATCAATGTGCTCATCAACATGCTCATCAAGATGCTCATCAACAGGTTGTTTAACAATAAACTTATGTAGAGCACCAAAGTCAGCCTTTCTCTTTTCTTCTTCTAGTTATCTCTTTTTAAGTTTTTGATACCCGGATGGTTCCTTAGACTTCATCACTACAAGTTTGAATTTCATAAAGTCATAATCCATATTCAATTTCATAAAGTCATAATCCAATTTCAATTTCATAAAGTTATAGTCCAATTTGGCAATTTCACTTTCTTTCAACATAATCCAATTTCAATTTCAATTGCAATTTCAATTTCTAAAAAGAATCAGATTTCTATTACTTGCTGGCTGTCGATTCGTGATGATCAATTTAATTGATTCGTGGTGATGATCAATTGAATTGATCGATGTTTGCTGGCCCCTTTTTAAGAGTAACCCCAATGAAGCCTTTAGAGTCTTCTTCACGGATTGCAGATTCGTGATGAACTAATGATCAATTGAATTGAACGAACTCACGAAGCAGTCACGCACCTTGTGGATTTTCTTTTTTGCGGCACTACCTGATTGGAAGAGGCAAAAAAATTCAGAATTGTACCGTCGACTACTCCTCCCGCTCCCACATTATTTGGATTTTGGACTTTTGCTTAGGCTTAATGAACCTAGTATACTTAAAAAAAATTTGGGTCCTGTGCCAATGCCCTTCTTGCCCCTCCTTTAAACCGAGCCTGGTTTACAGTACTCCAATGGGTTGTTAAAACCAGACACTATACTACATCAAAATTTGTATGGCTGGATGGTGACACACATCTCTAAATGTCATGTTTTAGAAAAGGGTTAATTTATTCTTGCCCAACGAACTATAGGTCTTGATCTCATTTGATCACTGATCTTATCTTTTTGTATTCTAGGTCCTTAAAATATCGTTTTACCTATAAAAAAATCCATTTATGGAATGAATAATGGTATAGCAGGTTGCAAAGGTGATGTGGCATGCCAGGTGTCATTTTAGTCGGCAGAAGTTGCTTATCAGTGTGCGTTCAAAATCACATTACATATTATATATATATGCAATACAAAAGTAGGACATGCATAACTTCCAATCAAACAGTCTCTATGTTGTGACATCCGCCTAAAATGGATTCGGGTCAACCCAACCCAATTGGAAATTTAATAAACCCTACTCGAGATTTCTCGATGCTAATAGGATCAAAACCCTTACACTACGATATAAATTGACGTTAATAGCAATATAGCATAGTATAACGTTATAACTATAATCAAATTAAATTATGATACCATATTAAAATCAAATCAAAGTATGATGCTCTAATTAAATTAAAAGAATCAAACTTGAATGCTATAATTAAACTTCAAATCAAAGTAGATTGTTATAATCAAATAATAACCTATTTTTTTATAAAACTCTATTTTTATAAACACTACATTAAATTTTATAAAACTATTAAGATGCTTGTGTTAGTGGGGAATTATGAAGACCACCAAAAGTAAAAGGTTATTCCCATTGTCTCCCACTCACACCTCCCATCATCTTTCCTTTCATTTTTCTCCCAACACATTATTTTCATCGTCATTCAAACCATTTCTATTCTTTCTCTCCCTATCAATCTCGAAATTCCTCCTAGAAATCTTTATTTTTCAGCCAAGAACACTCCAATATACTCAAATCTCCATCCCTCTTGAAGCATTCATCAAGGTATGTTGTTAAAAGTTCCAAATTCATACATGAAACAAATTAAATCCACCAAACTATCTAAAACTCATTTTATGCATAAACCTGATTTTTCTCAGAATCCAATAAATAAAATAAGAAGTTCTGGAAATTTTCAGAAAATAACTTATTTTTATTGAATTACTATAATTATTGCAATATAATAAGGCAATAATTCACATAAAATTAGGGATGCAAACGGGTTGGGGATTCCCCGCTACCCGCGGGTATCCGACTCGAACGGATCGGGGATTCCCCGCCTTAACGGGTAACGTGTCGGGGATGGGGATTAGATTTTTCACCCGAAACGGGGATGGGGCGGGGACGGGTATAGTACTATCCGCCCCGTTTAATACCCGATATATATATATATATATATATATATATATATATATATATATATATATATATATATATATATATATATATATATATATATATATATATATATATATATGAAATGATAATTAATGAAATTTCCGATTTACAAGGAATAATTGGCCAGTGGCATGGAATATTGAACCTTGTGTGTCTCTTCAATTAACATCTCATCTATAATAAAGATGAACACTTTGAAATTTTCAATGAGCCGATATTTCACTTTCATTTCCGGAATTCAAAACATGATGATTTACAATAGAACACATGGCTTCCCTTTGAGTTATTCATGATTTACAATAGAATGTAGTTCTAAAAAACTGTGATCGATAGTTCTAAACTCTATGTTGTAATCAATTTTTTTTTATTTGTCATGTTTGAGAATGAAGTATTAGTGTGTGAACATTCAAACTTTTTAATTATTGTGAATCTGTGATTATTTATATTTTTAGCTTTATAAAATTTTGGATTTTATTTACTAAATGGGTATCCATCGGGTTCCCCGAACCCGGCGGGGACTTTTTCACCCGAACCCGATGGGGATTTGGCGGGGCGGGGGCGGGCACGGGTGTGGGGTTTGGAGGTCAGGGACGGGTACGGGGATTGCAGTTCCCGCCAATATCCGCCCCCGTTTGCAACCTTACATAAAATACCTTTTTAGTCAATAAATTCTGGAAAATTCAAGGATGACCCATACATTGAGTAAAGTGGATTTATGAAGTTTCATGCATTTATATTACTGTTTTATGCTTATTTTGTATTTTATGTTGTTGTAGATAAATAAATAGCAAAATATAGTTATGTATGTTAAAAACTAGATTTTATATTTTTCACACCTTATTAACATTTGAAAGACCCCATGACAAAATTTACAGATTTTTGTAAGAATGTTTGCTTATTTTTCCTGATTTAATGATTATTTAATGGTTTAAATTGATAATAAATAACTACACATGTCCAAAAATTATAAAACCTTATAAGAATATCATATATAACATGTGAATCATAAATAAAAAGTTTAATGAATTTCTCTTAATATGTTCCTATTATTTATGATTTTATTGATTAGTTAATAATGAAAAACATAAGAAATACTTCCCATAGTCACAAAATATCCAAAACATTTACAGTAGGCTCAATATAATGTTAGAAAACTATGTTTAATTTTCCAGAATTTTTGGGAATCATTTGTTATTTTTCCCGAATTTTGTTGTTGTTTAATCATTAAAATACTAAATAAATACTAAAGCAGTTAAGAAAAATATGAAAATTTTAGAGTAATTACTATTTTATTAAATAATGATTTTATGATAATTTTAGAATGTTTTCTTACTGTTTAGTATTTAAAACCATTTTCTTAAGTATCTAAGCATGTAAAAATACATTTTTAAAGATTATTTCATATAAATAATTGTTTATAATATATAAAATCTGTAAATACTTATAATTTGACAAGTTATTATTTTAATAAGAAATTATTAAAATCTTGCCTAAAGTGAAAATATAAATTAATTAAGCAAAGTAATTAATTCAATTTAAAATTCATCTAACCTATGAATACATTAATATTCAAAACAAAATTGGATTATTGTTAATTCATCTAATATAAGAATATGTGTCTAATTATTTTTATTAATACTCCATTTCCGTTTAGTAGTTCCTAAACCAAAACTACTAATTATAATAGGTTCCACGTCGTTTTGACCCGAGCCGTCTATCGTACAACACGCGTATTCCGTTTGGACTAATGTGAGTTACCTACCCCATATTTTATAATTTTCAATACTTTTGGGGTGTATCATGTGGTTTTAATATCAACTTTATTTTATTATTTTAACTCAATTGAGACATTGTTGGGACATTTATACATGAATCATTATTTGTATAATTATTGTTTGTTTACGCTACATGTACTTGTAGTGCATTACCATTTTTAGTCTAATCTCCATGACTATGCCCGTATTCTTGAGGTACGTTATGGACAATAATAGCGCTCCATGTACTTGTAGTGTATGATGATTAGATGCTCCATCCTATATATATACATATATATGTATATATATGGTGAGGACTTATTATTGTTGTTATCATTTGTTAATAAATTTTTGATTTATAAACTGTTATCTCGATAACATTTGCTTGCCAACTTCAAAAGAAAACAAATTTCAAATTATTCAAACTCACGATTTTCTTTAATAAAACTAGATTACTCACCAACTCTCGTATTTGACCTGTTTTTACCCATGATGCAGATTTGAAGAATGAAGTTGATGAAAAATAGGGTGTACCTTAGAAACCCACAAGACTATTTAAATTTGATGTAATAAATGTTGTTGTATTTGGATTTGTATTTGTATGTTGTGGATCTTGTTTGCATACTTAGTACTTAATTGAATCTAATCATATTATAACATAGTTGTCATGAGACTTTGATCAATATATCACGCCTTGATCAATTCCGCCAAGGATCAGGGTGTGACAAATTGGTATCAGAGCCCTTGACTATAGGGAATTAGGTTAATTTCCTTGACCTAGTCTATAGCCTCTAGGGTCCTCTCGTATGCTAGTTTATAAAATGCACACACAACTGCATGCAACTCGCACTTAGAAAATCCTAGGAATACCTTTGTGTGCTAATTGCTCCCTTATGTGCTTACGTATTATTCCCGACATTTATATGTGTGCATACACTTGTGAATTTTCTCCTCTTTCTCTTAAAATCACACACATACTCAAATGGTTTCAAAATAAAAATTTATATACATATATATTCCTTAGAGCTCATAGGAAATTAAAAGTCATCCACTCTAGTTGGGTAAGATCAAAGTAATGGACGCGTAGTAACTGGAAGGGGGAGGTGCCGGTAGCCTGAAAGTCCTGACTAGGTAAGCATTCGTATACATCCCAATCAACCGAGGGACCAGTTTGCTTACCTAGGGACCAAAGGCGAGAGTTCCCAAACCTATAGGCCAAAGCGCGTTATTCACATTACTTTTGAGCCATCAAAATACCAGACCTTATCAAACGTATCCGAAAGGATACACTTCAAAATGGCCAACTCATTGGACTATTAAGTTCCCTAATGAGCCTAGAAGTGGGAAAAACATGTGAAAACTTAGTATTGTGGGGGCCCACACAATTGCTATATGCTTCACATTTAGTACCCATGGAAAGCCCAAAATGTGCCCAACACTCCTAACCATGGCCCAACAAGTGTTTTACAATCATTTTACCCAACAATGTCTACAAACTTAATTTACAAATAACTCACAAGTCCATATGCATGTTTCTCATAGATGGCATTACGACCCCCTCTGTAACCATTGTAACTATCACCATATGTCCACCAGCCCGTGTCGCCTTTGTACGACTTGTGGTCGCTATGGCCACTTGGCGGACACATGCCGTGCACCAAAAACTCAGCAACCATTCGCTTTACCCTCATATCAGCAAACACAAACCCGGTATCCAACTGGAACATGCTTCAACTGTGGTGACCCCACCCATTTCATAAACGCGTGTCCTAGGCTTGTCAATATCATTAACACTCAAGCCCAGGCAAATCCAACAATGCAGGTTCCAACTCCCAAAGGCCGAGCATTTGTCATTACCGCAACCCAAGCACAGACCGATAACAAGGTCGTAAATGGTACGTTTCTCATAAATGACTGCTACGCGTCAGTACTTTTTGATTCAGGTGCCGATAAAAGTTTCGTGTCTTTGGAATTTGAACCCATACTTCACACACCTCGCACGATTCTTGATGAAAACTTTACCGTAGAAGTCGCCAATGGAAAATACATTTCACTCAATGCAGTCATCCAAGATTGCACTTTCGATTTTTGCGTTCATAAATTTTCCGTCAGTTTAGTTTCTATGAAACTTGGTAGCTTCGACATCATCGTGGGAATGGATTGGCTATCCCAAAACAATGCTGAAATAGTATGTTACGAGAAGTTTATTCGTATTCCTCTCGCCGACGGTCAAAGTCTTCGTATTTATGGCGAGACTCATTCAAAAAAGCTTAGTCTTATGTCATGTACTCAAGCTCGATCATATCTACGTAAAGAATACATGGCTTTCTTAGCCCATGTGGTGGAAACAAAGGTCAATGAATAGAAGATCGAAGATATTCCGATTGTACGAGACTTTCCCGACATCTTTCCCGATGACGTATCTGGACTCCCTCCAGTACGTGAGCTAGAGTTCCGCATCGATCTCCTTCCTGAGGCTACTCCCATAGCCAAGTCTCCATATCGGTTGGCTCCAACCGAGATGCAAGAATTGGCAAGTCAGCTCCAAGAATTGACCGATAAGGGATTTATCCGCCCTAGTACTTCACCTTGGGGAGCCCCGCTTCTCTTCATTAAAAAGAAAGATGGTTCGTTTCGTATGTGTATCGATTATCGGGAGTTAAATAAATTGACCATCAAGAACCGATATCCGTTACCTCGAATCGACGACCTTTTTGATCAGCTTCAATGAGCTTCATGCTTCTCAAAAATCGACCTCCGCTCGGGTTATCACCAACTTTGAGTACGGGAAGAAGACATCCCCAAAACCGCTTTCCGAACCCGCTATGGTCATTACGAGTTCACTGTTTGGTCATTACGAGTTCACCGTTATGCCTTTTGGCCTAACGAATGCCCCTGCCGCATTCATGCACTTGATGAATCAGGTATTTAAACCTTATCTCGACCGTTTTGTTATCGTCTTTATTGATGACATCCTCATTTACTCCAAGACAAATGCAGACCATGAAAGACACCTTCGTCTAACTCTCCAAACATTGCAAGGAAATCAGCTTTATGCCAAATTTTCGAAATGCAAGTTTTGGTTAAATGAGGTACAATTCATCGGTCATATTGTAAGTGACAAGGGTATTTTAGTCGATCCCGCAAAAGTTGAAGCAGTCAAGAATTGGAAAGCCCCACGTACCCCCAAGGAAATTCGGTCATTCCTCGGTTTAGCTGGCTATTACCGGCGTTTCATTTCAAATTTCTCAAAGATCGCTTTACCGCTTACTTTTCTCACTTGCAAGGGTACGCCATTTGATTGGGGACCCAAGCAGGAAGACGCTTTCGAAACCCTTAAACAAAGATTGTGTGACGCTCCGATTCTTACACTCCCTGAAAGATCCGAAGATTTCGTGGTATACTGCGATGCCTCTAATCTCGGTCTAGGTTGTGTTTTGATGCGAAGGGGAAAGGTTATAGCTTACGCATCGCGACAACTCAAAATCCATGAAAGGAATTATACGACTCCTGATTTGGAGCTCAGTGCCGTGGTTTTCGCTCTTAAATTTTGGAGGCATTACCTTTACGGTACTAAATGCGTAATTTTCACCGACCACAAGAGCTTGCAACATATTCTTAATCAAAAGGAACTCAATATGAGACAAACACGATGGGTCGAACTCCTAAATGATTACGAGTGTGAAATACGCTATCATCCGGGCAAGGCAAATGTGGTAGCCGACGCGTTAAGTCGAAAAGAACATGCCAAAGCATTTCATCTAATATGTTCTCCTATCTTGTCCAATCTCAGTGACCGAATTCGAGGAGCCTAACACTCGGGAATTACCGAAAATGACATGCCCACGGAAATTGATGGGGAGTTGGAAAGTAAATCTGATGGTATTTTCTATTATCAAGATCGCATCTGGATCCCAGATCGCGACAATCTTCGTACCTTCTTGATGGAAGAAATCCATAAAACTCGATATTCCATTCATCCTGGTGCTGACAAGATGTATCATGGCCTGAGAACTAATTATTGGTGGTCGGGAATGAAAAAGGATATTGCTTTATTCGTGGCCAAATGTCTTACATGTTCTAGGGTCAAAGCAGAACATCAACGACCCTCTGGACTATTGGTCCAACAGGTAATCCCCGAGTGGAAATGGGAAGCGATCGCCATGGATTTCGTAACCAAACTTCCCCGTACCACCAAGGGACACGACAGCATTTGGGCAATCATTGATCGTTTGATCAAATCCGCTCATTTCCTTCCCATCCGTGAACATTTCAAGGTCGAACAACTTGCTCGGATTTACATCGACGAGATAGTTAGTCGGCATGGCATCCCTCTCAGTATCATTTCAGATCGTGATGGGAGATTTCTCACTCGGTTTTGGCAATCACTTCAAGCAGCCATGGGAACCCGCCTCGATCTCAATACCGCCTATCATCCTCAAACCGATGGTCAATCTGAGAGGACAATTCAAACACTCAAAGATATGTTGAGGGCGTGTGTCTTAGATTTCGGAGGAAACTGGGACTCTCATTTACCGTTGGTGGAATTCTCCTATAATAACAGTTATCATTCTAGCATCAAGATGCCACCATTTGAGGCATTGTATGGCCGTAAATGCCGATCTCCTATTTGCTGGCATGAAATTGGTGAGTCCCACGTGATTCGCGCAACAGTGGATTCTCCAATTGTTGGTCCTGAGCTTATCCAGGAAACAACCGACAAAATCACTCAGATTCGCAATAACCTTCTCGCAGCTCGTAGCCGACAAAAGAGTTACGCCGACAAGCGAATCAAACCGCTTGAATTTACCGTGGGTGACATGGTCATGTTAAAAGTGTCCCCATGGAAAGGTGTGGTTCGATTTAGACGTAAGGGTAGATTGGCACCACGCTATGTAGGCCCGTTCAAAATCCTGAAAAGGATCGGACCAGTAGCCTACGAGTTGGATCTACCAATAGAGCTTAATAAAGTTCACCCAGTATTTCATATAGCCAACCTCAAGAAGTGTTTAGCAGACGAGAACCTTCATGTTCCTCTCGAGAATATCCAAATCGACGAGACAATGCAATTTATCGAGAAACCCTTGGAAATTGCCGACCGAAAGGAAAAGCAACTCAAAAGAAGTCGCATTCCCCTGGTCAAGGTCAGGTGGCAGTCAGCACGTGGACCTGAGTATACATGGGAGCGTGAGGATCAAATGCGTACCAAATACCCGCAACTTTTCTCTTAAGATACTCTCTTCTTAAATTTCGGGACGAAATTTCCTAAAGTAGGGGAGACTGTGACATCTGCCTAAAATGGATTCGGGTCAACCCAACCCAATTAGAAATTTAATAAACCCTACTTGAGATTTCTCGATGCTAATAGGATCAAAACCCTTACACTACGATATAAATTGACGTTAATAGCAATATAGCATAGTATAACGTTATAACTATAATCAAATTAAATTATGATACCATATGTAAGAACCCGAGGAAATTTGTAATAAAATGTAAAATAATTATGTGTAATAGTAAAGTTATGAAAAAGGGCAAATTGGTCTTTTGTCATATTTTGGACTTTAATGTAAACTATTTTTGTGATTATGGGCATTAATGTAAGAAGTAAAAGTATGGTGTAATAAAAAATTAAATTATGGTGCCAAATTGGAAGAAAAAGAACTAGAGGGTTAGAAATGAAAATTTAGAAGTATAAATAGGAGAAAAATCTCCATGATTCCCAGAAATTTACAGAAGCATCGGGAGAAAGCGAGAGTTGGGCAGGTTCTCGAATATTTTGGAGAGTTTGAGTAGAAATCGGGAATTAACTTGAAGATTTCGATTCCTAGGTTATTCAAGGTGAGAATTCCATCTCTATAATCAAGTTGGATCATTATGGGGTTAGTTTGATTTTGTAGAAATGAGTTCCAGAAGTTGGTGTGGAGTTGTTTTAAGTTCTTATCTTAGAAACCATGCTCTAAACATCACTGGAACTTAATTTCATTTCTGGAATCAATCAAAAGTAGGAAAAATTGCTAATTTTCCTCAAGAACCCTAAATTAAGAATTTATGTGATTAAGTTGTTTCTATGGGTTAAAACCTGATGTAAACTGAAGGTTTTAGTCATAGAATGATATATATTGGTTAGGTTAAGTATTAAGGACTTAATAGACCAAAACAGTGGGCTGCAGCACAAAAATCAGGCAAAAACTCGTATCTGCAGCACAGACACGAGTCGTGCTCTTTTTGCCTAGCATGAGCACGAGTCGTGCTCCACTATTTAAGTAAAAAATAGCATTGTACTTACAGATCGCGACGCGATCCATATATGGTCGCGACGCGACCCTGCGCCTGGACCAAACTGCAGAAATGCAGTGAGCATTCTGCCAAGTGAACTTTGATTTTGGAAGTTGGGGTTAGACTTGTCCGTTTGACCTCAAAATTTAAACATAAGTCCCTTATGGTCCAAAACTTTGTGGAAAATTGTCGGAATGGAAATACGACCTCCCAAGAGTACTGTAGCAAAATACGCGTATTTCGGGAAAGTTTACAAATTTAAGAAAGCTAGTTTAACAAGGGTTGCAGTTTAATTATAACCCGTAGTTGCATGATATGGCACTCTTGTGCTGTAAAACTAGTTATGGTATATATGAATCAAGTATAAATGTATATTTTGAATATAATAGGTGGTGGTTCAAATACGGATAACCAAGTGAAAGGACAAGGAGTTCAAGAAGCTAAATAACTCCTAGGTGACTCGAGGTGAGTGTTATGTGGATTTTTGAGTACATAGCAAAATGAGTTTGATTAAAAAATGTTTTGGAGTCAAAGTGGTTTTATGGCTTTAATAGTATTTTATGAAAAATATGTTTATAATGTGTACAAAAAGAGAAACAAAAATACAGTGAACTAATAATGTGATTGGCCCATGTTGATGAGTTGGTTAGTATCCGGATAAAGATCACGGCCTGCTGCGGTAGGGGTGGTCAAAGACACTACTGGGATGGTACCTCCCGTCGCGAAGTAGTTGTCTAACTGGTACCTTGGTAGATGAATTTGTTTCATGCTATTGAGGGAGGAGTTATACGGGTGCGTCTCGTATAAAACCTACGGGTGCGCTCGTAGGAGTATACCATCACATAAGAAGGAATACCTATGGGTGCGCTCATAGGAAATAAGATATTGGAAATTGAAAATAATGTTATTATTGGAAAGATGTTTTGGGTCTAAACCCATAATGCTCACGAGACATTATGTCTCACGTATTTTTTTTAAAAATGTTATGTACTCAGGTAAGCAGGAAGGGTGTTAAAAGAGTCAGGTGTGGGACCGTAGCTTCTGTTGTATAAAGCATGCAATAAACAGGTTTAAACTATGGTTATGATGCGAACTTGTGATGCCCCGTTTGTAAAAATTAAATGTTTTGTATTATAAAGAATTTGTAAAATAAGTTTGAAAAAAAATTTGTGTGAAAGATTGGGGTGTTACAATTTGGTATCAGAGCCAAGGTTTAAGCGAATTAGGTTGGGTAACCATCCTAGGCTTAAACTATTGGATTAATAGTAAGAAAAGTAGTAGCACTAGGGTACTAGATAACGGGGAAGTGTCGATAATTTATAGTGTTGAAACCCACAAAATCCGGTGAATCCGGGAGTCTTGTGATAACATCAGAGCCAAAGCATATAGGTGGTTAAAATAATATTGGGCCCGTATTATTGTAATCACAGGATATGCCTTGGAAATGGTGAAGTCACAAGTGCAACCTGAGGAAACTTGGTTGTGGGTATTAGGTGAAGGGTACTTGGGAACGTAAGTTCCATAGGTAGATCACATGCTACGACTTTCGGTTATATTGATAAGTATATATATGTGAAGTAAGAAACGTGAATCTTATTCATTTTATATAGTAAATGGAGAGTGGAGATCAGAATCTTTTGAGTGAAGGACGGACAGCCAGTCATACCCCGTCTCATGGGAGTAATCCCGTCGATGATGCGGGTAATATGGGTGCTATGCCAAACCCAATACCGCAACCTCCACCTGTGACCTTGGAGGCCATACAAAATCTTATTAGCAACCTAAAGACTGAAATGAGAGAAGACATGCGTCAGATGATGAATGCTCGGCTGGGAGAACCGCACCCTAATCCTTCAGCGGATGATGCCTCTTGGAGACCTACTAACGGAGATTCGGTTACAGAGGAAGATAGTGTGGGGATGGAAGATAAGAAGAGGTGTACCTTTAAATCTTTCTTGGCATGTAAACCTACGGAATATTATGGCAGTTTTGAACCGAAGGTTACGATGCGGTGGTTACGAGAGACGGAGCAAGTATTGGAGGTCAGCAAGTGTCACGAGAAATATAAAGTTTACTATGCTTCACGACTGTTGAAGGATGACGCGTTGGTTTAGTGGAATACCTTATATGAGTTGCTTGGGAAAGACGTGATTTATAAGTGGTCGTGGACCGAATTTACTACCCGTTTGAAGAACAAATATTGCCCCCTCCGGGACATAGAGAAACTTGAAGATGAATTTCTTACTCTAAAGAAGGGTAGTTTGACCATTGCTGAATACACCAAAAAGTTTAGTGATATGTTACCATTCGTGGGAAACATCTATACTACGGAGCGGGCCCGAATTAACCGCTACGTGAAAGGCCTACCGTGGGAATATGAATTGGAGGTGAAGCGGGCAGAAACAATGGATGATGCATTTGTGGCAGCAAGGAATGTAGAAGACGTATGGAAGCGTAGAACAATGGAGAGGCAAACTTCCGGAGATAAACGTAAATTTAGTGGTGGGAGTAGTAGTTGGAACAAGAAGGGAAAGTTAGTGGTTATGTCATCTAAACAGGGAAACCGGAAGACTTGTGAAAAGTGTGGAAAATATATACGGGAGAATGTAAAACGGGAAGCTCAGCATGTTTCAACTGTGGAAGAGTCGGTCACAGAGCTAGGGAGTGTACCTACCCAAAGCTTAGCGAAGTTGAATGCTTTACTTGCCATGAAAAGGGACACTACAGCTATAATTGCCCGAAGAAAGGCGGAGAAACAATGGTGTCAACTGCGCAAAAGAAGACGGAACCTCAAAAAGTAAAGACTCGCGCATTCCAGCTTACACGGGAAGAAGCAAAAGAGACACAAGACGTGGTCTTAGGTACCTTACTAATTAATCAGATGTCTGCTTACGTGTTATTTGATTCTGGTGCTACATGTTCATTTGTGTCCCATAAGTTCGGTTTAAAACTCAATGTACCATTAGAACCGTTAGAGTATGTTTGTGAGGTCGAATTGGCGAGTTGTAAGAAGGTGGAGATAAAGCACGTGTACCGCGGCTGTGAGCTTAACATTGATGACAATAAATTTTCTTTAAATCTTCTACCGATTGGAATCAAGACTTTTGATATTGTTATTGGAATGGATTGGCTCGGAGCCAATGATGCAAAAATCACATGCGGAAAGAAGGTGGTGTCGGTAAAGATTCCAGATGGCAGCAAGGTGTACATTTATGGTGAGAAACCTAAAAGAATGTCAAGTTTTATTAGTGCAACGAAAGTACGAAGGTGCTTGGTAAAAGGATGTTCTTCCTTTATAGCGTATGTGATAGCGGAAGATAAAGTAAAGAAAATCGTGGGTGATATTGATGTGGTGAGAGAGTACCCTGAAGTTTTTCCAGACGATTTACCTGGCTTGCCACCAGAGAGACAGGTTGAATTTCGAATTGACCTTGTACCTGGAGCTTCTCCTATTGCCCATGCTCCATACCGTTTGGCCCCGACTGAAATGCGGGAGTTGATGTCACAATTACAGGAATTACTCGATAAAGGTTTTATACGCCCCAGTTCATCACCTTGGGGTGCACCGGTGCTGTTTGTCAAAAAGAAGGATGGTTCGATGCGAATGTGCATTGATTACCGTGAACTCAACAAAATCACTATTAAAAATCGTTACCCGTTACCACGCATAGACGATCTATTTAACCAATTGCAAGGCGCTGATTATTTTTCCAAGATTGACCTTCGATCCGGCTACCATCAAGTACGGGTAAGGAATGAAGATGTTGAGAAGACCGCTTTCCGCACTCGCTACGGGCATTATGAATTTTTAGTCATGCCTTTCGGTTTGACTAATGCCCCGGCAATTTTTATGGATTTAATGAATCGGGTGTGTAAGCCGTTCCTTGATAAGTTTGTTATCGTATTTATTGATGACATCCTTATCTACTCGAAGACTGCGGAGGAACATAGAAGCCATTTGAGGACAGTATTGGAAGTTCTGAAGAAAGAGAAGTTGTATGCGAAGTTTTCAAAGTGTGAGTTTTGGTTAAGGGAGGTGCAGTTTCTCGGGCATGTTTTCTCTATTCAAGGAATCAAAGTGGATCCCGCAAAGGTGGAAGTAGTGATGAAGTTGGAAACTCCAAAAACCCCGACAGAAGTAAGAAGTTTTCTTGGACTCGCCGGGTACTACCGACGATTCATCCAAGATTTTTCTCGAATTGCAGTACCTCTTACGAAGCTAACCAGAAAAGGGATAAAATTTGAATGGGGAGCGGAACAAGAGAAGGCATTCGAGACACTAAAAGAAAAATTATGTGATGCGCCAGTTCTTACTTTACCTGAGGGAACCGAAGATTTTGTGGTATACAGTGATGCCTCGAACAGAGGATTGGGTTGTGTATTAATGCAGCAGGGAAAAGTGATAGCATATGCTTCTCGCCAACTGAAAGAACCAGAAACAAGATATGCAACGCACGACTTGGAACTGGCAGCAATTGTGTTTGCATTAAAAATCTGGAGGCATTACTTATACGGAACAAAGTGTACCTTGTACACGGATCACAAAAGCTTGCAGTATGTATTCTCACATAAAGAACTCAATATGAGGCAAAGTAGGTGGCTGGAATTGATAAATGATTATGACTGTGAAATTGCCTACCACCCTGGGAAAGCAAATGTGGTAGCGGACGCCTTAAGCAGGAAAATTCATGAAAAGAAGAGTCAAGAAAGGTTGATGCAGATAGAGTTGAAATCAAGCATAATAGAAAGAATTAAAGACGCTCAAAGACAAGCATTAGAAAGTGGTGACTTGAAGAAAGAAAAGCTGGGGAAAGATGTGGTGTTTGAAGAAAATGCTCAAGGATTGAAGACAGTCAAGAACCGCGTATGGGTACCAAAGACTGGTGGAATGAGGAAGCTGATTTTAGAAGAGTCCCATAAGTCAAAGTATTCCATTCACCCAGGGAGTACAAAAACTTACCGAGATCTCAAAGAACAATATTGGTGGCCGGGAATGAAGAAAAGAATAGTTAAATACATTTTAAATGTACAACTTGTGCCCAGGTGAAGGCGGAACACCAAGCCCCGTATGGAAATACACAACCTCTGCAAATTCCAGCAGGAAAATGGGAAGATATAACTATGGACTTTATAGTTGGGTTGCCGAGAACTAGAAGGGGTCACAATTGCATATGGGTCATTGTTGACCGTTTGACCAAGAGTGCTATGTTTCTGGCAATTAAAGAAACTACACAGCTGGAAACGTTAGCATAAATATACATTGATGAAGTTTTAAGACTTCATGGAGCTCCTTTGTCGATTGTGTCTGATAGAGATCCATGATTTACCTCAAAGTTGTGGGAGGCTCTACAGGAACGATTGGGGACAAAAATTAAAATGAGTACAGCTTATCATCCCCAAAGAGATGGGCAGAGTGAACGTACCATTCAGACTGTGGAAGATATGCTACGATCGTGTGTTATAGATTTTGGTGGAAATTGGGACGAATACTTGCCATTGGTGGAGTTCTCTTATAACAACAGTTACCATTCCAGTATTGGAATGCCACCATTTGAAGCCCTATATGGTAGAAAGTGTAGAACACCTTTATGTTGGTTAGAGGCGGGGGAGACCAAGATGACGGGACCAGAGATGGTAACGATAACAAATGAAAAGATTAAAATAATTCAAGCCAATATGAAAGCTGCTCAAGATAGACAGAAGAGTTATGCAGATCTAAAGAAGAGACCTTACAATTTAAAAGAAGGTGATCTAGTGATGCTTAAGGTATCACCGTGGAAAGGTGTGGTAAGATTTGGTAAGAAGGGTAAACTGAGTCCAAGGTATATTGGACCTTTCAAGATCCTAAAAAGAGTTGGTGAACAAGCTTTCAAGTCAGAATTACCACGTGAATTGAGTGGCATACATGATACGTTTCATGTATGTTACCTGAAAAGGTACCTTGGAGAGAATGAACTTGTTATTCCATTGGAAGACTTAAAGGTAGAGGCCCCGAATAAGTTGATAGAAGAACCAGAGGAGATGCTAGAAGTGAGAACCAAAAAGTTGAGGAACAAGGAAATTGACTTAGTCTTAGTCAAGTGGAAACACTCATCGGGTTCAGACTTAACTTGGGAGACTCTAGAAGACATGAAGAAAAGATACCCGGATTTCACGAACTATGAAAAGATTCCGAGGACGGAATCCTCTTAAGGGGAAGAGGTTGTAAGAACCCGAGGAAATTTGTAATAAAATGTAAAATAATTATGTGCAATAGTAAAGTTATGAAAAAGAGCAAATTGGTCTTTTGCCATGTTTTGGACCTTAATGTAAAATATTTTTGTGATTATGGGCATTAATGTAAGAAGTAAAAGTATGGTGTAATAAAAAATTAAATTATGGTGCCAAATTGGAAGAAAAATAACTAGAGGGTTAGAAATGAAAATTTGGAAGTATAAATAGGAGAAAAATCTCCATGATTCCCAGAAATTTACAGAAGCATCGGGAGAAAGCGAGAGTTGGGCAGGTTCTCGAAGATTTTGGAGAGTTTGAGTAGAAATCGGGAATTAACTTGAAGATTTCGATTCCTAGGTTATTCAAGGTGAGAATTCCATCTCTATAATCTAGTTGGATCATTATGGGGTTAGTTTGATTTTGTAGAAATGAGTTCCAGAAGTTGGTGTGGAGTTGTTTTAAGTTCTTATCTTAGAAACCATGCTCTAAACATCACTGGAACTTAATTTCATTTCTGGAATCAATCAAAAGTAGGAAAAATTGCTAATTTTCCTCAAGAACCCTAAATTAAGAATTTATGTGATTAAGTTGTTTCTATGGGTTAAAACCTGATGTAAACTGAAGGTTTTAGTCATAGAATGATATATATTGGTTAGGTTAAGTATTAAGGACTTAATAGACCAAAACAGTGGGCTGCAACACAAAAATCGGGCAAAAACTCGTATCTGCAGCACAGACACGAGTCGTGCTCTTTTTGCCTAGCATGAGCACGAGTCGTGCTCCACTATTTAAGTCAAAAATAGCATTGTACTTACAGATCGCGACGCGATCCATATATGGTTGCGACGCGACCCTGTGCCTGGACCAAACTGCAGAAATGCAGTGAGCATTCTGCCAAGTGAACTTTGATTTTGGAAGTTGGGGTTAGACTTGTCCGTTTGACCTCAAATTTTAAATATAAGTCCCTTATGGTCCAAAACTTTGTGGAAAATTGTCGGAATGGAAATACGACCTCCCGAGAGTACTGTAGCAAAATACGCGTATTTCGGGAAAGTTTACAAATTTAAGAAAGCTAGTTTAACAAGGGTTGCAGTTTAATTATAACCCGTAGTTGCATGATATGGCACTCTTGTGCTGTAAAACTAGTTATGGTATATATGAATCAAGTATAAATGTATATTTTGAATATAATAGGTGGTGGTTCAAATACGGATAACCAAGTGAAAGGAAAAGGAGTTCAAGAAGCTAAATAACTCCTAGATGACTCGAGGTGAGTGTTATGCGGATTTTTGAGTACATAGCAAAATGAGTTTGATTAAAAAATGTTTTGGAGTCAAAGTGGTTTTATGGCTTTAATATTATTTTATGAAAAATATGTTTATAATGTGTACAAAAAGAGAAACAGAAATACAGTGAACTAATAATGTGATTGGCCCATGTTGATGAGTTGGTTAGTATCCGGATAAAGATCACGGCCTGCTGCGGTAGGGGTGGTCAAAGACACTACTGGGATGGTACCTCCCGTTGAGAAGTAGTTGTCTAACTGGTACCTTGGTAGATGAATCCGTTTCATGCTATTGAGGGAGGAGTTATACGGGTGTGTCTCGTATAAAACCTACGGGTGCGCTCGTAGGAGTATAACATCACATAAGAAGGAATACCTATGGGTGCGCTCATAGGAAATAAGATATTGGAAATTGAAAATAATGTTATTATTGGAAAGATGTTTTGGGTCTAAACCCATAATGCTCACGAGACATTATGTCTCACGTATTTTTTTTAAAAATGCTATGTACTCAGGTAAGCAGGAAGGGTGTTAAAAGAGTCAGGTGTGGGACCGTAACTTCTGTTGTATAAAGCGTGCAATAAACAGGTTTAAACTATGGTTATGATGCGAACTTGTGATGCCCCGTTTGTAAAAATAAAATGTTTTGTATTATAAAGTATTTGTAAAATAAGTTTGAAAACAAAATTTGTGTGAAAGATTGGGGTGTTACACCATATTAAAATCAAATCAAAGTATGATGCTCTAATTAAATTAAAAGAATCAAACTTAAATGCTATAATTAAACTTCAAATCAAAGTAGATTGTTATAATCAAATAATAACCTATTTTTTTTATAAGACTCTATTTTTATAAACACTACATTAAATTTTATAAAACTCTTAAGATGCTTGTGTTAGTGGGGAATTATGAAGACCACCAAAAGTAAAAGGTTATTTCCATTGTCTCCCACTCACACCTCCCATCATCTTTCCTTTCATTTTTCTCCCAACACATTATTCTCATCACCATTCAAACCATTTCTATTCTTTCTCTCCCTATCAATCTCGAAATTCCTCCTAGAAATCTTTATTTTTCAGCCAAGAACACTCCAATATACTCAAATCTCCATCCCTCTTGAAGCATTCATCAATGTATGTTGTTAAAAGTTCCAAATTCATACATGAAACAAATTAAATCCACCAAACTATCTAAAACTCATTTTATGCATAAACCTGATTTTTCTCAGAATCCCATAAATAAAATAAGAAGTTCTGGAAATTTTCAGAAAATAACTTATTTTTATTGAATTACTATAATTATTGCAATATAATAAGGCAATAATTCACATAAAATATTTTTTTAGTCAATAAATTCTGGGAAAATTCTAGGATGACCCATACATTGAGTAAAGTGGATTTATGAAGTTTCATGCATTTATATTACTGTTTTATGCTTATTTTGTATTTTATTTTGTTGTAGATAAATAAATAGCAAAATATAGTTATGTATGTTAAAAACTAGATTTTATATTTTTCGCACCTTATTAACATTTTAACGACCCCATGACAAAATTTACAGATTTAATGATTTTATGATAATTTCAGAATGTTTCATTACTGTTTAGTATTTAAAACCATTTTCCTAAGTATCTAAGCATGTAAAAATGTATTTTTAAAGATTATTTCATATAAATAATTGTTTATAATATATAAAATCTGTAAATACTTATAATTTGACAATTTATTATTTTAATAAGAAATTATTAAAATCTTGCCTAAAGTGAAAATATAAATTAATTAAGCAAAGTAATTAATTCAATTTAAAATTCATCTAACCTATGAATACATTAATATTCAAAACAAAATTGGATTATTGTTAATTCATCTAATATAAGAATATGTGTCTAATTATTTTTATTAATACTCTATTTCTGTTTAGTAGTTCCTAAACCAAAACTATTAATTATAATAGGTTCCACGTCGTTTTGACCCGAGCCGTCTATCGTACAACACGCGTATTCCGTTTGGACTAATGTGAGTTATCTACCCCATATTTTATAATTTTCAATACTTTTGGGGTGTATCATGTGGTTTTAATATGTTCCAACTTCATTTTATTATTTTAACTCAATTAAGACATTGTTGGGACATTTATACATGAATCATTATTTGTATAATTATTGTTTGTTTACGCTACATGTACTTGTAGTGGATTACCATTTTTAGTCTAATCTCCATGACTATGCCCGTATTATTGAAGTACGTTATGGACAATAATAGCGCTCCATGTACTTGTAGTGTATGATGATTAGATGCTCCATCCTATATATATATATATATATATATATATATATATATATATATATATATATATATATATATATATATATATATATATATATATATATATATATATATATATATATATATATATATATATATATGGTGAGGACTTATTATTGTTGTTATCATTTGTTAATCAATTTTTGATTTATAAACTGTTATCTCGATAACATTTGCTTGCCAACTTCAAAAGAAAACAAATTTCAAATTATTCAAACTCGCGATTTTCTTTAATAAAACTAGATTACTCACCAACTCTCGTAGTTTACCTGTTTTTACCCATGATGCAGATTTGAAGAATGAAGTTGATGAAAAGTAGGGTGTACCTTAGAAACCCACAAGACTATTTAAATTTGATGTAATAAATGTTGTTGTATTTGTGTAACACCCCTTTCTCAAACCATATTTAAATACAGTTTACATTACAAACATATTTTACAACTCGTGACTATGAAGTAGTCACTTAATTTTTTTTTACAAACTTATTCTGAAGGGGATATTATAGACTCAATACAGAAACCATAATTTAAATTTACTGTATGTACTCTGGTCCCAACTTCAATACCTGCTCCTTTTACCTAAGTACATAGCATTTAAAAAAATAGTACGTGAGACATAAAGCCTCGTGAGTAATATAGGTTTTAGACCCAAAACATTTCTGCTCAAAACTTGAACTAATAACAAGTATACTGCTAAAAACTCATTTTCATAATAAATCTCAAATCTCTTTACTTTTCTATTTTCAAAACTCAAAAACATTTTCTTTCTCAAAATATGCTTCTTTCTTTAAAACTGCTTTCATTCTTTAAAACCGCTTTCTTTCTCATTTACTTGTGACCAACTGAAACTCATGAATTAGTTTATTTTAATTCATTCTACTGACTCCCCTTGCGGGACAGAACGGATCCACCCGCAAGGTTATGCTATCTCTGTCTCCCCTTTATGACTTGGAACAGATCCAAACACAAAGGGTATGCTAAGCTAGACAACTACTTCGCGACGGGAGGTACCACCCCAGTAGTGTCTTCAGATCTCCCGATTATGTGGGCGATCCTAGTCCGGACAACTGACTCTTATTACTTTATTAGCTTTAGTTCTTGTCTCATTACTTTCTTCATTTCATCTCAAATTGGTCAAATGAGACACAATTTATAATAAACTCAAACTTATAAACTTTTAAACTCATAATCAAAAATACTTTCAAAACTAGCTTCAACATCTCTAGCTCTTATATAGAGCTTCTTTCAAAACTTTTCAAACTATTCTTCTTTAAAACTGAACTTCTTTAAAATCTCTTTTAAACATTTAGCTATTAGAGCTACTTTCAAAACTGTTTCCAAACTTTAGTATTTGCAAATATTTGGAAATCTCATTTTCTAAAAATATTATTTTGCTATGTACTAGAGAAATCCTCATAAAACTCACTTTGGTGTAACTACGGTTCACTAAGCTTCTCGTACACCCTTCCCTTTTCCGTGCTCAACAATGTTCGAAGCACCACCTATACAAGTAGCATATATATTTAATAAATGTATACTACAACTAACTCTATGACTTAAGAGTCTCATATGACATAACTACAGGCCATACAAATGTATAACCTTAAATTACTAATTTTACAATTTTTTCCGAGATACACGTATTTTGCTACAGTACTCTCGGGAGGTCGTATTTCGGTTCCGACAATTTTCCACAAAGTTTTGGACCATAAGGGACTTATGTTTAAAATTTGAGGTCAAACGGACAAGGCTAACCCCAACTTCCAAAAATCAAAACTCAAAATCTACTTCAGTACATTACACGGGTCCGATTTTCGTTCTGCAGATTCCTGTTTTCGCATATTAAGCTCTTATTTCACCACTTAATTGTTAGGGGATTATTCCAAGTCATAAACCTTCGGTTTTTATCAAGTTTTAGCTTGTAGAAATTGTAATTTATCAACAATTTCATAACAACCCGTTTTTAACATTTTTCACCAAAAATACAAATTTTTGAAATTAATCACTTAGGATTGTCTTAATGCATCCTAAATGATCCTTTGAGCCTAACAAAACACTAAGAATCATATGAAATCAGTTCTAACTCATAAACCCATTTCTAGGGTTCATGGCTAAAAACCCATTTCATCATCTTTGCATCAAAGCTTCAATTCCTTAGAATTACCAACTATTACATGCTACTTTAACCATTTCTAACACTTTAGGTTCATCAAAACCACCTGAACATACAAACCCGTGACTTAGGGTTCTTGAGCAAAATTACCATTTTTTCTTAATTTTCACATATTCTATGACTAGAACATGCTTAAATGGTGATTTTGAGCAAGATGATTCCATTAAGACCATAAATTCTGGAAAATCAGAAGTTGAGAATCAACTCCCGTTCAAGACTTGGAGCTTAGAACAAGAAAATCTTACCCTTCAAGGCTTGGAATCACCAATTCCAAGTGTTCCTTTGATTCCTTTGCTGAATTTTCCCAAGCCTCTTCTCCTCCCGTGCTCTCCCTCTCGTTCTCTCTAGCTTTCTCTGGACTCTTCTACTGATTTCTCAATAATGAGAGAATAACTCTCTTATTATTTATATATTTAATATTTATAAAACATTTGCATTTTAGTCCCTAGCCTTCCAACTCTTTCACAAAAATGGTCCTAAGCTCATAATCTTGCATACAAAGTTTCATTAACTTCTAACTTGACATTTTCTTCACATTTTGGTCATTTTTATGTTAAATGACCATTCTGCCCTTTTTCGACCTAATCTCACCATTCACACGTTAAAACTCCAAATTTCACATAACTTATATTTCTTATAATATTATTTTACAAATAGCATAATATTTTACATAATGGTCTTATAATGTGTCAAAAGACCATTTTACCCT
The DNA here is from genome assembly GCA_023525715.1 of Cichorium intybus. NCBI lineage: Eukaryota > Viridiplantae > Streptophyta > Magnoliopsida > Asterales > Asteraceae > Cichorium > Cichorium intybus. The sequence continues at coordinate 29,338,816 of CM042015.1, forward strand.
TTTGCAACTTTTGCGGGTTCTTACAGTCACCCCTCCTTATGCAGATTCCGTCCTCGGAATCTTTTCGTAATTTGTGAAATCTGGATATCTTCTTTTCATTTCTCCTAGCGTCTCCCAAGTTAGGTTTGACCCTAATGGGTGCTTCCACTTGACTAGTACTAAGTCAATCTCCTTGTTCCTTAACTTCTTAGTCTGCATTTCTAGAATTGCTTCAGGTTCTTCAATCATTTTGCTAGGAGTCTCCACCCTCAAATCTGTATACGGTATCACTAACTCTTCTTTTCCAAAGTACTTTTTCAGATAGCATACATGAAAGGTATCATGTATTCCACTGAGTTCTGGTGGTAACTCCAGCTTGAATGCTTGCAATCCCACTCTCTTCAGGATTCTAAAAGGTCCAATGTATCTTGGACTCAGCTTTCCTTTCTTGCCAAATCTGACTACACCCTTCCACGGTGTCACTTTTATCATCACTAGATCACCTTCTTGTAAGTCATACGGTCTTTTCTTTAAATTGGAGTAACTCTTCTGTCGGTCTTGTGCTGCTTTCATGTTTGCTTGAACCACTCCAATCTTCTCATTGGTCACTCTAACAATTTCTGGTCTTGTCAACTTAGTCTCACCCGCCTCCAACCAGCATAAAGGAGTTCTACACTTTCTACCATACAATGCCTCAAAAGGTGGTATTTTAATGCTAGAATGGTAGCTATTGTTATATGCAAACTCCAATAAGGGCAGGTGTTCATCCCAACTGCCTCCAAAATCCATCACGCATGATCGTAGCATGTCTTCTACTGTCTGAATCGTTCGTTCGCTCTGACCATCCGTTTGTGGATGATACGCTGTGCTTAGCTGAATTTTTGTCCCCATTTTCTCTTGTAAAGCTCTCCAAAAGTTAGAGGTAAACCTGGGGTCTCTGTCTGACACGATAGACAACGGTGCACCATATCTTCTTAACACTTCATCTATGTACAACTAGGCTAACTTCTCCAATGGAGTAGTTTCTTTTATGGCTAGAAATAGTGCACTCTTGGTCAACCGGTCCACTATGACCCATATACTATCACATCCTTTTCTCGTCCTCGGTAGCCCCACAATGAAATCCATGGTTACATCTTCCCATTTCCCTGCTGGAATGTGCAAGGACTGAGCATCTCCATGCGGGACCTGATGTTCCGCCTTGACTTGTGCACAAATGACACACTTGGAGATGTACTTAGCTATCCTCTTCTTCATTCCAGGCCACCAATACTGTCTTCTCAGATCTTGATAAGTCTTGGTACTCCCTGGATGTATGGAATACTTTGACTTATGCGACTCTTCTAAAATCAGCTTTCTCAAACCTCCTGCTTTCGGTACCCAAATGCGGTTTCTGAAGGTCTTTAATCCTTGACTATTGGTTTCAAACTGCATGTCTTTTTCTAGTTTCTCAGCTTTTAAGTCTCCACTTTCTTCAACTTTCTGCTGAGCTGCTTTAATCTGCTCTATAATACTGGACACTAGCTCTATACGCATCGATCTTGCCTTGATTCTTTTCTCAGGAACTTTTCTACTTAATGCATCTGCTACTACATTTGCTTTACCTGGATGGTATACAATGTCGCAATCATAGTCACTGATAAGCTCTAGCCATCTGCTCTGTCTCATGTTCAACTCTTTTTGAGTGAACACATACTGTAAACTCTTGTGATCAGTAAATAGCTTGCACTTTGTACCATACAAGTAATGTCTCCAAATCTTCAAGGCAAATACGATCGCTGCAAGCTCTAAATCGTGGGTAGTATACTTTGTCTCTGGATCTTTCAGTTGTCTGGAAGCGTATGCTATAACCTTCCCTCTTTGCATCAATACACAGCCAAACCCCCGATGCGAGGCATCGCTGTACACTTCAAAGTCTTCTGTCCCATCTGGTAACGTAAGGACAGGCGCGTTACACAACTTCTCTTTTAATGTAGCGAAAACTCTTTCTTGTTCTTCTTGCCATATGAATTTCTCTTCTTTCCGGGTTAATCGTGTAAGTGGCACTGCTATACGGGAGAAATCTTGAATAAATCTCTGGTAATACCCGGCAAGTCCGAGAAAACTTCTAACTTTAGTTGGCGTCTTGGGAGGCTCCCATTTCATCACGGCTTCAAATTTTGACGGGTCAACTTTTATACCTTGGATAGAAACAACATGTCCAAGGAACTGCACCTCTCGCATCCAAAACTCGCACTTGGAGAACTTTGCATACAGCTGTTCTCGTTTCAAAGTCTCAAGCACTGTTCGCAGGTGGTTTGCATGCTCTTCTCTGTTCTTTGAGTATATCAGTATGTCATCAATGAACACTATAACAAATCGGTCTAGGAACGGTTTACAGACCCGATTCATTAAGTCCATAAAAACCGCTGGTGCATTGGTAAGACCGAATGGCATCACTAGGAACTCGTAATGCCCGTATCGAGTACGGAACGCTGTCTTCTCCACATCACTCTCTTTCACCCTGACTTGGTGATAGCCAGATCTCAAATCAATATTTGAAAAATAATATGCTCCTTGTAACTGGTCGAATAAATCGTCTATTCTGGGCAACGGGTAACGATTCTTGACAGTAATCTTGTTCAATTCTCTATAATCAATGCACATACGCATTGATCCATCTTTCTTCTTTACAAGTAGAACTGGAGCACCCCACGAAGAAGAACTAGGCCTAATAAAGCCTTTATCTAGTAACTCTTGCAATTGGGACATTAATTCCCGTATTTTTGTCGGTGCTAACCGGTACGGTGCTCGTGCTATTGGGGAAGCTCCTGGAACAAGATCTATCCTGAACTCAACTTGCCTTTCTGGTGGCAAGCCTGGTAACTCATCTGGGAAAACTTCTGGGAATTCTTTTACTACTTCTATGTCTTTATACGTCTGCTTTACTTTGTCTTCAGTCATCACATAAGCCAGGAAAGATACACACCCATTCCTGATACATCTTCGGGCTTTTGCCACACTAATAAGACTTGGCACATGCTTGCTTCTTTCTCCATACACGTACACCTTAGCTCCTAGGGTTTTAACAGACACCCTCTTCTGCCCACAAGCTATCTTCGCGTCATTGGCACCAAGCCAATCCATCCCAATTATCACATCAAAGGACTTAATTCCAATGGGAAGAAGATTAAGTTGAAACTTCTTGCCATTGATATCAAGTTCACAATTTCGGTACATATGCTGAACTTCAACGAATTTTCCATCTGCTACTTCCACTTCAAAGATCATGTCTAGAAATTCTAACGGGACTCTCAATTTGGCTCCGAATTCATGGGACACGAACGAATATGTAGAACCAGAATCAAATAGCACATATGCAGGTATCAAGTTGATCAGTAGTATACCTGAGACAACATCGTGCGTCTCCCTTGCCTCGTCTCTGGTGATCTGAAAAGCTCGAGTCTTCACCTTCTGTGGCTCCGTCTTTTTCTGAGCGGTGGACACCATAGTCTCCCCTCCCTTATTTGGGCAGTTGGAACTATAGTGCCCAATCTGGTGGCACGAAAACACTCCACTTCACTAGCTTTCTTTGCCTTGCAGTCTTTCATTTTGTGACCAAATCCGCCACAGTTGAAACAGGCACTAGACCCTGCACGACACTCGCCACTATGTTCTCTTCCACACTTCTCACACTTCCTTACATTCCCCTGTCGAGTCTGACTAAGGCTTGTTTTCCCTTTCTTCTTTGAAATCCCGCTACTACTCACTGTCTTTCTCTTGTCACTGAAACTGGGTCTTTCTTCGTTTCGACGTTTTCCCACATCTTCCACGTTTCGAGCAGCAATTATGGCACCGTCTAAAGTATCAGCTTTCTTTACTTCCAACTCCTAGTTCCATGGTAATCCCCGAACATAACGGTTAATTCGGGACCGCTCGCTGGGATAGGATTCTCCCACGAAAGGCAGCATGTCACAAAACCTCTTCGTATATTCGTCAATCGACGAGTCTCCTTTCTTTATCATCAAGAAATCTTCGTTCATCTTTTCTAGATCTCTCGTGGGACAGAATTTATCTTTAAGACACGAGACAAACTCCGCCCACGACCAGCCATACACAACGTCTTTCCCCAAACTCTCGTATTTGGTATTCCACCACACTAAAGCATCATCTTTCAATTGCCGGGAGGCATAATTGACTTGGTCTTTTTCATCACACTTGCTAGCTTGCATCACCTGTTCGATTTCCTGGATCCATCTCATTGTCACCTTCGGCTCAAAACTGCCGTGGTACTCTGGCGGTTTACAAGCCATGAAGGACTTAAAGGAACAGCCCTTCTCCTTCCTTCTGTTTTCTCCGCTGGCTTCTTCCTCAGTCGTCTTTTTAGAGACTTCTTGTGAGGAATGGGCACAAGGTTCACCCATTCGGCTATCGATAATGTCATTCACATCTTGCTTTAGCTCATTTCGTAAATTATTGATCAGATACTGAATTGCTTCCATAGTGACAGGTTGAGGTGGTGGGTTTGGCTCAGCTCCATCATTTCGAATAACATGTCCGGGTCCACTTCCTCTTGAAGAAGTGTGACTGCCCTCACCCCTGTCAGCTGATGATGTCTGTCTTCCTCCTTCCATTACTATATAGATGAACAAAATTTCTGTTTAATAAACATTTCTATATAGTATTTCGTAAACGGTAGCATATTATCTCCCTATCTCGACTGCACTTTTATAACAGTCATACTCACTCTATAACTTCTATAGGTCTAAGTGTACCTCTACATTACTAAGGCACCTTACTACTACTCTTGCTAGTTTAAGCCTAGGATGGTATTCCAACCTAATTCGCTTAAACTATGGCTCTGATACCAAAACTGTAACACCCCTTTCTCAAACCATATTTAAATACAGTTTACATTACAAACATATTTTACAACTCGTGACTATGAAGTAGTCACTTAATTTTTTTTTACAAACTTATTCTGAAGGGGATATTACAGACTCAATACAGAAACCATAATTTAAACTTACTGTATGTACTCTGGTCCCAACTTCAACACCTGCTCCTTTTACCTAAGTACATAGCATTTAAAAAAAATAGTACGTGAGACATAAAGCCTCGTGAGTAATATGGGTTTTAGACCCAAAACATTTCTGCTCAAAACTTGAACTAATAACAAGTAGACTGCTAAAAACTCATTTTCATAATAAATCTCAAATCTCTTTACTTTTCTATTTTCAAAACTCAAAAACATTTTCTTTCTCAAAATCTGCTTTTTTCTTTAAAACTGCTTTCATTCTTTAAAACCGCTTTCTTTCTCATTTACTTGTGACCAACTGAAACTCATGAATTAGTTTATTTTAATTCATTCTACTGACTCCCCTTGCGGGACAGAACGGATCCACCCGCAAGGTTATGCTATCTCTGTCTCCCCTTTATGACTTGGAACAGATCCAAACACAAAGGGTATGCTAAGCTAGACAACTACTTCGCGACGGGAGGTACCACCCCAATAGTGTCTTCAGATCTCCCGATTATGTGGGCGATCCTAGTCCGGACAACTGACTCTTATTACTTTATTAGCTTTAGTTCTTGTCTCATTACTTTCTTCATTTCATCTCAAATTGGTCAAATGAGACACAATTTATAACAAACTCAAACTTATAAACTTTTAAACTCATAATCAAAAATACTTTCAAAACTAGCTTCAACATCTCTAGCTCTTATATAGAGCTTCTTTCAAAACTTTTCAAACTATTCTTCTTTAAAACTGAACTTCTTTAAAATCTCTTTTAAACATTTAGCTATTAGAGCTACTTTCAAAACTGTTTCCAAACTTTAGTATTTGCAAATATTTGGAAATCTCATTTTCTAAAAATATTATTTTGCTATGTACTAGAGAAATCCTCATAAAACTCACTTTGGTGTAACTACGGTTCACTAAGCTTCTCGTACACCCTTCCCTTTTCCGTGCTCAACAATGTTCGAAGCACCACCTATACAAGTAGCATATATATTTAATAAATGTATACTACAACTAACTCTATGACTTAAGAGTCTTATATGACATAACTACAGGCCATACAAATGTATAACCTTAAATTACAAATTTTACAATTTTTTTCCGAGATACGCGTATTTTGCTACAGTACTCTCGGGAGGTCGTATTTCGGTTCCGACAATTTTCTACAAAGTTTTGGACCATAAGGGACTTATGTTTAAAATTTGAGGTCAAACGGACAAGGCTAACCCCAACTTCCAAAAATCAAAACTCAAAATCTACTTCAGTACATTACACGGTCGTGTAATGTTTGCCTTGCAGATTACACGGCCGTGTAATACTGCTGGCCTGATTTCGAGTCCGATTTTCGTTCTGCAGATTCATGTTTTCGCGTATTAAGCTCTTATTTCACCACTTAATTGTTAGGGGATTATTCCAAGTCATAAACCTTCGGTTTTTATCAAGTTTTAGCTTGTAGAAATTGTAATTTATCAACAATTTCATAACAACCCGTTTTTAACATTTTTCACCAAAAATACAAATTTTTGAAATTAGTCACTTAGGATTGTCTTAATGCATCCTAAATGATCCTTTGAGCCTAACAAAACACTAAGAATCATGTGAAATCAGTTCTAACTCATAAACCCATTTCTAGGGTTCATGGCTAAAAACCCATTTCATCATCTTTGCATCAAAGCTTCAATTCTTTAGAATTACCAACTATTACATGCTACTTTAACCATTTCTAACACTTTAGGTTCATCAAAACCACCTGAACATACAAACCCGTGACTTAGGGTTCTTGAGCAAAATTACCATTTTTCTTAATTTTCACATATTCCATGACTAGAACATGCTTAAATGGTGATTTTGAGCAAGATGATTCCATTAAGACCATAAATTCTGGAAAATCAGAAGTTGAGAATCAACTCCCGTTCAAGACTTGGAGCTTAGAACAAGAAAATCTTACCCTTCAAGGCTTGGAATCACCAATTCCAAGTGTTCCTTTGATTCCTTTGCTGAATTATCCCAAGCCTCTTCTCCTCCCGTGCTCTCCCTCTCGTTCTCTCTAGCTCTCTCTGGACTCTTCTACTGATTTCTCAATAATGAGAGAATAACTCTCTTATTATTTATATATTTAATATTTATAAAACATTTGCATTTTAGTCCCTAGCCTTCCAACTCTTTCACAAAAATGGTCCTAAGCTCATAATCTTGCATACAAAGTTTCATTAACTTATAACTTGACATTTTCTTCACATTTTGGTCATTTTTATGTTAAATGACCATTCTGCCCTTTTTCGACCTAATCTCACCATTCACATGCTAAAACTCCAAATTTCACATAACTTTTATTTCTTATAATATTATTTTACAAATAGCATAATATTTTACATAATGGTCTTATAATGTGTCAAAAGACCATTTTACCCTTTTGCAACTTTTGCGGGTTCTTACAATTTGGATTTGTATTTGTATGTTGTGGATCTTGTTTGCATACTTAGTACTTAATTGAATCTAATCATATTATAACATAGTTGTCATGAGACTTTGATCAATATATCACGCCTTGATCGATTCCGCCAAGGTTCGGGGTGTGACAAATTGATATCAGAGCCCTTGACTATAGGGAATTAGGTTAATTGCCTTGACCTAGTCTATAGCCTCTAGGGTCCTCTCGTATGCTAGTTTATAAAATGCACACACAACTGCATGCAACTCGCACTTAAAAAATCCTAGGAATACCTTTGTGTGCTAATTGCTCCCTTATGTGCTTACGTATTATTCCCGACACTTATATGTGTGCATACACTTGTGAATTTTCTCCTCTTTCTCTTAAAATCACACACATACTCAAATGGTTTCAAAATAAAATTTTATATACATATATATGTTGGAAATCATGTGTTCATGTAATTAGTTTCACAAAACTTGAATTTGCAACGGAAGCATAAAAGATGAACACGAATTTCTTTTCAAGAGGATCATGCTACATGCATGTAAAGATCAAAATGAAGAAGAAGCATAGATAGAGTTCAAGATCATACCCCTTCTTCTTGACCTTAGTTTGGACGATTTTGATGACAAGGAATCAAGCTAGAAACCCTCTATAGCTTAGTCCACCACAAGTAAGATCACCTTAGATGCTAGTCTTCAAAACTTGCAAGATGAACACCTTTAATCCTTGAGCTTGAAAAACGATTTTTGCATGCAACAAAGGAGTGTTCTTGGCTGGTGTTTAGAGCATGAAAGTGAAGGTTATCCTCTCTCCAAAATGGCCGAGAATAATAGTAGTCAAGTGTGGAGTATGAAGAGTTATTTTAAACAAAAGAGCCTAGTCAATTCTTGGAGACATAAAGCATCTTGTATACTTTTAATGTTCAAACTCATGCTCCTTGGGGAGACCATGAGAGGGCCGGCCATATGGGTCAAAAAGGCAAGAGAATCATGCTTTTATTATTTATAAAGAATTGTCAAAAGTTCTTATAAATAATAAACCTTCATTTCCAAATCTAACCCTTTCATTTATTCACTTATATATATACTTATAACTAACATATATATAATTATATATATATGTTTATATAAATATATATATCTTCTATAATGTATTATATGTATTCAAATATATATATTTTCATAAAATATAAATATTTATACATTTATACACACATGTGAAATTCATTTTAACACTTAAAATAAGAAAAGGGTTAGGTGGTTATCATTTAAACCATCTAACAATTAAATGATATAAATAATCATATACATACTCATATTGATTCATCTCATATGAATCATAACTTAGAGTAATTATTAATTTCCATAAAATAATAATTCTCTGAATAAATTGCAAGTATTATATCATTTGACGATAAATCAAATTCATTGTATCAAATGATCAAATTGGTGTCTAACTTGTTATTGGTGTGACCCTATAGGATCATGTGTTATTAGTAATATTATTTTATGATCATCCTTGGGCATACAGAACTAACAATCTCCCACTTGCACAAGGTTGCATCATAGAATGACATTGACAGTGATAGACGTCTAGCAACACTTCACTGTCCCCAATAACACATGACTTAATGCCATTCAACAACATCCAATTCTTTAGAAAGCTCGAGGCTCTAATTGATGTACAAGGTTATCTATCAATTATCCCTTTGTCACAGACATCATGTTGAACGTGAGACATGGATCTTAATCATTCTCATAGTATGTTCAACTTTCAATCAGGCGCCTTAGATGTCTAACTCTCAACACATAAGAGGAACAAATCCCGTCTTGAGTACATACGCCCCTCATATAGTTAGTACTATACATGAGTATGGTCTGTATGATTGTCTATTTTTCAAGAACAACGATGAACCATATCAAAGCATAGCACTTCCTATACTTGAGTCCCAAATATGTATCTCAGGTCTAAGGATACAATGATAATACCTTTATTCAAGAATCACTTATGACGATGATCCATGGAGTGATTTTGAAACGGGTCAAGTCCAATACTTGTTCACTAACGAGTACCTATGAATTTGGTTGCAACCTTTTGCTACTTTTACCCATAAAAGTCAACCAATCCAATTCATATTAGTCTTACTTCATAATTGCTCCCACAAATATGATCGACTATGGACATTTAGAATAATCAGATTATTCAAGGATTAAACATGCTAATATTAAAACACAAAATTATGAATGAAACATCACGTCACATATATTGCATAATAATTTTTGTTTACATAGTTTCATATTCATAAAACACTAAACACAAATCAAATCCATTCATTAGAAAAACGAAGTCCTATACCCTTAGCGTGACTTTCATGCTTAGCTTGGGGTAAAGGCTTCGTGAATGGGTCTGCCAAATTCTGATCTGTATGAACCTTGTGAATACTTATTTCACCATTCTTAACTTCATGTCGTATGTAGTTATACATTCGGTGAATATGTTTGGTCTTTTGATGCGATCTAGGTTCCTTTGCTTGAGCTATAGCACCTAGATTATCACAGAATATTTCTATAGGGTCCCGAATGGAAGGAACAACCCCTAGATCTTCAATGAACTTTCTCATCCAGACAGCTTCTTGAGCAGCTTCCGAAGCAGCAACATATTCTGATTCTGTAGTGGATTGTGCAATCACTTCTTGTTTGGAACTCTTCCAAGACACGGCTCCTCCATTTAAAATAAATACATACCCATATTGAGATCTCGAATCATCCCTATCTGTTTGGAAGCTTGCGTCAGTGTAACCCTTTACCTTCAAGCTTTCTTCCAAACCACCGTAAACTAAGAACATATCTTTATTTCTTCTCAAGTACTTAAGAATGTTCTTTACAGCAGTCCAGTGGGCTTCACCTGGGTTCTGTTGATATCTACTAGTCATGCTTAAGGCACATGAGACGTCGGGCCTAGTGCACAGCATGGCATACATGATAGACCCAATTGCCGAAGCATATGGGACATGTTTCATCCTTTCAAGTTCAGTCCTAGTGTTTGGGCACTGAGACTTACTTAGGATGGTGCCATGTGGTATTGGCAAGAATCCTCTTTTGGAGTCTTGCATCTTGAACCTTTTCAAGATTTTATCAATATATGCACTTTGGCTTAGACCAATAAGTCTCTTAGATCTATCTCTATAGATCTTTATCCCTAATACATAAGCAGCTTCTCCTAAGTCCTTCATTGAGAAACAGTTCTCAAGGAATGCTTTGACACCTTTTAAGGTTGAGATGTCATTTCCAAATAAAAGTATGTCATCTACATACAATACTAGGAATATGACTATGCTCCCACTAGCTTTCTTGTAAACACAGGAGTCATCCTCATTTTTGATGAATCCAAAATTTGTAATCTTTTCATCAAAGCGGATGTTCCATGTTCGAGATGCTTGCTTTAATCCATAGATTGATCTTTTAAGCTTGCACACTTTGTTTGGATGCTTGGGATCGACAAAACCTTCAGGTTGATCCATATAGACATCTTCCAATAAGTGTCCATTTAGGAAAGCGGTCTTGACATCCATTTGCCATATCTCATAATCATAGTATGCTGCTATGGCAAAAAGTATCCTAATTGACTTGATCATTGCCACTAGTGAAAAGGTCTCATCATAGTCTATACCATGAGTTTGTGAGTATCCTTTAGCGAAAAGTCTAGCCTTAAAAGTGTGAACATTTCCATCCACGTCGGTTTTCTTCTTGAAAACCCATTTGTTCCCAACAGTCTTACAATTGGTGGGAAGATTAACCAAGTCCCATACTTGGTTATCGTGCATGGATTGCATCTCAGTGTTCATGGCTTCAAGCCATTTATCAGATTCAGGAACTGACATTGCACTCTGGTAGTTGACGGGTTCATCAGAATATATCGTATAACATTCCTCTTCCATCATTAGGTAACCATACCTTTCAGGTTCAAATCGAACTCTACCAGATCCGCGAACATCTTGTGTTACAATTTGTTCATGATCAACTGTTTGTTCAGGTTCAACAATTTCTTGTTGAATGCTAGATCCAATTTCTTGTGTATCAAGCTGTGGTTCCTGAAGTTCTTCAAGTTCCACAAACCTCCCACTAGCCTCTTCCGTCAGAAACTTGTTTTCTAGGAATTCAACTTTTCGAGAAATAAATATCTTATTCTCTACGGGATTGTAGAAGTAGTATCCAAGACAATCTTTCGGATACCCTACAAAGATACACTTGATTGAACGGGGTTCTAGTTTGTTTGAAGCTTCTTGTCTAACATAAGCTTCACAACCCCATACCTTGAGATAGGATAAAGATGGAACCCTTCCATGCCATATCTCATAAGGCGTTTTATCTACCTTCTTAGTAGGTGCCATGTTTAGGAGACGAGCAGCTGTTTGCAAAGCATAACCCCAAAATGATAAAGGTAGAGTACTTCTACTCATCATGGATCGAACCATATCCAATAGCGTTCGGTTCCGCCTTTCAGATACACCATTATGTTGTGGTGTTCCAGGTGGAGTAAGTTGCGAAACAATTCCACAAGTCTTAAGATGATCCATAAAGTTTGTAGTTAAGTACTCACCTCCTCTATCTGAACGTAGAACTTTAATTGTTTTGTTGAGTTGATTTTCTACTTCACTTTGAAACATTTTGAACATTTCAAATGCCTCATGTTTATGTTTAATTAAATAAACATATCCAAAACGACTAAAGTCGTCAGTGAAAGTGATGAAATATCTTTCACCATATCTAGTCATTGGCTTGAAAGGACCACATACATCCGTATGTATGATTCCTAACAAGTCCTTTGCCCTCTCATTGGTTCCCGAGAAAGGAGCTTTAGTCATCTTGCCATGTAAACAAGATTCACATATATCAAATGAGTCATTCTCATTTGCCTTCAAAAGTCCACTCTTTTGAAGTTGGGATATGCGTTTCTTGTTTATATGCCCAAGTCGACAATGCCATAGATAAGTTTGACTCAAATCACATTTGGGTCTCTTGGTGAAAGTGTGGTATAAAGAGCCAATGGTTAGTCTTTTCATCAAGGTTTACTTCATAAATTCCATTTAAAGGCCTAGCCTCAAAATAGAATACATTATTTCTGTAAACACAAATATCATCATTCATAAAGGAAAGACCAAATCCACATTGTCTCAACTTAGCAACCGAAATAATATTCCTAGTCAAGCTAGGAACATAATAAACATTCGTTAATGTCAAATACAGGCCATTTGGTAGTAACAAATCAAAATTTCCTATTGAATCCACCGCAACCCTTGCACTGTTTCCAACTCGGAGTACTACCTCGTTTGCCTTCAGTCGCCTACTCCTTTTGAACCCCTGCAACATATTACAAATGTGAGTTCCACAACCAGTATCAAATACCCATGTGTTAGGAGATAAATTATAAAGTTCTAGGTCTATCACATAGATACCTGAAGTGCCCTCACCGGCCTTCTTCTTCTTCAACTCCGCAAGATAGGTAGGGCAATTCCTCTTCCAATGCCCAACTTTGCCACATTCGAAGCACGCGTCTTCTTTGGCAACCTTTACCTTCTTCTTGGGCAGACGGGATGTTTGGACAACTTTCTTGCCCTTTCCTTTGGCAACCTTTGCCTTCCCTTTGCCCTTGGAGTTGGTGGGGTGTTCGGGTCTAGTTCTCTTTGTGCCACCTTCCTTGATCATGAGAACTTGAGTGGTTTTCTTAGGCAGATTCTTTTCCGCAGTGATTAGCATCCCATGCAATTCCGGGATAGTCTTGTTCAAACCATTCATGTGATAGTTCATGACAAAGGGATCAAAAGACTTTGTCAAGGAGTTAAGGATCATATCCGTTGCTAGCTCTTCGGGCATCACAACTCCAAGACGTGCCAAATGATCAATGTGACTCTTCATTTTGAGCACATAAGAGCTTACCGACTGTCCATCCTCCATCTTGCAAGCATGGAAAGCCCGAACAGTTTCGAACCTTTCCGTTCTTGCAAGTTGTTGGAACATTTCCTTCAATTGATTGATCATGTCATAGGCTGAATGATTCTCTAAGTCCTTCTGAAGGTCAGGAATCATGGTTGCCAACATGAGGCATGATGCATCAATGGAGTCATCCATCTTTTTAAGCCATGCATCGTGTGCGGGCTTAGGGATGGCAGGGGGCTCTTCAGGAAGTGGTTCATTGAGAACATATTCTTTCTTTTCTTGTTTGAGAACTATTCTCACACTACGGTACCAATCCAAGAAGTTGGTGTGGTTAAGTTTTTCTCCCTCAAGGAGAGACCGTAGTGAGGTTTTGTTAGGAGCCGGGTTTGTTGCGTTTGGTGCCATCTACAAAATTTTAACAAGGTTCAATTTAGTAATTTATGATATTAAGTCCTTAATAATTAATACCCCTTTTGTTTCATAAACTTTAATTGATTAAGGTCTAGAATCCAAGTTGCAATACAAATAAGCGGTTAGGTGTCCTTTATCCCGCCTATTCGAATCAACAAGGTAGGTAACGGTTTACCAATTATATCCAAATATAATTTCTAGAGGTATGGGATCCCTTTATAACATTTATAAGTTTGGCATGTTTGATCCCATCTATGCCTTGGATTTCTAATGCTTAGGTGACCTTTATCACAAAAGATTTCCAAACAAATCATCCCACTTAAACGGACGTGTAGTTTTGACAACTATTAATGGTTAGGTGTCCTTTATCCCATCAATATTGCAAAACTACCTCTTATATCACAAGAAGACTCCAAGTGGTTAGGTAACCTTTATCCCACAAGGATATGCAAGTGATACATGAGTGTCTTTAAGAGGGACGGCATTGATTTGTATTTCGAAAGGGATTTGTATGTTTTACAATTCTAATTTTTGAAAAACATATGGTATCATGTAGATTGCATGCATCCAATGAACATGGTACCATTAAAATCTTATTTTGTTAATTGGTTCCTTAATCATAAAATCTCCATTTTATTGATTCTTTGATTGTGGCCAAGATTACAATTAATATCCAATATTAAGTTTGAGTTTGATCACATACAATAGAACCAATTTTAATCCTAAATAATTACCATTATTATTTAGGGGTGGAGTTTGTAAGAAATCATAAAATCTCCATTTTATTTGTTTCATTTATTTTCAAAACTTGACTTTATAGGTTTTATAATAAAACCCATTTTTAATAAAACCATTTGTTTTACATCTTATGTTTTAAATATGTCAATTTGAAAATTACAAACTCCTTGATGATTATGTTTAATTATCTAGGTTGTCTAGCATGCAAAATCTTATTTTCATCCACAACATAAAATCATAAAACATTCAATCATCACATGCATGCATGGGTGCATAAACACAAGCCAACTAGTTTGATATTTCATGTGAGCCATACATGAAATATCAAGTCCAAACCTAGGGACAAAAAGGTGACAAAAACTCAACCAAATGATCTTCGATTTGGCTACAATTTTGCCAAGCTTCTTGTATCATCAAATGACACTTGAACCACTAATTCTTGACACCATGGAATGAGTTGTGATTTTTCTTTGGCCTCCATAAAACTCACGACAGGAACAGTGGCAGCAGGAAGGATTTATTGTGGTTTTGTTGCTTTCTTGGCTTCATTCTTGGTTAAATTGATGCTTACACTTGCCAACACTTATTGTATATGCTAGATATTAAAGTTACCAACAAGTATAGCATCAAAATACCAAGATATCAATTTTTTGTGCCCCATAACAGGTCCGAAAATGGCAGTAGGAAAGCAGGAAAAATCGTTGTTGTTGGGTGCAATCTTCTCATGTCTTTATCTCCTTCTCTTGTTACATTTTGTGAAAGATATAAAATATACAACTATTCTGATATTTACAAAATGAATATAAGAAGGAAATAACTAATTATTATTACAAACCATTTGAATAAAAGAATATATTACAACCATATTGAATTTAAACACAAAACATGCAACACATGGTCCTTGGCTTGTTTATGCACCATTTTATCACATAAAATCATAAGAAAATCAACACTTTGTTTTTCTAAGGCAACAATTATGTAACCAAATGCATGCAAACTTAAATTTTAGTTGGTTACATAAAATCATAGATAATATACTTGCATGTTGCCAAAGAAGCCATGCATGAAACTTTCATTCAAGAAGATGAACATTCATGGCTTCCAAAAACCAAGTTTATCCAAATAAACTTATTATCTAAACATGCAATATAGCCATGGCTCTAATACCAATTGTTGGAAATCATGTGTTCATGTAATTAGTTTCACAAAACTTGAATTTGCAACGGAAGCATAAAAGATGAACACGAATTTCTTTTCAAGAGGATCATGCTACATGCATGTAAAGATAAAAATGAAGAAGAATCATAGATAGAGTTCAAGATCATACCCCTTCTTCTTGACCTTAGTTTGGACGATTTTGATGACAAGGAATCAAGCTAGAAACCCTCTATAGCTTAGTCCACCACAAGTAAGATCACCTTAGATGCTAGTCTTCAAAACTTGCAAGATGAACATCTTTAATCCTTGAGCTTGAAAAACGATTTTTGCATGCAACAAAGGAGTGTTCTTGGCTGGTGTTTAGAGCATGAAAGTGAAGGTTATCCTCTCTCCAAAATGGCCGAGAATAATAGTAGTCAAGTGTGGAGTATGAAGAGTTATTTTAAACAAAAGAGCCTAGTCAATTCTTGGAGACATAAAGCATCTTGTATACTTTTAATGTTCAAACTCATGCTCCTTGGGGAGACCATGAGAGGGCCGGCCATATGGGTCAAAAAGGCAAGAGAATCATGCTTTTATTATTTATAAAGAATTGTCAAAAGTTCTTATAAATAATAAACCTTCATTTCCAAATCTAACCCTTTCATTTATTCACTTATATATATACTTATAACTAACATATATATAATTATATATATATGTTTATATAAATATATATATCTTCTATAATGTATTATATGTATTCAAATATATATATTTTCATAAAATATAAATATTTATACATTTATACACACATGTGAAATTCATTTTAACACTTAAAATAAGAAAAGGGTTAGGTGGTTATCATTTAAACCATCTAACAATTAAATGATATAAATAATCATATACATACTCATATTGATTCATCTCATATGAATCATAACTTAGAGTAATTATTAATTTCCATAAAATAATAATTCTCTGAATAAATTGCAAGTATTATATCATTTGACGATAAATCAAATTCATTGTATCAAATGATCAAATTGGTGTCTAACTTGTTATTGGTGTGACCCTATAGGATCATGTGTTATTAGTAATATTATTTTATGATCATCCTTGGGCATACAGAACTAACAATATATTCCTTAGAGCTCATAGGAAATTAAAAGTCATCCACTCTAGTTGGGTAAGATCAAAGTAATGGACGCGTAGTAACTGGAAGGGGGAGGTGCCGGTAGCCTGAAAGTCCTGACTAGGTAAGCATTCGTATACATCCCAATCAACCGAGGGACCATTTTGCTTACCTAGGGACCAAAGGCGAGAGTTCCCAAACCTATTGGCCAAAGCGCGTTATTCACATTACTTTTGAGCCATCAAAATACCCGACCTTATCAAACGTATCCGAAAGGATACACTTCAAAATGGCCAACTCATTGGACTATTAAGTTCCCTAATGGGCCTAGAAGTGGGAAAAACATGTGAAAACTTAGTATTGTGGGGGCCCACGCAATTGCTACATGCTTCACATTTAGTACCCATGGAAAGCCCAAAATGTGCCCAACACTCCTAACCATGGGCCAACAAGTGTTTTACAATCATTTTACCCAACAATGTCTACAAACTTAATTTACAAATAACTCACAAGTCCATATGCATGTTTCTCATAGATGGCATTACGACCCCCTCTATAACCATTATAACTATCACCATATGTCCACCAGCCCGTGTCGCCTTTGTACGACTTGTGGTCGCTATGGCCACTTGGCGGACACATGTCGTGCACCAAAAACTCAGCGACCATTCGCTTTACCCTCAAATCAGCAAACACAAACCCGGTATCCAACTGGAACATGCTTCAACTGTGGTGACCCCACCCATTTCAGAAACGCGTGTCCTAGGCTTGTCAATATCATTAACACTCAAGCCCAGGCAAATCCAACAATGCAGGTTCCAGCTCCCAAAGGCCGAGCATTTGTCATTACAGCAACCCAAGCACAGACCGATAACAAGGTCGTAAATGGTACGTTTCTCATAAATGACTGCTACGCGTCAGTACTTTTTGATTCAGGTGCCGATAAAAGTTTCGTGTCTTTGGAATTTGAACCCATACTTCATACACCTCGCACGATTCTTGATGAAAACTTTACCGTAGAAGTCGCCAATGGAAAATACATTTCACTCAATGCAGTCACCAAAGAGTATCCAACCAAAAACGAAGCATCGCCATTAATAACTTCAAAATTGCGTTAGAACACAATTGAGCCTCCTTAAGAGCCATCATTCTAAAGTCTTGTAGAGTCCTAAGAAGACTTCTACTAAAAATCACTGCAATACTTTGGAAAAGACCACCAGGGGTAAAACCGTCCAAGGTTAAAGTAATTTACAGAAACCACCGGAAGAGTGATTTGATGAAAGGTTATTTTCTTATAAATTATAGTCAATTATGTAAATATTTCTTATACAAATTTGTTTTAAGTTTAGTCAAATGACATGCTTTACATAATGAAAAGAGTGAATTTGCATCATTGTTCTAATCAAATACAATGGTTTTAAAAACTAGTTCATCTGGTTGAATTGGGAACCGATATAGTTATTGGTTTTTTGTTACCTAAAAAACGTTTTTGAATGAATCAGTAAAAACTAGTCGGTTCAAAATATAACGGATTTCAACCGGATCGATTAAACTTTAAAAAATCGGTTCAACACATAAGAAAACTAAGTTATATGACCAAAACCGGTTTGAACTAAGAGTTAACCAGGTCAGACTTGGGTCTAGCTAACCATTTGATTTTGAACTTGAAGTTTGGAACAAATATACATAGAGCATGTTCGGTGCGGAGTGTTTCAAAGCTTTTGAAAGTTTTTAGCTTTTAACTTTTAAGAAGAAAACTCTAATAAAAACAAAAAGCTTTGTTCATCGATGCAAGCTTAAAAGTTTTTAATTTAAACAAAACGCTACTTATCTAAATGATAGTTGAAGTAACCTTTAACAAAAAACTCCTACTAAATATAACTAAATTACTTCAATGCCCTTAAAATTATTAACCTACGCATCTTTTTTTTCATCGCAATCACGACTGATTTTATTTCACCCTAATCTCGTCAGCTTCATTCATTACCTCTCACAATATCCTCATAACTCACCAATTCCCTCACATAATGACACAAGTAACGAAGACTTACATGTATGATATAATAATATGAAGTGTGCCTTTGGGTTAAACGGGCCAGGTTAGTCAGATATTTAAAAGATATATTTTTGGGTAAAATTCAAAAAAGACACTAAGTTTTCAAAAAAAAATCGATTTTGACACTGTGATATTTTTTTCAATTAAGTCACTAAGTTTTCAATTTTTTTCAATTAAGTCACTATGTTTTCAATTTTGTTTCAATATTGACCATTTGACCGGTCAACTCAGTTCTCAATTGACGTGGCATGATGATGTGTTTGTCTTTGATGATTTGGCGTTGACGTGGCATGCTGACATGGCACTCATCTGTCAAAATTGAAAACATAGTGACTTAATTGAATTTTTTTTTAAAAATCAGTGACTTAATTGAAAAAAAACAATAGAGTGTCAAAATCGATTTTTTTTTTGAAAACTTAGTGTCTTTTGTGAAAATTTTTCAAAAGCTAAGTAGAAGTGTTTCAAAATACTTAATTATATATATAAAATATTCAGCCAACACAAGTTTTATAATTCAAGATTAAAAGTCTGTAACACCCGTATATGAACAGATCGTAAAACAATATCTATTTGAATATTAATACTGATTCAAAATTGTTTTTTGTATATATTTTAAAAGTTATAATTTCTGCTATTTTTTCAATTTTTTATTTATTAAATAAAATGCTAATCAAATTACTTATTTTAAAACAACCAATTTTATATTTGTACGTAGGTTGTGAATATTATATTTCTATAAATATTTTATATAATAGGATATAAGTACATTATATGCTATCTAATTGTTGAAAGTTATATATTTAGGAGGAGATATATATCACCACCTAATTGTGGGGATAGGAATTAGAGACATTTCAAATTAATTCTGATAGACTGTAGGAAAACTAATAGGGCATGTATAAGTTTTAAATGAATGACTAACAATTTGAATTTCGTACATATCCATCTAAAATTTTGTACGAAACAATCTAAATTTTAGATTGTTTCGTACAAAATTCAAATAGTTAGTCATTCATTTAAAACTTACATGTATACATGTAATATTCAAATAGATATCGTTTACGGTACGATAAAATCTAATAGTTAATAACTTATATAATTAACGCCGTAAAATGTATTATTACTAGTCGAAAATGCAGGTGTTACAGACTTTTAAATTTTGAATTATTAATTTGTGTTGGTTGAATATTTTAAAAATATAATTAAATATTTAGAAAGACTTCTAATTAGTTTTTGGAAAATTTTCAAAAAAGAAACTAAGTTTTCAAAAAAAATCAATTTTGACATTCTGTTATTTTTTTTTCAGTTAAGTCACTAAGTTTTTAAAATTTTCCAATTAAGTTACTATGTCTTCAATTTTGTTTCAATTTTGACACTTGAGTGTCACGTCAGCATGCCACGTCATCATACCATGTCAGTTGAGAACCGGGTTGGCCGGTCAAATGGTCAATATTGAAACAAAGTTGAAAACATAGTGCCTTAATTGAAAAAAATGAAAACTTAATGACTTAATTGAAAGAAAAAATAACACAGTGTCAAAATCGAGTTTTTTAAAAACTTAGTGTTTTTTTTTTGAAATTTACCCTATAATTTTACCCTAAATATTTTTACCCTAAATCGGACCCTATTAAGATTTAGTTTATTCGGGTTAGTCGGGTTTTACTTCCAAACACAAAAAGAATTAACATGTAGACCCAACAATTATGCAGACCCAACAATTGCCTGATCAAAACAGGCCACCACCAAACAGCATCCGAAGTCCGAAACTCTTAAATCTTATTTGGGTTTTGGTCGGATCAAATTAATGAGACCTTATTGACACCACTAGTCCCAAGGATTATTTTGATTGTCCCTACAACGAAGAGGTGCATAACTTGGATACTTTAAAAGTCTAAGGGTATCAATAGGATTGAAAATTTATTTCCATTCGTAAAATCTGGATCGTCGGATCGACATCATTTTTTATGGACGCATCTAAACCGTCGACTCCAGTTCCCATTACCTTTTTATACATTTTATATCACCAATGAAGAAGGATCAGCGTACGAGTGCCGCAGGCAGACCAGCGTCGGAAGCATAATTTGCGAGCGAGAACTTTCGTCGATCGGAGGAAAACATGTCGGGAGTGACAAACGAGGAAGACAAGAAGCCTTCTGCTGATCAAGGCGCACATATCAATTTGAAAGTCAAAGGACAGGTTAGGGTTTATCTTTTTACTTTTATTGCCCTTACGATTGTTTAATCCGTGCTTTGTTTCGCTAAATTCTGGAAAAATCGATATATTATTTAGTTACCGTCACTGCTGTTTGCTTAGATGATCCTTGTTCTTCAGTTATTGTATGTTCTGTGGATTCATATTGATTTTCTGGTTTAGGTCTTGTGTATAATTCGTTGTGTCGGACACTTCGTTTTTGTATTTCGATTGTTCACTTTTGGGCTCGATTTTCCTTACCTCATACATCTAACATTCAAGGCACTGTAGATAGACCTGGCAAACGTGTCGTGTCGTGTCTATTTCGTGTCGTGTCAAAACATTAAACGGGTTGAAAGTGTTCGACCCTAACCCAACCCGTTTAATAATCGTGTCGTGTCAACCCGTTTATTTTCGTGTCGAGTTCTTGACGAGTTTCGGGTTTGGGGGTTTAGACCTTGTAAATATATCATGTCACTTTTCGAGTTATTCAGAATGTTTCATTAATTCATAAAATAGTAATTACTGTAAAATTTTCATATTTTTCTTAACTGCTTTAGTATTTATTTAGTATTTTAATAATTAAACCACAACAAAATTCGGGAAAAATAATAAATGATTCCCAAAAATTCTGGAAAATTAAATTAAATTTGATGTAATAAATGTTGTTTGTATTTGAATTTGTATTTGTATGTTGTGGATCTTGTTTGCCTACTTAGTACTTAATTGAATTTAATCATATTATAACATAGTTGTCATGAGACTTTGAACAATAACACTAAGTATGTTGAAAGAATATGAGTTTGAGGAAAAAAGGAAAACATGAAAGACTAGTAGTAGAAGCATTCACACTAAGTTTATAGAGCAACGTTAAAAGATTAGGAGTCGGGGAGATAAAGGACGAGGTTGCGAGGAGAAGAGAGAGGCCAAGTGAAACTGTGGAGTATGAGTGATAAAGTATAAAAGTGAAAATGAATTCATGACCTAGGTGGCTAAGCGACTTCCGCATTATAAAACATGTCAATCAGAAGTTTTTCTTTTAAATATGGTATCGGTTTTTGATCTGTCCAATTTACATAAGAATTAGAAACACTTGAATATAAATAAACGGGTCATTTTCAGGTCAGTTTCGAGTTGAAAGTTTCAACCCTGACCTTACCCGTTTAATTATCGTGTCGTGTCGTGTCAACCCGTTTAATTAAACGGGTTGAAATCTCTTACCCAAACCCGTTTATTTCGTGTCGAGTTCGTGTCGGGTTGTCGTGTCGTGTCAGGTTTTGCCACCTCTAACTGTAGATAGTCACTAGTAAAGCGAGTTCCTATCCAAAATTCAGCCTATACATACATTTTCATCTTCGGAAATCCTGCAATTGTCTATTCTATAACGAGGTGATTTGATTCTTAACCGGTTTGTTGTATCTAGATAAGCAACATATTTTAGATTTTTTTAGCAAATCTAGAATTTGGTTCGTTTATGTATCTTACATACACTTTCATTGAACTCCATAGTTACTGTCTAATTAGTAATCTGCTATGCTTTCTGTCTTCTTGAGTATTTTCTCTGATGTTGAAACTGATCCTTTTGATCTTTGCTTTTAATTCATTTTCAGGATGGAAATGAAGTGTTCTTCAGGATCAAACGAAGCACACAACTTAAGAAGCTGATGAATGCATACTGTGATAGGCAATCTGTTGAGCTCAACCAAATTGCATTCTTGTTTGATGGCCGTCGCCTTCGAGCAGAACAGACTCCCGATGAGGTTCTCTCTCTCTCTCTCACACACACACACACACACTCTTACTGTATTTCAATTTTCAAATACGAATTTTCTATTGTCATTTTTTTAAATATGAAGCTGCTGACGTGTAATAAATTGTTGGTGACAGTTGGAGATGGATGATGGGGATGAGATTGATGCAATGCTGCACCAAACAGGAGGTGGTGGTGGTTTGTGGATTTAGAGTATATAAAAGGGTGTGATAATGGTAAAATCCCGGTTGAGCTTCTTTTGAGATTTTTAGTTTTTTTTTAGGGTGGATTTTAAAAGTTTTAAAGTATGGTGTAACTATTAAATAACTATTTCCCATGAGGGAAAGATTGCGCTATTTTACCTTAACTATTATGCATGCTGGCCACCGGTTTTACTTTGTTTTACCAACTGTCTTTCTTATATTAATGTAGCTAACGTATTTGTGTTTTAAAGTTGTTATAAAACCATTTCAAAGGATATCAAATATATAATTTTGAAAAAAAGGTACGTTTCTATATGTTTTAGATTATGAATTTATGTTTCAACTTCGAACATTTTACAATTAATGATAGTTTTAAGCGGGGATATAAAATATCTACTCCTGAAAATAACAGAATTTGTTCTCTAAGGATGCCAAGTATTACCGATTACGAACATATTTTATGTTTAAAATTTCTTACCAACTAAAACAATATGAATCAAAATCTGATTCTAATTTGCACTTGTGGTTATCTGATAATGTTTCACATTGCATGTGGGTTAAAAGCCAATGATGAGAATGTAAGTTTACAAAATAGGAATGTCTCATGTGATATTGATGACCATAAGCTAGATGTCGATCATGTACCTACGAATGGACATGTTTATGATCATGAACACTATTTGAATGAACAAATACATTATGTGGGCAATGTTTCGATTGATTCTGAACTCTGAAGTCTCTCCTATGGAATCTAGTTTTGAACAAGAGCCTTTACTTGGTGTCTCTAGGAAGTCTCTTAGAGAGTCCAACGTTCTAGGAAAATTTAAGATTTCATTTTAGAAGGTAAATACAAATATGGAGTAGAGAAAGTTGTTTAACTATTTTGTATTTAAACCTGAGTCGTTTTTTTTTTTTTTTACAAATTCAAAAAATAACATTGAAACTAGGAACTATAATAGGCAAGGGCAGACGAAAGGCTTAGAGAGTGGGGGAGGTGCGCCCAATGATCCGAAAATTTGTACACAATTCAATTATAGGTTAAAATGGATTAAAGAAAAAACTTATATTTCAATAAACAATTGGGTTAACTCTTCAATAGATTAAGTTTAGGGACACAACATTGCTCATTTAGCTGTGAATTGATTAAATAACAATGCTCACATTATAGTATTTTTTTGAACATTTGTACGTAATTGATCGTTTCCACGAGATGGCAAGTCGTAGTGGACAAGTATAGTATTTGTGAACAATTTTTTTCGTATTGTAACTTTCTTATCGATTTACCAGCATCTATAACTGTTTTGACCCAAATCGAAAAAAAAGTTTTAATTTGATATTTTTGTGTCCACAACTTTTATAAATCCTAGGTCCACCACTGATAATTGAGGCATGTAATAATAATAATAATAATGAGATTTATGGAAATTTATTAAATAGTAAAAAGCCACATGGACCTATGTCAGTAGAAGTATGTAACTTGCTATAAATTTGATGAATGTCAATACTTTTCATTTTCATTACTCATACCATAGTTTTTTGCATGCTACAATCTCTAACCACCCTCCAAATAGATTTTGATATGTTTTTTTCCAAAAAAAAAAATAAAAAAAATTGGGATATAACAACCTTTCTTTTAGTTCTAAAAAGAATTTAATGATTCTTTTAGACTTTAATTTTGTAAACCACCAAGAACACCATAATACATAAAAACGACAAGAACAGGTGAATAATGAGTCACGACTTAAAAGTTTGTACAAACAAAAAAAGTATAAAAAACATGAGGTGGTTATTTCGAAAAAAAATGAGGGCTTAATCGAAAAAAATTACATATCATAAGAAGATTATCTGTAAATGTGCTAAAATTGCTAAATGATTTTTTTAACGTAAAGTTTGTTTATAAAAATAAAAAGAGAAAAAGACAAATTTGACTAATCATTTACGCCACTTATGAAGATTTAGCCAACAATTAGAGACGGAACCAAAATAGTCATGATTTTCGTAGGTGAGTATCTGTGAAAATATTGAAAGCCAAGAAAAACTCTTAACGACGTCAGTTTTTTGGGAGTTTCATAGACGACGATATGCGAATATCCCAGTCAGGTGCAAAAAGTGGGTCTCAAATCCAAATTTGAAAAAAAAAAGAATCGAATATGAACACCTGCGAAAATATTATATTTTAGTAGGTAATTACCTGTGAAAATTTAAGATGGGGGAGAAAATATTTGATTTTAGCAAATGATTACTTATGAAAATCTAAAATTAAAGAAAAAATATGATAAAATGTATATTTTTTCATTTTATTTTTTAAGGTTTTATTAGCGGTTGATAATAAATAACGTTAATACATCAATAAATATCATTCTAGGTGCATTTGGGTCGTTTTGTGACATTTTATTGATAGATAATTCCTTATGAGTTCCAAAAAAACTAGCATAAAAATGAGAAATTCTTTTTTACATGAAATAAGGGGACTACTTCAAGCCAAAATCTTGAAATATGACCAAAATTTTCGTAGCTCATATAGGATTTTCGCAGCCGATGATACTTTCGCAGATGTCAGGGATTTTCACAAGCACCTCTACATAAATCCTGACCATTTTGGTCAAATTCCTTAATTTTGCCTAAATCTTGAAAAATGTTTACAAAATCGATCTTATTTTTCTCTTTCTCAGATAAAAATAAGTTTAGATTTAATTTATAAAATTCAAAATTATAAAATCCTTTATGTAATTAAATATCCTCATTTTACTCGATTATCCATTAAATTCAGTTTATCAGTGATACCCGGTTTTCATACTTTTCTTTTAACAAATCCATTAAATTCATGTAAAAGATTTCATTATTCGATTTGGCAAAATGATTTTTTTCAATATTCATGTCACAAATCAAAAGAATAACTTTTTTCGATACATATCGGGTTGGATTTGATCACTCACATTATTTATTATGTCGTATTAGGAGATGGTCATGGCATGTCACGTAGAAAGATAACCTGAAACTATTATAGTCTATTTCAATGGGGAAATAACGACAATTTTAAAACTCTAAGATTTAAATTAGTACAATTTGATATTCAGTGACCACGACAAAACCAATATTTTCATGACAAATTTATAAATAATCCAAAAAGTAATTACACTGAAACAACATGATAATAAATTCTGATATACAATGTGTACATAATATAATAAAGATAATATTTTATAGACATTAACCATACATCTCCTTAATCGTGTTTAAAGTATCAAACGTTACGAGATATGTCAACATCTCCTAAACATAATATACAATTTATGCTCTATATAACATCTCCTATGAATACACATATATTGTTATCGTTAGATAACACGTTCATTTCTCCTTTAAAGTATATTATGAGACTTTTCCTTTTAAGTTTGTAACATTTACAATAATAATTTGTCAATGACAAATTAAATGAAATAAAGAATAAAAGAGAATACGTCAAAAATGTATTTTGGTATCTAAACGACCATTTTGTACTCATCCGTACAAAGTCAACACAAAAGGTCGAACAAAATGTACTCCCAACAAATTCCTCTTTTCTCATCTCCTGTACCTGCTTCTTCCTAATCCTTTCTTTTCCACTTAACCATTATTTTATTTTAAAAATTGACACGTCACTTTTATTTAAAGTTTAAACCATATAATAAAACATTTATAACGAATATTGGTTTACTTCATAATAAGAAATAATAATATACCAATAAACATAAATCGATGTTTATTTTTGGAGAGAAAAGAAATAGTAGCCTAACAATTTTTTTGATCATCAAACACCCAACTAAACTATTTTATACATGAATATGCATATTCCTAAAATTGTTAGTTTTCTTTCTCTTGTTTTCAATCTCGAATACATGGAAGATTTTTTAAAACGACACTTTCTTTTTACCTTTTCAATTTTGAAAACGCACAGAAATGTATTGTTCGTCATCTTTTATTTATTTTCTCTCTATTAAGTGTGCAACATTTGTGATAAAAGTTTTTATGTCGCATTGCCAATTTTGTCTTAGAACCAAATCTAAGTAAATTATTTTTTAGAGTATTAACATATATGATATAAGAAATAGAATAATTCATTTAAGTATTTAAAGAATAGAGTGTTTTTAAGCAACTATGAACAAAAATTGGGAATGTTTATATGCAAACAAAAAGTCAAAACTTAATTTGTTGTACGTATTCTATTCTACATGATCAAAATGGAAACCGGACAACAACCAAACAAGATTGTTGAATTTGCAACATATACGTAGTTGAATTTAAATAGAGTTGAACCATAAGGTTGGATGGTAACCTATCTTCATCATCATCATCGGATCAATTACCATTTCAATTAAAAATTATATATGATTGTTTAATGCACAATTCTTGTATATACCATATCTAGTCGTTTATAGTTTTTTTTTTTAAATTTAATATACGTTTAATAAAAAATAACAATAATTTTTGGACTTGCCATCAATTGATCAACTTAAAACAGCAGTTAAATATCGAGTACAAGATGAAAGTCATTGAAGAAGCAAACAAGATTTTGGGCATGAAATTTTTTGGGATCGATATCAGGAAATATCGATTACTGTATAGATCAATTATGTGTATGTTTTGATGCACATTTTGTATTTTGTTATGTTATTATGATTAGGAAAATCTAGAATAAAGTCTCATTATTTTGGGTTAGTTTATGAAAGGTTCTAAAATTAATTTTTTTTATAGAAAATGACAACATACCAGCTAACGTATTCAATTTAGTCATTTCATCCGGTCTACCAGATTTCATAGATTGGAAAATTTTAGTAAAGTCACACTATTTTTGGTCAGTTTATGAAAAAGTCTTAATGTTGAATTTTTTTTACACAAAATAATATGACTTTTTCATAAACAGATCCAAAATAATTGGACTTTATTGGAGATTTCTAATTTACAAAACCTGGTAAACAGGAAGAAATGGCTAAACTGAATACATTAGCCGGTATGTTGTCTTTTTCTGTAAATAAAATTAATTTTTGGATTTTTTCATAAATTGACTCAAAATAATGGAACTATATTGAATATTTCCCTTATGATTGTTTGGATTATAATGACCGAAAGCAATGTCTAGATAAACGATTTTAATCAAAGGGCTTGTAGCCTAGCGATACCCAGGAGTGTCATAGATGACCTTCTATCCAAGTGATAAAGGTTCTAATCGTGTATTTTTATACTAATTTTAAGGTGAAATATTACGCATCATATCAACTCTAAAAATAAAAAATAATAAGCAAATGGTAAAACAAAATAACCTATTAACCATTTCTTATAAAATTTACAAGGTTATTGTTTTCTCATAAAGACTATTTCATCATTTATCTATTAATTTATTAAAAAGTTAAACTTCTAACATATTCACACAACTAATTATTTAACATTTATAATTTACATAAACAGGAATTTAAATGTATTCTACATATATATCACGTGAAAAAATATATTTTGACTTGTATCCTGTACCCTATATCAACAGTGTATCGTGTTTAACCTTATGATTCGTGTTCAAATTTTGTATGGTACAATTTTTTGAGTCTTTTTTTTCCTCAAATATGTGTAAGATGTTCCGAGTAACTTCCCATGAACATTAATTAAAAATCCTGAAAAACAGATTCTTTATGTTTTTTCGGAATTGCCTAGGAAATTATGAGGAATCGTATTTTTTCGAAAATATTCATAAGAATAACACTTCTTTTCAAACTTTGAACTACATTAATTATTTGATCTCTTATCGAGATAATGTATGTTGTTGTTATAATCCAATTTTAATTATATGATACTATATAAACATAAATAAATTGATATAGAATATTATTCACTTTTTATTTCTACAAGAGAGTGAAAATAAAAATCTAAATTTATTTTCCAATTATTAAAGAGAATTTTTCAATGACCCACGAACTTACCCACTCCACCCTTTTACCCACTTCATTACCCTCCATTTTACCCCACCATTTGACACCTATAAATACCAGATCCAATCAACCTCCAACTTTCATCCTCCATCTACAACAATGGCTTCCTCCACCATTAACACTCTCCTCCTACTCCTCCACCTCTTCTCCGCCGTCACATTCTCCACCTCCGCCGGTATGATCGGCATTAACTACGGCCGCATTGCAGATAACCTCCCTGACCCCACCAAAGTCGTTCAACTACTCAAATCCAACGCCATTGACCGCATCAAGCTCTACGACACCGACTCCGCCGTCCTCAAAGCACTTTCCGGCTCCAACATTGCCGTCACCGTCGCCCTTCCCAATGAACTCCTCAAATCCGCTGCCGCTGATCAAGCCTTCACTGACAATTGGGTCCAATCCAATATACTTCCGTACCACCCTTCCACCATCATCGACGCAATTGCCGTCGGGAATGAAGTATTTGTTGATCCAAACAACACCACCGATTTCCTCGTTCCCGCCATGAAAAACGTTTACGCTTCGCTTCTGAAAAACAAAATTACTATCAACGTTTCTTCTCCGATTGCTCTCAGCGCTTTGGCCACCTCTTACCCTTCGTCTTCCGGTTCATTCAAACCGGATCTGATAGAATCCGTGATGAAACCAATGCTTAGCTTCCTGAAGCAAACCGGTTCGTATCTCATGGTGAACGCCTACCCGTTTTTCGCATATGGAGCTAATACCGACACGATTTCGTTAGATTACGCTTTGTTACGTGACAACAATGGCGTGAAGGATCCAAAAACCGGAATCACTTACAAAACGCTTTTGGAAGCACAGCTAGACGCTGTTTACGCCGCCATGGATGCATTACAATTCAACGACGTTAAAATGGTTGTTTCGGAAACCGGTTGGCCGTCAAAGGGAGATTCCAACGAATCCGGCGCCGGAGAAGACAATGCTGCTCAATACAACGGTAACCTGGTGCGTAGAGTTCTCACCGGCGGTGGATCTCCGTTGCGACCAAACGACCCTCTCGTCGTTTACTTGTTTGCTCTTTTCAACGAGAATCAAAAGTCCGGCCCCACTTCGGAACGAAACTACGGTTTATTTTATCCGAATGAACAGAAGGTGTATAACGTCCCGTTGAGCATGCAAGCTTTGGCGGACATGCCGTCGACGGTGAGTAACCGTAGCAAGTCACAGGTGGCGGTGGCTCCGTCGCCTAGCGACGGAGATGTGGCGGTGGCTCCGGCGAGTAACGGCGGAGATGTGTCGCCGAATACAGTAGGACAGACGTGGTGCGTGGCGAATGGGAAAGTCGGCGACGAGAAGTTACAAGCTGCGTTGGATTATGCGTGTGGGGAAGGGGGTGCTGATTGCCGTCCGATTCAGTCTGGTGCCACGTGTTATAATCCTGATTCACTTGAAGCACACGCTTCTTATGCGTTCAACAGTTATTACCAAAAACAAGCACGTGTGAGTGGATCGTGTGATTTTGGGGGTGCGGCGTACGTGGTCTCGCAAACTCCTCGTATGTATCTAATCTAAACTTCTCTTTCCTTTTTTTTCACTTAAATCTATTTTTCAAAGATTTATAGATAAATAAGGTTACAAAATCAAAACTAATAATAATTTAAAAATAAATTTAAGAAGTTATATACATATATACCTTTTGACTAAATAAACTAATTGTTCTTTTTCTTTGTATTTTAGTTAGTATTCTAATTAATTTTACTATATTACAGGATATGGCAGCTGCAAATTTCCTACGGGATATTAGAAGGAGAAGGAAGATGATGAGTTTAATGGTGTCGTTTAGTTGGTTATTATTTGTGTTTTGGAGGTATTTCATTCTATTATTATTATATATTTATTTATTATTGTTTTTTAGAGGAAAATGTAGTTAGGTTTGGTTGTTTGTATTGGTTATGACTTTAGTATTTGTTCCAAGTTATCTTGTGTTTATGATATTTTATCTTTTCGAATATATAATTATTTATAAATGTTGAGTTATGCAATTCATTCATTATAGATTAATTATTCGTTTTAAAACCATTGGGTAGTTGCTCTTTCTTAGTTTCGTTTGATAGAAGGTTTGCCCCAAATGGAGCCCGGTATCTTAAGCTCAAAAAAATGAAATATATTAAATAATAATACCGGATCATTAATTGTTATGGTTTTATAGTTTTTTGTTACAATTTTAGGGGTGTTTGGATTTGTTTATTTAAGGTGTTTATTTTTATGGTGAATAGGTTTTAATATTTGGATGGATTAAAATGAAAAATGTTTATTAACATAAATACAAGTTTTAACTGAGTGAGTTTTAACTTATTTAAAATGTCTAAAATAGTTTATGACTTATTTAAATCAATTTATCAAATAAACTCTAATATTAATATATATCTATGTATATTCAACCCTTATGATCACTTATATTTATAAGCAGAAATTGTCAAATATTAAAAAACAAATTTTCAATTTATTATGTTTTCCTACCGAATAAAAAAATATAAACACTTCTTTTTTAAAACTCCGTTTAAACTAATAAACACTTTTACAAATAAGCATACATTGTTTTAAATAAGCAAAATCTCAAACACCCTTGTCGTTACATGTACGAATTGTGTCATGGGATGTGAATATGGGGTTTTAATAACTTCCAAAAGTGTGAGTTACGTAAAATTATGTTATCATGATGGTATTAATGGGTAGATGAGAACGATTTAATAACAAAAGACAGTCGTTTAGTAATTATCGGGTTGTTGATTATAGGCTTAACAACGATTGACGAATTATGGGTCTTTAATTCATTGCTTAGAGTTGACGTTAGTTCGAAGAAAAGAAATACAATGAAAAATTTTAAAATTAGACAATTGTTATATAGTTTGATAGCCTTGTGCGGTTGTGCCCATGTTTGTGTATATTTGGTATTTGAAGATCGATGGGACGCGAAACATTGTTTTATTATGATGGTTCAATGAATAAATAAGATCTACATAACAGTAAGACGAATAATCATGATATATTAGCTTTTAACTTATCAACGATCCAGGAGCTGTGATTCTTAGATTTATTGCTTAGTGTACACGGTATCGACAATAGATAAAAGCGGGTTGAAAGAGGGGACCGACTGGGCCGCCACGTGCCTGTAGTCAGCGGGTTTGTTATCAGGGGAGGAACACAAACACTAAAATTGAGGGGGCTCAAACAAAAACTTATAAACATAACCATATAAACAAGTTTAATTTGGTTTACGGTTACGGCATATCATAAATTTTAACAAAGTAAAGAAATATGAAATATTCTTACATCGCTTGTATAACTTGAACTTGTCAACATACATTAACTCGCTAAGCCACATAAATTTGTAAAATACTTAACGGTTTTACACATAAGCAAGCAATTTTCTATTATAAGTTGGGTTTCACTTTACAGGCTCCAACATTCCAAATTTTGTACTATATTAATGAATTGATATTTGCAACTATACTAATAGTAGTACTTAGAAGAAGAAAAAAGTGGGGAGGCTTCTATTTTAAAGCCCTAATATACACTTTTAACAACCAACCGTGTTTTACTAAAGGTTTTAAATGTTTTGGGACTTCTACAAAAGTTTAAAAAGGTTTTATAAACCTAAAATGTAGTCTAAAACATGTAATTCTAACAAACTCATATGAGGGGCGTTTCATCGCGTCTTTACCCTTATGTGCGAGATATTTAGAAAGAAAGATAGATGATAATTGTAGTTAGTTGATGAGGTCTCAACCTAGTTTCATGTGTGAGTTATTTTCTCGACTATGAAACATGCCCATGTTGACTTTTTTGACAAAGAAGTATATCACAACGGTGTTTTTTCTATTTTGTTGCTCGATTTGATTTGTTGCATGAGGAAGGAAGACCCATGCCTTGTAACCATTTCCATTGGGTTGATATTTCATGAAAGAACAATAGTATATGGGTTTGAGAAAGTCTTTTTATTTTGATAATTAATTGTCTTTATAGGAATTGAAATAATAATAATTTTGTTTTGGAAGTTTTTGATGATTTGGGACGTATTTTACCTTTAAAAAGAGTTTTAAAATGATATTTCAAACTAAAGGATTGTTTAGTAGAAACTAGATGATTCGATGTTAAACCATTAAAATGAATCATTGATCCAATGTTGTTTAATAAGGTTACTGAACGGATATGTTAAATGAGAAAAAAAACCATTTTAATATTCTAACATAACAACTTCAAAGAACACAAATTAGTAATTTAATTCACAAATTAATAAATTTAACCACTACACATTATCAAATCATCAAACCCCCCCCCCCCAGAATTTTCAAAACCAAAATTCAAACCCCTCAAGCTTTAAAATCCAATCTCTAAAATTACATATTTCTTGAATTCAGCCTCTATTCACTTACATTGATGTATTTGCGAAGTGTTCTATAAATTTATGATAAACATCTAATCAACATGGCCATAAATCAACCATGTTTACATACATCATACAAAAAGTTACTAACGCCTTCATGTATACAACATTCCAAAGTTGCAATTAACAAGATTCCATCATTAATCGAACTTGGTAAGACAAAATTCAACCCTTCATAATATCAGCCGATCCCACCCAAAATCAATGTCGAGAATCGAAATATCTCATAAAGTTACATGCTGATGGTGGCGCTGGTGGTTGTAGGGAAAAACTAACGTGATAGTGGTGGCTTTGGGGAAGGAGGAAGACGGTAAGGGTGGCAGTGACTTTAGGGAATGAGGAAGATGGTGCGTTGATGAGTGTATTTGGGAGAGATGGAGGAGGCTGAAGAAAAAGAAAAGAAATAGAAACAATATTTTAGGTTTGAGGTTAAGAAAGGAAACATAACAATTGTTTGGATACGTTTTTCCTCTGACCGATTTAGAGGTAAAAATATGACGAAACAAACGCTCTTAATGTTGATCTATTAACATGTTTTGTCAATGGTTCCATTAAGAGACTTACCAAACAGTTTGTATAAACCATAGTGTTCATAATAATGAGCATGATATAATGAAAAAGTTATTTATGAATCAAAGCACTTTTTTTATACCATGTGAACTTTTAAACATTTACCTTGCACTTGGTGAACTTAATCCCATTTAATGTTTTGCTTTTACCCCTTCAAACCAAACTTATTACTGAAAGACGAGGTTGAGAACTTACTAAAAAGGCAACTTGATAACCAAATTTAACATGAAAACCTTGTTGGGAATACTAGATTGTACACAACAAAATGACAAGTGTCCTTGCATGTTTGTCTTCATGGTAACAAGGTGATAATCGGTATGGGTATCTTCTTCCTTACTTTAAAAATACAATGATTTAGAAATACAATAAGGGTGAATACAAAGGAGAGGTTTGATGAACCTTGAATTAACATGGTATGGGATTAAAAACTTTGTTTTAGAAAGTTATAGGGTCCTTTTTGGGAGAATTCTTTTAGTTTTTTTGTGTGACGAGTCCAAGCATTATTCGTACTTGAACATATTCTTTGAGAAAAATAGGCATACTTCTTTGTCGGCATATTGACATTATATATATATATATATATATATATATATATATATATATATATATATATATATATATATATATATATATATATATATATATATATATATATATATATATATATATAGAGAGAGAGAGAGAGAGAGTTAGTATTAAATATATTTGGTAAGTATTGTGTGATTGTAGGACCAATTCTGAACCATTAGATTGAAAAAATCAATGGCTTAGATGATAGTGGCATTTGTGTAACTAAAATGAAATACTTAAATAAAAATAATTAAAATAATCTGATTAAGGGTATAATGGGCATTTTAATATACCTACAAATAAGGAAACGATATTTTTTTCGAATCAATTTTGAAGATCGAAACAAAAATGACGAAACGTGCTCTTAATTTCCGTTCCTTTATTTTACGATTTCTGGGGAAGAACATCATCACTTGGGTACACAAAGAATGACTCTCATTCTCCAAGAATGGGTATTTTGTGTTTTATATATTTGTCTGTTCTCGGTATCAAATATGGTGTACCACCAGCAGACACATTCTCAGAGAATGGTATACAAAGAATGACTCTCATTCTCAAAGAATGGAGTACACAAAAGATGCAGACAGTTGCGTTCAATTGGGAATGACTCTCATTCTCAAAGAATGGGTCATAAAATACACTCAAATTCTCAAAGAATACACTACTATTTTCAGTTACGTACGTTTGATTTGGCATAACACATAACTTATTCTCAAAGAATGCACTTTATTCTTCCAATAACACACACTATTCTCAGAGAATATTCTGTAGAAGAAAGAAGATGTGAACTATTCTTAGAGAATACTCTTTATTTTGGTTTTCTAATTCTCCAGAAGAAAGAAGATATGAACTATTCTCAGAGAATACTCTTTATTTTGGTTTTCTAATTCTCCAGAAGAAAGAAGATATGGACTATTCTCAGAGAATCATATTTTTTCCAAGTGAAACCTTTATCGACATCCCGATTTTACTCCACCCCCGTCTCCCACACCAGATCGACGTATGCGTGTGCGTGTTTGCGATTGCATATAATTTTTGAATTCCGATCGAGGTGTGCGTGTTTGCGATTGCACCACCTCCGTCTCTTCGATGATTGCGACTGCAAATCCGCGAGAACGAATGCGTGTGCGTGCACCGATGGCCGTCGTCGATCGCTCCATGCTTCTCCCCGTTCTTCATCGTCGCTGTTCTTCGTCGTCGATTGCACCACCTCCGTCTCCAATCGCTGCCTTTACCATCTTCAGGTTTGATTTAGGGTTAGGGTTTTGAGAGAGAGAGAGAGAGAGAGAGAGAGAGAGAGAGAGAGAATGATGGTGGAGAGAGAAAATAACTGATCGTATAATAAGGAAATTGGTAGAGAGAGAAAATAAATATAATTAGTTATTATACTAATTTACTAAAGTGTCCCTCACAAATGATTGGTCCAGAATTAGTCCTACAATCACACAATATTTAGAAAATGTATTTGAACCTACATCTGTATATATATATATATATATATATATATATATATATATATATATATATATATATATATATATATATATATATATATATATATATATATATATATATATATATATATATATATATATATATATATATATATATATAACTCTCATAATAGAGGCCATTCATGAATGTGAATCAAGATAACTCAAATACTTGCACCATATTTATCTGAAACCCCCCAAGACTTTTCAACTTATACTATTTAATGTTTTTGTTAATTGATATGTTGTGCCTATATAAGAACACCATTTACACACTTGGTTACTCAAACCTTCTTTTATTCTTTCAAGCGTGTTAGATCCATGACATGTGTTTAATATGAATGATAACATTTCAAGAATTATAATTTGTCGAAGCTATCAACTTCTTATTGTTGCCCACATGTTCATGTGGAGGATCCCATTATAGATCTCGCAAAGAATCAAACTGGATGACAATCATTTGATTTTGTATTAAATATTCATAAAGATTCATCGGTTGGGTTGCATGGCGTTTGGAAGGAAATTAGAGAAAGAAATCAAACGAGCTCTAGGAGGATTCCGCGTATATCATTCAAAAGATCATTTTCCTTCAACCATATTATTTGAAACTTACATAACTTTTCAAATACTTTTTAATAATGAGTACTAAATGGTCTATTTATGTGAGATACGTGTAAATAAAATGAAACATCTACCTACACATTAGTCTTCTATAACTTTTGATGGATATATGTGGTTTCAAAAAGATTGATTCTAATTCGACATCTCTTAATGATTGTGGGTTTCTCGAAATTGTTGGAGGCTTAAAACACTTCATTTAAATGCTTGCCATTATCATCATTTAATGTTTAGACTATTGAATGTGTTTTTTCTTCAAAAATGTTAGATTCAATAAAAAGTTGCATGTTTTCAATTAATATTTTTTTACAAAATATAAATGCAAATACACCAGAAAACCCAATAAAATCACTATAATATATAGAAAACCAGTAAATGTCTCATTTCCTGTTTAATTTCTATAATCTAAAAATATAAATATGTTTCACTTAAAACGTTATATTCAATGCAAAACTGCATATTTTTCAATTAAACTCTTTTATAAAACTGTAATACAAATACACGAAAAAATAGAATAGAAATTTGCAAAACTACTAAATGTGTAAGACCCGTTCCGCTGAGGCGCGGCCCAGACGGATCCGCGGCGCGGCTCGGGAGGGATCTGGATTCGCGAATGATTTTGTACGCGCGGCGCGGCCTTAAAGGATCCGCAGCGCGGTGCGCCGCTAATGTGAAAACCCTAATTCGGATTTAAATGCCTATATAAAGGGTCCCAGCCCTAGGGTTCGTGTTTTTGGAAGTTTTCTGGAGTGGAGTCGACTGGGTTCAGCAGAGGCTTTTCGGTTCCAAAGCTTTGAAAATTTTGAGAGTTTGGAAGGAGGAGATACAACGTGGGGAAAGGCTTGTAACCGAGCGTGTGCATTCCTCCGTTTTCCAGAAGCAAGGTATGAGGATCTACCTTTCTGATACTTCATTTTATCCCGTCTTATAGTGTTATCCCTTGGTTAGTAGTCTTAGATGACTTGTAACAATTAGGGTTTGGACCAAGGACATGCATGGACTTGCATGTCCATAAGGAAGTGACCTTAGGGTAGTTTCAGATCCCAAGAAGGGTATATAGTGAAACCCTAGCCGATGACTGAACTGATTAATGGCTAATAAGACTTTGGATTGATACGAGTCCGCGGCGCGGACAGGCTATGTCGGCGACGCGGGTTCGAGTAAAACCCCGTAAGTGTAATGATAGTCCGCGACGCGTAAGAGAAAGGTCGCGCCGCGGCGAGCGGCTGTTTGACCCAAAAGCTTATTTTCGACAATGTTGGTTACCAAACATTGGGTCTGACTTTTAGGCAAGTCTTTAGGAGTTTGGTCAGTGCTTGACATGTTGTGTATGTGGGATATAGGTGTGTGGACGAGCTAAGTGGGGATATTAGAGTATATCTGTGCGGTTTCGAATCAGGTGAGTATCCTCACCTTACTATATGATGGTGCATGTTAGGCATCTTGTATGTTATTGTTGGGCTCAGTACTGATGCGTGTCCTCTCGTAGCTGTTGTATGGAGAGTTGGACTATTGCCTTGTCCCATAGCTGTTGTATGATGGGCTAGGCCATAACCGGGAACCCATAGCTGTAGTATGATGGGTAGAACCTTCCCGTGTCCATAGCTGTTGTATGATGGACGCCCGTAGCTGTTGTATGGCGGGTAGGGTCGGGTCGTTCTCGAGGACGGGTTGTTTAATATGTGGGCATGTATGGTAATTTGTGGACTCACTAAGCTTTAAGCTTACCCGTTGATTTTATAACATTTCAGGTATTTTAAATGACAAAGGAAAGGGCAAGGATTGACGGCAGCGCATCGCATACAAGAGATTTATTTTAATGAACTATGTTATGATTTTCAAATGTTTCCGCTGTTGGTTTAATAAATATGTCGAACAGTTTTACTTTTTGGAATAAATATCTTGGCACCTTGGTAATAAATGAAATTTTATAATTTTTGAAATTTGGGGCGTTACAAAATGAGTTTGTGTATTATTTATTATCTATAAATTATAAAAAAAATAGAATACGAGTAACACTTAGAATTTCAAACTCAACCATCATACTTATATCTATAATCACAATAATATAATACATAAGAGCTTCTAAGACAAGAAACTATAATTATCATATTTCACAAACGTCTTATTAAACTAAAGAAATTTAATAAAATATATATTTGAGTTTAAATAATTTTGTTGTTCATGTTTTAACGGGAATAATCATGTTCGATTTCCGGGAGGCGATAAATATGAGTCATGTCTACCTTTTGAAGAAAAAGAAAAATATTTTG
This sequence comes from Cichorium intybus, assembly GCA_023525715.1. Lineage (NCBI taxonomy): Eukaryota > Viridiplantae > Streptophyta > Magnoliopsida > Asterales > Asteraceae > Cichorium > Cichorium intybus. Next base: position 29,377,686 of record CM042015.1, read on the forward strand.
TTTATACATGATTAAACTTAATTCAAATATTTAATTTTATTCAATTAACATCAGTGTAAACGAAGTATCATAACTTAAAACCTCTTGAGTTGTAGTGGTTTTAAAATAAATAACATTGGTTGGAAGTTAGAGGGTTTTGATGCTAAAATAAACTTTTAATGTAATTAACCGAATTTTATTAAATATGTTGTTTAGTACCATTAATCAATTTTCACTAATTAAATTGATTAAACCAGTGATTTTTTTCATCAAAAAACATTAAAACATCATTTTATAAGTTATTTCATACTAAATATATGTACCAGAATCAATGTTATTTTAGTTAGGTTCAATGCAAATTACATATTTTAAATAAAAACTATAAAATATTGTAAATATACAAAAGGTTTCTTAAGCTTTCATTTTAGTAATAGTCGATATGTTAAATTTTTAGTTAAATAATAATTTTATCAGTAAGTCACTTCAATATTTAAAGTAAAAAAATAACATAATTTATTCCTGCACAATACGCGGGTACTCGCCTAGTAACTCTTATAATATAGGTCATCCAAATAAATATGGTTCAAGATATTTCTCATTCTTGCACCATATTTATTTGAAACTTCCACATTTTCAACTTCTTCCAATTAATTGCTTAGTTAATGACATATTTTTCCTTATATAAGAATACTATTTTCATGGTTTGTTGCATGTATTTTCTTCTCATATATATATATATATATATATATATATATATATATATATATATATATATATATATATATATATATATATATATATATATATATATATATATATATATATATATTTCAAGGAATCATGTTATTTTTTTATTCATCTAGTGATTCATTTTGGTGATTCTTCAAAAAACCAAGTAAATAAAAAATTTCTTACCTTCTTACCATATTTTTACTTCTTATTTGATCCTTCTTCTATATATATATATATATATATATATATATATATATATATATATATATATATATATATATATATATTATATATATATATATATACATATATATGTATATATATATATATATATATATATATATATATATATATATATTTCAATGAATCATGTTATTTTTTTATTCATCTAGTGATTCATTTTGGTGATTCTTCAAAAAACCAAGTAAATAAAAAATTTCTTACCTTCTTACCATATTTTTACTTCTTATTTGATCCTTCTTCTATATATATATATATATATATATATATATATATATATATATATATATATATATATATATATATATATATATATATATATATATATATATATATATATATATATATATTTCAATGAATCATGTTATTTTTTTATTCATCTAGTGATTCATTTTGGTGATTCTTCAAAAAACCAAGTAAATAAAAAATTTCTTACCTTCTTACCATATTTTTACTTCTTATTTGATCCTTCTTCTATATATATATATATATATATATATATATATATATATATATATATATATATATATATATATATATATATATATATATATATATATATATATATATATATGATTGTAATAATATGAAAACATGAAAAGATGTCCAATTTCAATATAATATAAAAAAATCATAGAAAAATGAAAATATATTGTAATTATTAAATCATAATTATTAGTTTGTGATTTTTTATATTACATTTTAATCATTTGTTGATAATGAATACATCTCATATGTATATACGTTACATGAGCTTAAACTTAAAAATATTGTGCAACAATATAAAACAATGAATGCATATGTATAATAACCTATAATCGTGAAATAATAATAACTAGAGAAGAATTTATTTGTGTTTCTCAAGTATTTTAATTCATAAAAATACAAAGTCTTCATGGATATGTTAATATAAATCAATAAACAAATACATGTACACTTATAAATATTATAATTAAGTTTATAATAATGTGTTTGTATGGTTTGAAACTTTACTTTGAAACAATTATACAAAAATAATCTATAATAAAAAATTTCAAAAAGGTAGAACTAACATATTAGTAGTTTTATTGGCGTTAGAAATATCTAAATGTAAATGTTCAAATATAACATAATAATATACATTAGATGACCATATTTTTTATTTATTTTAACCAATACAATTTAAATGTTTCAATCCTCTTTAATTAAGTAACATAAGTATCAATTAAACACCATAAGTAGAAAAAACATTTTCGTTGTACTATTTTAATGTTAAATAACTCTTATTTGGAATTTGAAGGGTTGTAATATTAATAAAAATTCAATGCATTGAACTAACAATTAATTGAAAATATATACTATTATTTTAAAATATCATATATGATTGTTTGATTGAGTTTCATCATTGTGGATGTAACTAATTATTTATTAAAGATGTATACAACATTGATTTGAAACATACACAACTTTTTAATTATTCTTTTAATAATGATTGAGTTTATCACTGTGGATGTAACTAATCATTTAATAAGTGGTTTTTAAATGTCTTTTACAACAACTTAATAATAATAACTGATTTTAAATTTAATTGACGATAATAATAATATATAGTAAAATAAAACTATAATTTATATTACATTATCTTAAAGAATGGTTGTTATTTTAAATAATTATTATGATAGAAATAAAAATATGGTCAAACAAGTAATATTTAAATTAGTTAATAATCATAATACAAAAACATTAAATTGAGAATTATATTTAACTTTATTCAAGCGCAGATCGTGTGTAACGACCATTGAGTATTGTGATTGTAATTGATATTTATTGTTTAAAGTGGTTACCAGTTTATATATCAACTTTGTGGAAGAATTATTATTTCATAGATAATGTTAGTGACAACGTTTTTCATACATAACTTTAACCTGCGCAACGCGTGAGATTTCGTCTAATATCTGTATATTTAAACACAAATATTACCAGTAGTAGAGAATTTTTTTATGAACTTTTGATGATTATTAATCATTAAACCATATATACTTAGACCCGATTATATTAAAATGCATTATAAATGAGATTTTTTTACATCAAAGTAGCATAAAAAATCCAATTCTGAAAATATAAAACTTTAATGTTAATAGATCAGTTCGCAATATTATATAATTTAAGAGCACTTATACAAGTTATGATGAAAAACTTGAATTTGTTTATTATTCGTGTTTGATTAAACATGTCCAACATATAGTCATTTCGCACTAATTTATAAATGGGTAGTGATTTTTAAACAATAATTTTTATCCATAGACAACAATGTTTTATGCATATGGCCTAACACGTCAAAAGATGAATTTTATAAATAAGTAAATTTAACTATATTTTAATAATAAAACGGAAAAGAGCATAAAGGTTTCGTGGTGTAGTTGGTTATCACGTCAGTCTAACACACTGAAGGTCTCCGGTTCGAACCCGGGCGAAGCCAAATTCCATAATATTCTTTTTTGCTTATTAGAATGAAAAAAAATCTCTCGTTCGTTAATCTCTATTACAAAAAGAACTTCTTTTGTTTTTATCCACGCTACAACAAATTAGTTTTATGCAAATATACTCTTCAACATTCTTACACATTTAAAATGTAAAAATTCTGGAATCCGTACTTTCCTCGAGTAAAGAAATTACTGTGATTATTAATTAGTTGATATATTTATAAGTGTAGATAATTAATAAGATGAATATTGATCCATGCTTATTTGCTGTAGTACAGTTTAATCTGCTCGTAGTATTCTTTTGCTGTTTAATGCGCGAAAATACTTTGTTTCTTTAAACAAAATTTCATTCATGGTCACATTCACCCTGTCGATAAAAATGTGGTCTGCATGTTATTAGAAATCTTTCTTTTGGCATGGATATGCATTTACATGTGGGTTTGATCCATTTAAAACATTTTAGTGATCTAGGCAAGTAACATGTCGAGATTTAAAATGTATCTAGTGGTCACATATTACTATAAATATATAACGGAAATCAAATAAAGTGGAAATCATTTTTATGATAGAAGTGTTAGATTTTTATGTGTTGCAAAATGTATGCCCGGTTTGTGAGTTATTTCAGGAGTACGAAAAAGGACATGGTGAAAAGGTTGCATTTTGTATGATCAAAATGCAATATTCGCTAGAATATTCGCATGAACTTCGCAAAGGTGCGCATTTTCATAGCATAAAGTATTTGGTGCAAGTGTTCTTTCTCTCTTTTAATCAATGTTGAAACACTAAATTTTCCAAAACTAAAAGGTGTAGAGCTGAGAAAGAGAATAGTTTTTGTGAAGACAACTTGCATTTTAATGTTAGAAAAGAAAGAAAATGTATGTGGGTGTTTTTCCCTTTTGGGGAATTTATGATATCGTTTTCCACTTAAGAAATTGATACATTCATATTAAATATATGCTTTATTGACTTGTATGTTAGCTGTAAGAATGTTGTATATTATGTGGATGAATCAATTTTTTAAGTGAAAATATCACTTCTCATACGTAAAAGCTTTGGTTGTTGGAAAGTTGGTGTAGATTTCAGGTTTTAGCATGCTTGAACTAAAAGTGTATAACCTTATGAAAATTAAGTGGTTCAAATGACCCTTTAACTATATATGTCTGACTCGGTATCCACTTCCATTAATATTGGTGAGGTCTTTGCTAACAATGCGTATCCTAATGCTTTACTTGGGTGTTTCAAAGAATTTAGATCCATTGCAAATACACGAGCTATTTGTCAAATGACCCTTTAACTATATATGTCTGACTCGGTATCCACTTCCATTAATATTGGTGAGGTCTTTGCTAACAATGCGTATCCTAATGCTTTACTTGGGTGTTTCAAAGAATTTAGATCCATTGCAAATACACAAGCTATTTGTCAAGGTGAAGGTTTTCTAGAGGTTAAACCGGTTTATCTTGGGGGTCTTTGGGTGCTTCTTGATTTTGAATCGGTTGGATCCAGGGATGTGTTTTTGTGTCATGATGCATTTAACACATGGTTTTCTACTCTCAAACCCTGGCATAACGATTTCGTTGTCAAAGAGAGGATGCTATGGATTGAGGTGGAAGGAGTGACATTGTTAGCATGGTGTTATGATACGTTCAAGAAGATTGCTAGTAAGTGGGGTGAGATGATTTTTTATGATGAAACTGATGGTACTAATAGATATAGTATGAGCGTAGGGGTCAAGATTGAGCATGGTCCCTTGGTGTTCGAATCGGTGTCTATCAATCTTGGTGGGGTGGAGTATTGTGTGTGGATAAGAGAACTTTGTTCTTGGTCACCGACTTTTATTCAGGGTATCATGGATAAGGATGGGGGTGATTCGATCCATGAGGATAGTCAAGAAAGTGATGTTAATTCTCTTCAAGGCAATGATGAGGTTCTAAGGGATGAGTACAGGGATAATGTGGATATGGATGAGACGACTAAGTTCATGGATGAAGAGGTGAATTATAGAGATAGTGGTCTGTGCGGGGGCTGATCAACAAGAGATGGCTGATAGTGATCCATTTAAATTGCTTCCTTTGATTGAACAATCTAATCCGCCTTATAATCATTATAAAAAAATAATGATTAATGATACATTGGAGGTTCATTCGGTTGAAGAGATGGAGAGTAGTTGTCATGGTGGGACACCACCAGGTTTTAATTCTAATGATTATGAGGTTGTTGGTAAAGTTGGTAAAAATATCCAGGGAGATGAAATGGGTGTGGATAATGGTAAGCTGGGTTCCTTAAAACATAAAGTAAGTTTGGAGAGTTCTGTGCACGATCCCCCAGGTTATCCTCACTTGGTTTCTGAGATAGTTGGTGGTAAAAGTAGTCATGGAGGTGTTAATGATGTGGATAATGGGAGGATGGATATTCCAAAAACTCATACTCACGGTGATGGGGGCCGATGTTCTGCATAGAGAAAAAGTGTTGATCAACCAATTATCGGCTAAGAAGAATTCGACTTCGGTTTTTGAACAACTTGACAAAGCTATTGCGGTGGGCCATGCTCTTGGATGGGATATGTCGGGGTGTGTTGATACACTTTAGAAGATTATTAATGTTAATGGAGCTTCACTTGGTCTCCAATTGTAATGTCCGGTTTCTCGAATTTAGGATATACCAAATTATTTTAGTCAAACACAAAATCATTTATGGTATAACCCAAAAGAGTAACAAGTTTACAAGTTCTTTCAAAACATAGTTTAAGTTATACACTAAAGTACATAGATATTACACCAAAAACCGGTTCATTACACTATTCAACAAGACTACAATACAAGTCAAAGTCCAAGTCCATGTGTAGCTATCCATCCATGTTTCGCTTCCCGCGGTCGCCGCTACCAGGACCTAACACAAATCACAGTAACAAATAATTTATGAGCTTTGAAAGCTCAGTAAGTAATTTAAGGTTAGTCGGATAGCCTCATTCATCATCTCATTTGATTATATCTCAATGGACTATCTCAGTCCATAGTGTGTCTTACACACTATTCCTCTTTCTTTAATATACTCAATATTTGGTTATAATCAACCAAATCAGACTTAGCTTACTTCTTATCTGTAAAAAACATCATAATAAGACATAATCATCTAATAATTTAACTACTCACCTGTTGTCGGGTTACTCTGTGGAACTCCTGAACCACGTGTGTCGTGCTCCTGTCTAACCTTAGCTGTATCACAATATCTCGGGTCAACTCAATATTCAACAATCTCAATCATACTCAATATCGATAACAATCAAGAATTTGAATCATAAGAGAGGGTTACAATCAAAAGATAGCAATACTATCCTAATTGTAACCTCCAATTTCACAAATTTAACTCATATAACCCTAGGAACATAATACAAACACTTCACTAGCTTAGGTCTCGAATTATAACTCCATTACACACACAATTCCAAGTAAACTCACTCTAATTCATGCTAGTTGCAGGTGGTTCATCAAAACCACGAGGAACCATCTCAATTCCAATGATTCAACCGTCAAAACAAGATAAAAATCAAAGAGGATTACCTTTCAAGCTCAAGGAACTAATTTCTAGCTTTAATTCGTGAAATATAGGCTCAAATCTCGACTTAGAAGGTTTAGAGATGGTTTTCTAGGGTTTTGAGAGGTTTTAGACGAAAAGGGTTTTAACCCCAAATGAAGCAAAGTCGTATTTTTAAAATAGATCTGTGCGATTACACGGCCCGTGTTAAAGTTACACGGCCCGTGTAACTTACGGTATGCACTTAGAGTTTGGTCTGCAGAACTACACGACCCGTGTTCATATTACACGACCCGTGCTGCACACTTTACATGACCCGTGTTAACAAGACACGACCCGTGTATCTCACGGTGTGCATTTGAGTTTTAGTCTGCAGGCTTACACGACCCGTGTCAACAAGACACGACCCGTGTAACTCTCGGTATGCTCAAAATAATCACAAGGGACTCCTACACGACCCGTGTAACTCCAACACGACCTGTGTAACCTCTTTTTAGCATTTTTCAACTTCAAACTTCTTCCAAATAGGATTCTAACTACCCAAACTCATGCAACAATCTAACAAATCTTAATTACACTAAAATTAACTCAAAATCTCTCAAATTTAATAACACGGTATTACAAGTTCTTACCCCGTTCAAAAGATTCCGTCCTCGAAATCTCTTGATACAAAAAGGGATGTTTTGATCGCATTTCCTCCTCAGCTTCCCATGTGATATCTGTACCTCTATGATGTCGCCATCGTACTTTTACAATCCTGATATCTTTGTTTCATAATTTCTTGACCTTTCTATCTAGAATTTGTTCCGGTATCTCTTGGTATCTCAATTTCTCGTCTAATTGTACTCCGGCCAAAGGCACTTGAGTGGATTGGTCATGCAATGTTTTTCTAAGGTGTGACACATGGAAAACATTGTGGATACCCCACAACTCGTTTGGAAGCTCAAGCTTATATGCAACTGCTCCAATTCTCTCTAAGATTCGGAAGGGTCCAATGAATCGTGGACTCAGCTTACCTCTTTTACCAAATCGGATTACTCCTTTCCATGGGGACACTTTCAACATTACCATGTCCCCAACACAGAACTCTAATGGCTTTCTTCTTTTATCTGCGTATTGCTTTTGGCGGTTTTGGGCTATTCGCATATGCTCACGAATACTTTGTATCTTTTCTTCGGTCTCAGCTATAATCTCTGGTCCCGCCAATGGTTTCTCTCCAGTCTTTGTCCAACAAGTCGGGGTCCGACACGGTGCACCATACAAGGCTTCAAAAGGTGCCATCTGTATACTGGAATGATAAGTGTTGTTATAGGCAAAATCTACTAAAGGCAGATGATCTTCCCAACTGCCTCCAAAGTCAATGATGCAGGCTCATAGCATATCTTCAAGTGTTTGTATCGTCCTTTCCGACTGTCCATCTGTCTGGGGATGATATGTAGTACTCAATAAGGCTTTAGTACCAAAATGCTTTTGGAAACTCTGCCAGAAATGTGAATTGAAACGACTATCTCTATCAGAAATTATTGAAGTTGGCACTCCATGTCGTCTCACTACTTCTCTCGTATAAATCTCAGCTAGCTTTGACACTTGGTAATCTTCTCGGATTGGAATGAAATGAGCCGACTTTGTTAACCTGTCAACAATCACCCAAATTGAATCATATCCTCATGGAGTTCGAGGCAGCTTTGTGATGAAATCCATAGTGATTTCATCCCATTTCTTCATTGGTACTGGTAATGGTTGAACTGCTCCATATGGCTTTTGATGATTGGCTTTTACTTGAAGACACGTCAAACAGTTCTCCACAAAGCGTCCTATATATCGCTTCATACCAGGCCACCAGTAGTACGGTTTTAGATTATGATACATCCGCGTGCTACCAGGGTGAACGGAATATCTAGTACAGTGAGCATCCTCCAGTAATATCTGTCTCGCCTCGCCATGCCTCGGAACCCAAACTCGCCCTTGGAAAGTCTTGATTCCTTGTGTATTTTCCACAAGTTTCTCTACATAACCAATCATCCTCTCTTTCTTCAAGTCATTAGCTTCGAATTGGCATCTACATATCACATCTGGTAATCGACTCACAATCCCCATTCGGGCCGATACGACTCGAATAGGCGGCTCTTTACGGCTTAGTGCATCCGCCACTACGTTAGCTTTACCTGGATGGTAAAGTATTTCACAATCATAATCTTTTAGCAAATCCATCCACCGTCTTTGCCTCATATTTAACTCTTTCTGATCAAACAGGTATTTCAAACTTTTGTGATCCGTGTAGATCTGGAATCGCACGCCACAAAGATAGTGTCGCCACATCTTCAATGCAAAAATTATCGCCGCCAACTCTAAATCGTGTACTGGATAAGCTTTTTCATGTGGTTTTAGCTGTCGAGAGGCATATGCTATCACTCGTCCTCTTTGCATCAACACACATCCAAGACCACTTAAGGAGGCATCGCTGTAAAGAACAAAGTCTTCCCCACCTTATGGTGACGCCAACACCGGAGCCTTGCATAAACCATCTCGTAGTTGTTCAAAGGCTGACTGTTGTGCCTCAGTCCAACTAAATTTCTCCGTCTTCTTGGTCAACTTGGTTAAGGGTGTAGCTATACGAGAAAAGTTTTCAACGAATCGTCGGTAATAGCCTTCTAACCCCAAGAAACTACGAACTTCCAGTGGACTCTTTGGCGGCTCCCAACTCATTAAGGTTTCGATCTTTGCCGGATCCACCTTTATACCGTCTTCATTTATCACATGGCCAAGAAATTGAATTTCCCGCAACCAGAACTCGCATTTTGAAAATTTTGCATATAATTTCTCAACACGAAGAAGATCTAACATTTGTTGCAAATGAAATCTATGCTCGTCTCGACTCTTTGAATAAATCAGGATGTCGTTGATAAATACAATCACAAATTTATCGAGAAAAGGACGACAAACCTGATTCATTAAATCCATAAAGGCAGCTGGAGCATTAGTCAAACCGAACGGCATGACTAAAAACTCATAGTGACCATACCTCGTGCGAAAAGCCGTCTTCGGAATATCAACTTCTTGAACCCTCAACTGATGATAGCCGGATCTCAAATCAATCTTTGAAAAATACGTGGCCCCATGCAGTTGATCAAATAAATCATCGATCCTCGGCAACGGGTAACGATTCTTTGTAGTGATCTTGTTGAGCTCTCGATAATCTATACACATACTGATGATAGCCGGATCTCAAATCAATCTTTGAAAAATACGTGACCCCATGCAGTTGATCAAATAAATCATCGATCCTCGGCAACGGGTAACGATTCTTTATAGTGATCTTGTTGAGCTCTCGATAATCTATACACATTCTCATAGATCCATCTTTCTTTTTCACAAAGAGTATAGGCGCACCCCATGGAGACGAACTCGGACGAATAAACCCAAGTTCCAATAACTCTTGCAACTGTCTCTTTAATTCCTCCATCTCGGAAGGTGCCAATCGATACGGTGGTCGAGCTACCGGTTTCGCCCCTGGTATCACATCGATCACAAACTCAACTTGTCTACTTGGTGGTAAGCCTGGAAGATCTTCAGGAAATACATCAGGATAATCACAAACCACTTCTACTTCTTCTATTTTGGAATGCTTTGACTCGGCACTAATCACATGTACCATAATCAATTCACCTCCTCTTTCCATATATCTCCTAGCTGTTGCAAGTGACACTATCGGTACTTTTCGGGAACGTCGTTCACCTCGTATCAAATTTCGGGAACCACTCGGTGTTTTTATGGAAAGTGTTTTCTCATGACAATCCATTTGACCTCTATTATCATCCATCCAATCCATCCCGACTATTACATCAAACTCATGATTAGTGATCGGCTTCAGATTAATAAGGTACGTAACCCCATAGATCTCAAGCCGACACTGCTCGTAATGACTCTTTATAAAAACACATCTCCCATCTGCTACATCTACTATCACTTTCTCTTATAAATCGACTAATGGAATATTTAGTTTAGAAGCAAAGGACACCGATATAAAAGACACGGACGCACCAGAATCAAAAAGTACTCGCGCTTGAGAAGAATTCAAACTAAATATACATGTGATAACATCAGTTTGATCTCGAGCCTCATCGACGGTTAATTGAAAAGCTCGCGTTTTCACGTGACCGCCACTCCTGTCTTTTCGATCATCTCGATCTCGACCTCCTCCTCGACCGGTCTTTTGAAAATCTCTCTTTGACTCAGACCTCATCTTCGGGCAATTAGGACGAATATGCCCGCTCTCCCCATAATTAAAACAAATGGGGCGACTCTCGGTACACTGACGAGCCATATGTCCCGTCTTTCTACATTGGAAACAAACTGGTGGAGGGTTTCGGGAATCACACTCCCCAGTGTGTTTTCGCCTACACTTCTTACACCATCTCTCCTCGTTCTTCTTGGATTCACCACGGAATTGAGAACCTGTGGTATTAGGCCTCTGAGAAGTATCTCCAGCTTTACCTTCCCATTTTCTCTTGGATCCTCCTATTTCTCTTTCAGTTTTTCTTTCCTCCTCCTGTCTCTGCAATTCCCTTTCCCTTGATCTTGCTACCTCGGCAACTTGTTGAAAGGTAGTATATCTTGAACTCGGCAAAAACTCTCGGATCTGGGTTTTTAAACCCCACAAGTAACGATCCATTTTACGCTCCTCTGTATCAACTTGATGTTGTGCAAATCTTGCCTTCTCATTGAAATCTAGTGTGTATTGTTGCACTGTTCTCGACCCTTGCTGTAACTTCAAAAATTCTTCTTCTGTTCCTTTCATAGCATTATTGGAACAATAGTACTCGGTGAACTTCAATTTGAACTGTTCCCAACTCAATGTATACGCCAAGCTTTCTCCTATCTCCATACATGTATTCTCCCAGCAGAAATGTGCATCCTCCTTTAACAAGTTTGTTGCAAACTCAACTTTATCTGCCTCGTCGCATTTACTGGTGCGGAACTGTTGGATTAGGTGTCTAAGCCATGACTTTATATTTATATTTATCTTGTTAATTGAAGCAAAGTCCATTTGGGTTGCCCTCATAGCTGGAGGTTAGGATAGAGTTCAGTAGAGTAAAAGGTTGATTTATTAAATGTTTAATAAATCAATAGAATTAAATTAAATGGTTTATTAATATATTTAAGTGTTAATATATTAATTAGAAACTATAATAATTAATTAAAATTTAATCTAGAATTAACTGAATTTAATTCAGTGATTAAATTAATTAATTAAAAGTGCAGGGACTGGTTTGTATTTATTCAATAGTTGAATAACTGGCAAGCCAGTAGCCAGGGGCCAAAGTTGGCGCCAATATGGAGGGAACTCCATAGTTGGCGAAAACCCTAATTAGGGTTTAGAAGCCTTGGTCCAAATGGTCAATAGGCTTGCCCATTAAGGAGGCTCCTCTAGGGTTTCAACTGTAACCCTTGGAGGCTATAAAAGGAACCTCCTGGCTCCCCTTTTTCTGCGCCTTCTTTCACCAGACAAACTCTGCTGGACTGTCTTCTCCATTGCTGTGGGTATGACTTTCATTTGAGGCAGGATACTTTTGCTGCTACTTCAAGAACAAGATCAAAAGGTTAGTAATTCTTGTTTTGATCTTTAGAAATTATTGTTGGCCTTTAGGTTTTAGTTTATTATCTTCATAGAAGAAAACATAGATCTTTCTAGGGTTGCATGTGAACCATAAGAAATTTTGTGTTCATTGTTTGCTAGAAAACCCTTCAGTGGTATCAGAGCTTAGGCTGTTTTCTTGTGATTGATATAAACTGCTTAATCTATGTTTGCCTTGAGTTTTTTTGCGAAAAACACCTCTTGGATGAGGCTTTGGTCGAAATCTAGGCTAGGGTTTCCTAACCCTAGCCGCCACCCTTTGTTTCCCCCTTGATTTGCTTGCCTTGTTTAGTTGGTTGTTATTTTTGGTAGTTTACTAAATTGAATAACTGGAACCCTAATTACCTTGCATGCAAATTTCGACCAATTAGGGGTTTAAGATAGGTAAAATTAATTTGATTAATTTATAATATCTATCTTAGATTTAATTAATTTAATTAATTGTTAATTAAAAGATAAATTAAATCAGCTTAAGGAATTGATTTAAATTTTCGAAAAATAGATTAAAATTTGCGAAAATTCTAATTAAATTAATTCTAAAATATTTTAATAAGATTAAAATATATCTTATATATTTATGATTAAAAGTTAACATTTATATATAAGAAAATTGGTTAGTCTTACCGCTAGTAGGCCTCATTCACAAAATTGTCCTTTAAAGAGGGTATAAGGCGACTGACTATAAAATGTTAGTCTAATGGGTATCTACTCTTACCCACCGCTCTCCTGGTCAGTCGAGTGTCGTTAGCCGAACGAGTTTGATAGAACCGCTAAGCCTCTTAAAAGTATAATGCTATAATTGAAAGTACTAGAACCTTGAACAAAACCCAATCTAGTTACTTTAGGATAAAAATGTGAATTGGTGCTAATCCATGGAATTGCACATTGCACTTTGTGGAACGTTGGTGGAGTGTGTGTGGTTTACCGGCACGCCAACTGGGGTCCGCAAAGACTTGCAATGGGTTTCTCGATTTTGTCATTATTAACGGAGCGTGTGTGGTTAACCGGCACGTTAATTAGAGATGGCAATCGACTTCGAGAGTACCAAGCTAATTTGCATGGTTATTCACACCCGGTTTGTGATCCTCGGCATCCCAGTCACAAACAGTGGGGCACATCCGAGACTAAACATGCCATTGAACAGTTCAATGTGTCTCAACAGATCTAGGAATTTCATAAGATGAAATTGATAAGTGCATTATCTACCTTAATGACCATTATGTTGTGATTACGACATCCCTCTTCACACCATAGTTGGGGTATTTTGGGTCCTAGCCTTAATAAATAATAAATTGGGTAATTATTTAAAAGGAAAAAAAAATTAAACTAATAAATTCTGTGTATTGTAGATGTTTGAAACAAGTGTCTATTCTCCTCCCTCTCCTCCTTCACCCATTTCTGAGAGCATCAGAAAGCACCTGCTAAATATGGAAAGGCTGACTGGCCTTAACTATATGGTATGGCTTCATAAATAGAGAATAGTTCTCTCTTTTGGTGACAAGCCAATTCTGACTGAGTGTCCGCTCCCCAAAGCATGACATCACACAGTAACTTGTGATGAACATGACTCCTTGATCGTTAAGTCAAGGAAAGTTCGTTGCCTAAATACTATTGATCATTGACCCCGAGTTCCGCAGGAATTTAGAATTCCTGGGGTCAGATAAGTTAACACAACTAAGTTGTGGTAAGGTTCCATGAACTGGTTGAGAAAGGACGATCTAAGATCTTCAAAGAGTTTGAAGTGTGCAGGAAGTAGCACCAGTTCACATGTTCTCAAGACTGAGAGACACATAAGTGAACTGTATAAATTTGGTCCCCTTTTGATCGGGAGTTAAAGCATTAGCTCGACTCGCTGATCCGTTCATCCTGATGTACAGGAAGGGAAACCAGATAAGACAATCGTGGATATGCATTCAATGTTGACTCTGTATGAGTCGTTCATAGAGAAGCATAGTTCCATTGATTCAGCTGCTTCAGGATTGAGTCCAGTAATAGGACACATCAAGAAATGATCCAGATCGTCTGGACCGGTTCCTCGATGTTTCAAACTGGGAATCCACAGGGTGGGACACAGTCACGGAAAGATTGGAAAATGCTCCAAAGTCGAACAGTTTGGCAACTCAGGAATATCTTAAAACTCAAAACCCCTGATCCTTAATTCCTTGATACAGGATGTGTTTCTCACATTTGCTCTGTATGCATGGACTCTGTAGGATGTGGGATGTTGTTGCATAGGAGCATATTCAGATTGGATCTGAAGCTCATGCAGTTTTAGAGTTTAGTTAGATGTTGAAATCATGTTATTAGCTTATCAGATGCGTATGACATTGTCTATCATATAATACATTGTTCAAGTATTTTTTTAAATAAAATTGTCAATTTTCTTTTAACACATGTTGTTTGAAATATCCTTGAAATGTTATATGATTGTGTTGAATGCATGATTAGTAATAACTTGAATATTGATACATCCAAAGTGTTTGGATTTAGGAATTGTGTCCCTTATGATTGTTAAGATAAATGTTGTAAGAATCAATTCAACCAAAGGTCCAGTTGGACAGGACTTTGGAATCATTTGACTTAGAGTCTCATGATGAGTTAAGTTCTTAATGTGTCAAGAAAAGAATCATCCAAAGATCCAGTTGGACAGGACTTTGGAATCATTTGACTTAGAGTCAGATGATTATTAAGTTCTTTGTAAAGCACATGTGGCAAGAAATGAATCACCCAAAGATCCAAAGGATAGGATTTTGGAATCAGTTGACTTAGAGTCAACTGAAGATTGCAAGTCTTGAACAACATTAACAAAGTCATAAGTTTACATAGATATGTAAAGGACGTTGATATTAGGAGCAACGGACACATCTGTTAATGTGTATTGCTCAAATCTTGAAATGGAACACAATTATTTGTACTCCGCGATATTTGTCAATCGGTATGACGAATATGACTTCGCTTATCAGAATAAGCGATTGGATTGAATCCTTGAACAGTTCAAGGACTTCAAAGGAGGTACAAGATCCACAGAACCTGAGTGACAACATAAACTGGGAAAATGTTTCACAGTTATTTTCTTCCAAGAACATTAATTGTTATAATGTGTCTTAGGGAAGATGATGGAGCATTGGTCGAAACAGTTCGATCCTCAATGTATGAGATACATTGACAATTAGTTTCTGATACATTGAATACTAAACCAGTCAGACCATATTCCAACCACATCTTCGACTAAGTAGGTT
Source organism: Cichorium intybus (assembly GCA_023525715.1). Taxonomy (NCBI): domain Eukaryota; kingdom Viridiplantae; phylum Streptophyta; class Magnoliopsida; order Asterales; family Asteraceae; genus Cichorium; species Cichorium intybus. Next base: position 29,393,507 of record CM042015.1, read on the forward strand.
TTACAGACACTGTCTGAAATGAAAAGTTGGGATTGTCCCACTTGTACATTAAAAGTCCAGCGTTTTGTAGTGTTCGTCTGAACCTCATGACTAGCCTGAACCTAATCAGAAATGTCGTTTCACTGGCTATCCCGCTGTACCTGAAAAGAAAGACCTCTTTTAGAAAGAACTCATGTTCTAAGGAAATAGTGGGAGTTGGGACAGTCCTGAATGTGTTCAGGATTAGCCAAGTGAAAGAACCTTTAGTCATCACTAGGCTTAAAGCAGAAATCAGATTTCTGTTTTAATACTGACATAGTCTTCTCTTGACCAGTAATACTGATCACCATCATAAGTAGTTATGATCAGGGTGACATACCGATTAGTGGTAAAACACTATAGTTGGTACGGATTTTCAATCCGACTACTTGGAAGCATTGGTGAGCCCGGTTGCTGCCAATTAAGAGAACCTTAGGACGAGATACGGTCTATGTGACAGTTTGATTGATTTTACAACTGGTCTTAAAACCAGTGGGAGTAATCATCAAAAGAAACCAACATGGACAGAAACGTACCTTCAGAACATCTGGTTGAGTGAGACGACACTCAGAGTCAAGTGATTGACTCCGAGAGAAGCACTCTCAATAGAAGATGAAATCCGAAAGGATACTGCATATTGTAAGTCGTTAGTGGAGCACGTGTGGATCACCGGCACACTAATAGGGACTCACAAAGAATATGCCAGTATAAAGGTACATGGGCCCGGGATTTCCCCACGGGCATCTCGCAAGAAAGGATATTCAGATTCTCTAAATATGCCAAAGGATTGGATTTTGAAAAAGGGGCTGAAATATATCCATTAAGATGTCAGAAAGGTTTGGATTCTCAAAATGTGCCATAAGTTCTGGATTTTGTGAATAGTCCATAACCGTGCTAAAGCCAGTGGGAGTGTCGCTGTTATCTCTATATGCGTGTTACATAATGTTTCTAGGAAACGTCTCTTTTCATTACAAAGTGTAATGACTTGGTGTTAAGAGACAGATCGCTATGAAAGACTTAATAAAGATACGGCATTCTCGGGTGGTTATAAACGTCTATGAGATAGATCGAAACTCTGCCAAAATGATCTTGATGAGACTCGAGATGCATTGCCTAGAAAATAGTTTTCTATCATTGCAAAGTGTAATGATTTGGCATGAGAAATATAAAAGAAGGTGCAACATACTCACATAATCCATAGACATCTATCAGATAGATGTTGTCATCAGTATAGACCTGGCCATAGTAAGCATGATCTTGATAAGGTTCAAGATGCATGAGAAAAAGTCTCCGAAAGGATATAGTTATTAAAAGTCGTGACACAAGGATTATAAGTAATCCTAAGATTCCAAAAGATTTTAGAATAGGACTGGATCGAATCCAACAAGTTTCTTGGATCGATCAGAAGTGTCATGAACATGTCTTGATGACTTAATGCTTAGAGCATAGTGAGTCAGATTCAGGATATGACCTGGCTGGGAATACTTAATGGATTTTGTACACACGTGAGAAATCATTGGGAAATCATTAGGGGTGAATGTTGATAACAATTTGAAAAAAGTTTTTCAAATAAGGACTTAATGGTTAAAGAATTTCGTTGGCATTCCGATGGAGCGCGTGTGGCTCACCGGCACATCGTAACACCTCGAAATAGTCTTAGGGTGCATTCATGTGGTCGGGATCTACTAAAGATCCCGAGAACCATGGAAAGTCACAGTACATAAAATAGAGTTGTTAGTGAGAATGACAGTATGACCAAATTGAAATATCATCGGAAGGACATCCGATCGGATGAAGTGTATAAATGTATAACATTTGGATACACAGAAAGAGTGAAAGGTCAAGTAGACATAGATACATAACTCGAATTAAAAGTTTAATAGGAATCTAGAAACCGATAATAGTTTATGAAAATCCGACTTGGTGATTACCTCGTGGAGACTTGGTAATTAGGCAAGAGTAGCCACCGGTCAGATTTTATGTTTCGTTTTTGCTTGTTTCACTTCCCGAATAATTTGATTATTCAAAAGTCCACAGTCGCTCATACTTTTCGGGAGTAAGTATGAACAAAGACTATCGTGAATTGGTTTGTAGATTGTCTAAGGAGTTAGACATTGCAGTAAGACTGCTACAACGTTCATGAGTACTTAGAAATAGAGATTTGAGTATTGGATAAACCCGCGCTCAATAGATTGCTTCATGGATTACATCATGAGCAATGTTGAGACGATAATATCGTATGATCTTGAAGCGGAGACATATGAGTTGAAATTTACGAATCGGTTGTGCATTGATAATGCGAAAACGCATCGATAACTCGATGTTACAAAACGCATGTTGTGTACGATTTGATAAGTAAAAGACACAACCATATGAGTCAAAGCTTATTCGTTCCTTGACCCTGATGGGAAACAGATATCTGTAGGCCGCTCGATGATTTTGAAGTTGACTAAAGTGCTGGCCAGCCTGGACTAAATTGATGTGTTCAATTAGAAGTCCGAAAGTCATAAGCAGAATCGGAAATTGGGAAACAGAGTATCGGACAGAGATTGATCTCAATCCATGTCTCGTGTCTGAAAATATCTTGTTGGACGAAGGATCATATGATCACTTATCTATGGACAGAACTGACTGGGTCAGAGTTCAGCAGCAGTTTCTAGGAAGCTGCAGGTTGTTTATTAATCAGAAGATAAATTAAAGTCATAGACTTATCCAAGTGGGAGACTGTTGGATTAGGTGTCTAAGCCATGACTTTATATTTATATTTATCTTGTTAATTGAAGCAAAGTCCATTTGGGTTGCCCTCATAGCTGGAGGTTAGGATAGAGTTCAGTAGAGTAAAAGGTTGATTTATTAAATGTTTAATAAATCAATAGAATTAAATTAAATGGTTTATTAATATATTTAAGTGTTAATATATTAATTAGAAACTATAATAATTAATTAAGATTTAATCTAGAATTAATTGGATTTAATTCAGTGATTAAATTAATTAATTAAAAATGCAGGGACTGGTTTGTATTTATTCAATAGTTGAATAACTGGCAAGACAGTAGCCAGGGGCCAAAGTTGGCGCCAATATGGAGGGAACTCCATAGTTGGCGAAAACCCTAATTAGGGTTTAGAAGCCTTGGTCCAAATGGTCAACAGGATTGCCCATTAAGGAGGCTCCTCTAGGGTTTCAGCTGTAACCCTTGGAGGCTATAAAGGAACCTCCTGGCTCCCCTTTTTCTGCGCCAACTTTCACCAGACAAACTCTGATGGACTGTCTTCTCCATTGTTGTGGGTATGACTTTCATTTGAGGCAGGATACTTTTGCTGCTAGCTTCAAGAACAAGATCAAAAGGTTAGTAATTCTTGATTTGATCTTTAGAAATTATTATTGGCCTTTAGGTTTTATTTTATTATCTTCATAGAAGAAAACATAGATCTTTCTAGGGTTGCATGTGAACCATAAGGAATTTTGTGTTCATTGTTTGCTAGAAAACCCTTCAGGAACATCTTTTCAACATGTGTTAACCAATCCTTGGCTGCTATGGGATCATCCTTCCCATAGTAATCGTATGGTTTGCACTTTTGAAAGACATCGTAAGTGCACCTTCTCGTTTTCTCAGGCACTCTAGCTCCACTCGCCTCGATAAAGATCTCTCCACGATCCTCTCTTTGTTCAGATTGAACCGGGGTTGGTCCCGAAGTACCTCCAGTTGTAGCCTCTGCTTGAGGCTTCAAATAAGTTGGCAACATATCCTTGATCGCTTTTGCTACCACAGCTGCGATCATCGCCTGCATATTACTCTGTATCTCGGGAGGTCACTCTCCCTCGGGTTGACGCTCTTTACCCGAATCTCGTGATCCCGATTTATCTCTTGGTGGATCACCTTGCTCTTTTTCTTTTCCAGCGCTCATTTTAGCTGAAAAAGAAAATCAACTCATTTAGTAATCACCACCATAATACTCAATATGGTGTGTAATCAACTCATTTTTTATGTCACCATAATACTCAATATGGTGTATAATCAACTCATTTTGTATGTCACCATAATACTCAATATGGTGTATAATCAACTCAATTATGATACACCGCGGAGGATAGCTACTCGGGACTCTTTGGGACTTCTCTATCTCATTGGTTTAAGTTTAAACCCATCTCAAGGTTTAATTCCCTTAAACCACAGCTCTGATACCAACTTGTAATGTCCGGTTTCTCGAATTTAGGATATACCAAATTATTTTAGTCAAACACAAAATCATTTATGGTATAACCCAAAAGAGTAACAAGTTTACAAGTTCTATCAAAACATAGTTTAAGTTATACAATAAAGTACATAGCAATTACACCAAAAACCGGTTCATTACACTATTCAACAAGACTACAATACAAGTCAAAGTCCAAGTCCATGTGTAGCTATCCATCCATGTTTCGCTTCCCGCGGTCGCCGCTACCAGGACCTAACACAAATCACAGTAACAAATAATATATGAGCTTTGAAAGCTCAGTGAGTAATTTAAGGTTAGTCTGATAGCCTCATTCATCATCTCATTTGATTATATCTCAATGGACTATCTCAGTCCATAGTGTGTCTTACACACTATTCCTCTTTCTTCAATATACTCAATATTTGGTTATATTCAACCAAATCAGACTTAGCTTACTTCTTATCTGTAAAAAACATCATAATAAGACATAATCATCTAATAATTTAACTACTCACCTGTTGTCGGGTTACTCTGTGGAACTCCTGAACCACGTGTGTCGTGCTCCTGTCTAGCCTTAGCTGTATCACAATATCTCGGGTCAACTCAATATTCAACAATCTCAATCATACTCAATATCGATAACAATCAAGAATTTGAATCATAAGAGAGGGTTACAATCAAAAGATAGCAATACTATCCTAATTGTAACCTCCAATTTCACAAATTTAACTCATATAACCCTAGGAACATAATACAAACACTTCACTAGCTTAGGTCTCGAATTATAACTCCCTTACACACACAATTCCAAGTAAACTCACTCTAATTCATGTTAGTTGCAGGTGGTTCATCAAAACCACGAGGAACCATCTCAATTCCAATGATTCAACCGTCAAAACAAGATAAAAATCAAAGAGGATTACCTTTCAAGCTCAAGGAACTATTCTCTAGCTTCAATCCGTGAAAGATAGGCTCAAATCTCGACTTAGAAGGTTTAGAGATGGTTTTCTAAGGTTTTGAGAGGTTTTAGACGAAAAGGGTTTTAACCCCAAATGAAGCAAAGTCGTATTTTTAAAACAGATCTGTGCGATTACACGGCCCGTGTTAAAGTTACACGGCCCGTGTAACTTATGGTATGCACTTAGAGTTTGGTCTGCAGAACTACACGACCCGTGTTCATATTACACGACCCGTGCTGCACACTTTATACGACCCGTGTTAACAAGACACGACCCGTATAACTCACGGTGTGCATTTGAGTTTTAGTCTGCAGGCTTACACGACCTGTGTCAACTAGACACGACCCGTGTAACTCTCGGTATGCTTAAAATAATCACAAGGGACACCTACACGACCCGTGTAACTCCAACACTACCCGTGTAACATCTTTTTAGCATTTTTCAACTTCAAACTTCTTCCAAATGGGATTCTAACTACCCAAACTCATGCAACAATCTAACAAATCCTAATTACACTAAAATTAACTCAAAATCTCTCAAATTTAATAACACGGTATTACACCAATGAATATTCTTTCCATTAATATTCAAGGTGCGGGGGTGGTGGCCAAGAGACAGTGGGTTAACAGGTTATGTAACAGGCATCACATTAATTTTCTTTCTATATAAGAAACTAAACTTACTTCCGTTGACTTGTGGGTGATTCGACAGTTTTGGGGAAATTATGGTTTTGATTTTGCGTCTAGTTCAGATAGAGGGATGTCGGGTGGTATTCTTTGTATTTGGAATAAATTGGCGTTTCATAAGACTAAGGTGTCGTGTTTTCAAAACTATTTGGTATTCTATGTTTATTACGGTGTATGCTCCTCAACTGTTGGTAGACAAAAGGTTGTTATGGCATGCTATTCGGGTTCGTCTTCGTAATTGGGATGGTCCGGTGGTGGTTATGGGCGATTTTAATGAAGTGTGTGATGTTTCTGAGAGGTTCGGGTCTGAGTTCGATCAACATCTAGCGGACGTGTTTAATGATTTTATTTTAGACTTAGAGTTGGTTGATGTTTCTATGGGGGGATTCGCTTTTACTTGGACTAATCGATGGGCTTCTAAAATTAGTAGACTTGATAGATTTTTGGTTTCGGAGAGTTTTTTGGATGCTATTAATGGTGTTACTGAAGGGTTTCTATGCAATCAATGAACACAAAATTGCCTAAGGTTCACATGCAACCCTAATATTGATCTATGTTTTCTTCTATGAAGATTAGAACTAAGAACCTAAAGGATACAATTCAATTCTAAAGAAGAATTAAGAAAAAACCAACCTTTGATCTTATGATCCTTTTAAGCAGCAGCAAAAGTATCCTGCCTCAAATGCAAGTCACACCCAAGGGATGGAAGAATCAGTCCAGCAGAGTGAATCCAGAGAGAAGATGGCATGAATATGAGGTGCCAGGGGGTTCCTTTTATAGCCTCCTAGGGTTACACCTGAAACCCTAAGGAGCCTCCAACTGGACAAGGCTTTTGACCACTTGGACCAGGCTTACCAAAACCCTAATTAGGGTTTCGCCAAACCCTGGAGGAGCCTCCAGGTTGGCGCCACTTTTGGTCCCTGGTTTTACCTGGCCAGTTATTCAACTATTGAATAAATGTCAAACCAGTCCCTACACCTATTAATTAATTAATTTAATCTCCAAATTAAATCCAATCAATTCTAGATTAAATCTCAATTAATTAATATAGTTTCTAATTAATATATTAACACTTAAATATATTAATAAACTATATACTAAATTTCTATTGATTTATTATACAATTAATAAATCAACTACTCTCTCTACTGAACTATGTATCTATCCTCCACCAATGAGGGCAACCCAAATGGACTTTTCTTTTAATCATAAGATAAATACAATTATAAGTCATGGCTTAGACACCTAATCCAACAGTCTCCCACTTGGATAAGTCTATGACTTTAATTGTCTGAACTCTGACCCAGTCAGTTCTGTCCAAAGATAAGTGATCTGATGATCCTCCGTCCAACAGGATATTTTCAGACTCAAGACATGGATTAACATCAATCTTGGTCTAACACTCTGTTTCTCGATTTCTGATTTGCATATGACTTTAGAGACTACTAATTGAACACATCAATCAAGTCCCGGTTGGCCAACACTTTCAGTCAACTTCTAAATCATCGAGAGGCCTACAGATATCTGTTTCCCATCGGGTCATGGGACGAATAAGTTTCGACTCATATGTCCATAACTTTTGCGGGTCCAAATACATACAATAATGCGTTTTATAGCACCGAGTTACTGGCGCAGTTTCGTATTGTCAATAAGCACTTGTATCGCAAATAATAGATCATATCTCTCCACTTAAAGATCACCGGATATTATCGTCTTAACATTGCTCGTGATATAATCCATGAAGCAATCTGTTAAGCGCGGGTTTATCCAATACTCAAATCTCTATTTCTAAGTACTCATGAACGTTGCAGCAGTCTTACTGCAATGTCTAACTCTTTAGACAATCTGCAACCAATTCATGACAGTCTTAGTTCATACTTACTTCCTAACAGTATGATCGACTGTGGAGTTTTAAATAATCTAATTATTAAGGAAGTTAAACATGCAAATAAAGAAACACAGAAATAAACAATTAACAAAGGCAGTAACAATACTCATTTATAAATCTCTATTATAAAATCACCGAGTCAATTACATTTATACTGTTACAAGTTTCTAATCTATCTAATTACTAAAACTAATATCATCCTTCAATCCAATGCTCCGAGCATGCTGATTGTGCTTGATCCTATTCAGAGCCTTAGTCAAAGGATCTGCAGGATTGTCCTCGGAAGATACTCGCTTAACCAGTAAGAGCCCTTCTTCTATTTGATGTCGAATGTAGTGGTACTTTCTTTCGATATGCCTGGACTTTCCATGGTCTCGCAGTTCCTTTGCCAAGGCGACCGCTCCTTCATTATCGCAGAAAAGTTCCACTGGCTCCTGAATGCTCGGGACAACTCTAAGATCCCCGATGAAATTCTTCAGCCAAGCCGCCTCCTTAGACGCTTCACTCGCTGCGATGTACTCTGATTCACACGTTGAATCAGCCACCGTTTCCTGCTTGGAACTTTTCCAAGTGACCGCTCCACCGTTCAAAAGAAATACCCAGCCCGACTGGGACCGTCCACTGTCCCTATCTGTCTGGAAACTTGCATCTGTATATCCACTCACTTTTAACTCATTACTGCCACCAAGGACTAATACCATATTCTTTGTCCTTCGCAGATACTTGAGTATGTTCTTGACTGCAATCCAATGTGCTTTTCCAGGATTACCCTGGTACCGATTAACCATGCTTAGTGCATAGGATACGTCGGGACGAGTACATGTCATAGCATACATGATCGACCCTACTGCCGAAGCATAAGGTACCCGACTCATTTCAGCTATTTCCTGATCGGTACTCGGACTTTGAGTCTTACTCAATTTAACACCACTTAGGATTGGTAACTCTCCCTTTTTGGAACTTTCCATGTTAAACCTCTTTAACACCTTTTCCAAATATGTACACTGCTTAGGCCTATCAATTTTCTCTTTCTATCTCTAAGTATTCTTATCCCGAGAATATAAGCAGCTTCCCCTAGGTCTTTCATGGCGAAACACTTCCCGAGCCAAGCCTTAACATTCTGCAAGGTCGGAATGTCGTTTCCCATGAGCAGTATGTCATCAACATACAGCACCAGGAAAGTGACTATACTCCCACTAGCCTTGACATATACACAGGACTCATCTTCACTCCTAGAGAAGCCAAACTCTTTGACTTTCTCATGGAAGCAAAGATTCCAACTGCGAGATGCTTGCTTCAACCCGTAGATTGATCTTTCAAGCTTACATACTTTATCAGGGTGCTTAATGTCTACAAAACCTTCTGGCTGACTCATGTAAACATCTTCAGTCAGTTTCCCATTAAGGAAAGCGGTTTTGACATCCATATGCCAGATTTCATAATCATGAAACGCAGCTATGGCAAGCATTATCCTGATTGACTTAATCTTGGCTACTGGTGAGAAGGTTTCATCATAGTCAAGCCCCGGGGTTTGAGTGAATCCCTTCGCAACCAGCCGAGCTTTATAAGTATGCACTTTTCCATCCATGTCAGTCTTCTTTTTGAAGATCCACTTGCATCCGACTGTCTTTCGACCCGGTACATTGTCAACCAAGTTCCAAACTTGATTGTCATACATGGACTTTATCTCGCTGTCCATTGCCTCTTTCCATTTCACAGACTCGGGGCCTGCCACTGCTTCACGGTAGTTAGTTGGCTCATCCAAATTAGTCAATGTACGATCACTGACTAACGTGTCTCCGTCCGAAGTAATATGGAAACCAAAGAACTCGGGAGGCATGCTAACTCTACCTGAGCGCCTAAGGGGCAACGAAATGTCGGTGGGTCCAACAGGAACTTCTTCCTCATGTTGGTTGCTAGTTTCTTCCAAGGTTGTTTCATCGGGCGTCTCCTGAATTTCTTCGAGATCGATCGTACTCCCACTGTCCTCTTTGGATATGAGTTCTCTTTCTCGAAAGAACCCCCGTCTTGCTACAAAGACCACGTCCTCGCTTGGTCTGTAGAACAAGTATCTAAAAGACTGTTTCGGGTATCCGATGAAGTAACACCTCTCACTTCTTTCTGCGAGCTTGTCTGAAGTATCTCGTCTCACGAATGCTTCACAGCCCCAGACTTTGATGTGTGCCAACGAGGGAACCTTCCCCGTCCACATCTCGTGTGGTGTTTTCGCAACCTTCTTGGTTGGGACAAGATTTAGGATATGGGCGGCAGTCTCGAAGGCATACCCCCATAAATGGATTGGAAGTGAGGCTCGACTCATCATGGAACGAACCATGTCCAACAAGGTTCGGTTTTGTCTCTCTGCAACACCATTCAGCTGAGGTGTTCTTGGAGGCGACAACTGTGAAACAATTCCACATTCCTTGAGGTAATCGAGAAACTCGATACTAAGATACTCACCGCCTCTGTCGGATCTAAGCATCTTTATCTTTCTGCCCAATTGATTTTCCGCTTCATTCTTGAACTCTTTGAACTTTTCAAAGGTATCCGACTTATTCTTGATTAAGTAGACATACCCATATCTACTAAAATCGTCGGTAAAGGTCACATAGAACCGCGTGCCATCTTTAGTGGTTGTTCTGAAGGGACCACACACATCTGTGTGTATGATATCCAACAGACCTTCACCTCTTTCAAAGGAACCTTTGAATGGTGATTTTGTCATCTTGCCAAGTAAGCAAGATTCGCATACATCATCCGACCTGAGGTCGAATGATTCCAACACTCCATCCTTTTGGAGTTGGGCGATGCGTTTCTTGTTTATATGGCCAAGGCAACAATGCCACAGACATGCCTTTTCTACACCGCTTGAAGCATCAATAGTTAAAACATTTTTACCATAATTATCAACACACATAATAGATTCATAAACACCATCACAAGGCATAGCATTAAATATAAAAACATCATTTTTGAAAATCGAAATTGAACCATTCAATTTATTGAATTCATAATAAAAGCCTTGTCTAAATAGTGCATGAAAAGAAATTATGTTCTTTGCCATATCTGGCGCATAGCAACAATTATGTAAATCTAATCTAACTCCACTGCTCAGCATCAGTCCATAAACACCAATCTTGGTAACAGGTGACGTTCGCCTATTGCCCATGACCAGGTTCAGTCTGCCATGCTCCAGTTCCCTACTTTCCTCTAGGCCCTGCAAATCAGAACAGATGTGAAAACCACATCCTGTATCAAGGACCCATGAACGGGAAAAAGATGAGTTATTAGATATAGAATATGTACGTGCCTGTGACGGTTTCACTTTACCGTCCTTGACATCCTGTAGATACGTTGGGCAGCTCCTCTTCCAATGACCCTTCTGCTTGCAGTAAAAGCAGTCGGCCTCTTTGGGGTTCCGAACATGTGGAATTCCGGAAGACTTGCCTTTCGGGGCACCGCTAGATGACCCGACGTGAGTCTTTTCCCTCCAGTTCTGCTTAGGAGGGCCTTTCCGTTTCTTTCCCTTTCCGGAGCCAATAGCCAGGACAGGCGGGTTGACAGGGAGCACAGATTTTCCCTTCATCCCGTCCTCAGCCGTCCGAAGCATGCGGTGTAACTCAGCAAGGTTTGCCTGGTTGTTGTTCAAATGATACGCCAGTGTGAACTGGTCATAAGAACTGGGTAAGGAGTTCAGCACTATGTCAACTGCTAAATCCTCATGAACCGGCATTTCCAGCTTTCTAAGCCTTTCCACGTAACCATGCATCTTCTACACATGTGCACAGATGGACTCGCCCTCCTTGGGCTTGCTGTTAGTGAAAGCTTTTACAACATCACGCCTCTCGATGCGCTCTTGCTTGCGGAACCTTTCCGCGAGCTCTTTGTGCATCTCGTAAGGCCAATAGTCCTCATAGATACGCTGCAGTTCAGGGTTCATAGTAGCGATCATGATGCAAGCCACTTTGGTTGCATCATCAGAGTGTTTAGTGTACGCAGCGATTTCCTCGGGAGTAGCGGTTTCAGTGTCCACATCAACAAGCTCGGTTTCTAGAACATACTCTTTATGTTCAAACCTTATAGCCATTTTGATGTTGCGGATCCAGTCATTGTAGTTGGTGCCGTCTAACGTCACCTTTGAGCATAATGACAGAATCGAGGTGACACTACCGTGATTTGAGTGGGGAACGGATTGGTCAGAAGACATCTGAACAAGAAGAAGGTAGTTTTAATTAGATAGAGTAATAATAATAATCCTCATATTCACCCAAGAATAAATACGAGGCTAGGATCCTACAATAACAATCTACAATACCGAAAAGGGATGCCGTAATCAATATTGCAAATTTTACAAGGTAGGCGAATGACGATTCAGCCAATTCCACCGCGGAAACATAATCAAATTATAATGGAATTCCTAGTTTCTTTGAGATTTACCAACTGTTCGATAGCATGTTTTAATCTCGGGAATGCCCCGCTGTTTGTGACTGGGATACCGAGGATCACAAACCGGGTGTGAATAACCATGCAAATTGCTTGGTACTCTTGAAGTCAATTGTCATCTCTAATTAACGTGCCGGTAAACCACACACGCTCCGTTAATAATGAAAAAATCAAGAAACCCATTGCGACTCTTTGCGGACCCCAGTTGGCGTGCCGGTAAATCACACACGCTCCACCAACGTTTCACAAAGTGCAATGTGCAATTTCATGGATTAGCACCAATTCACATTTTTAACCTAAAGTAACTAGATTGGGATTTGTTTAGGGTTCTAGTACTTTCAATTATAGCATTATACTTTTAAGAGGCTTAACGGTTCTATCATACCCGTTCGGCTAACGACACTCGACTGACCAGGAGAGCGGTGGGTAAGAGTAGATACCCATTAGACTAACATTTTATAGGCAGTCGCCTTATACCCTCTTTATAGGACAGTTTTGTGAATGCGGCTTACTAGCGATAGACTAACCAATTTTCTTATATATATATTAAATTAACTTTTAATCATAAATATATATAAGATATATTTTAATATCATTAAAATATTTTAGAATTAATTAAGTTCTAATTTTCGCAAATTATACAATTTTATTGAAAATTTTAATTAATTCTTTAAACTGATTTAATTGGTCTTTTAATTAATCAATTAATTAAACTAATTAAATCTAGGTTACAGATTACCAATTAATCAAATTAATTAATCTGTATTGGTCCAATGATTTTCGAGATTCACAAGCCAAACAAAAAGGGTTCAAGTTATTTTAGTTGATTTAGTTACCAAAAATAACAACACACAAATAAGGCAAACAAATCAAGCAATCAAGGGGGACCATATGGGGTTGGCGGCTAGGGTTAGGAAACCCTAGCCTAGAGATCGATTTTGGCCTCCTCCTAAGGGTTTATTTTCGCAAGAAACCCTTAGGCACAAACAGTTTATGCAGTTCATAATCAAATCACAAGAAAACAAGCTAGCTCTGATACCACTGAAGGGTTTCTATGCAATCAATGAACACAAAATTACCTAAGGTTCACATGCAACCCTAATATTGATCTATGTTTTCTTATATGAAGATTAGAACTAAAAACCTAAAGGATATAATTCAATTCTAAAGAAGAATTAAGAAAAAACCAACCTTTGATCTTATGATCCTTTTAAGCAGCAGCAACAGTATACTGCCTCAAATGCAAGTCACACCCAAGGGATGGAAGAATCAGTCCAGCAGAGTGAATCCAGAGAGAAGATGGCGTGAATATGAGGTGCCAGGGGGTTCTTTTTATAGCCTCCTAGGGTTACACCTGAAACCCTAAGGAGCCTCCAACTGGACAAGGCTTTTGACCACTTGGACCAGGCTTACCAAAACCCTAATTAGGGTTTCGCCAAACCCTGGAGGAGCCTCCAGGTTGGCGCCACTTTTGGTCCCTGGTTTTACCTGGCCAGTTATTCAACTATTGAATAAATGCCAAACCAGTCCCTGCACCTTTTAATTAATTAATTTAATCTCCAAATTATATCCAATCAATTCTAGATTAAATCTCAATTAATTAATATAGTTTCTAATTAATATATTAACACTTAAATATATTAATAAACCATATACTAAATTTCTATTGATTTATTATACAATTAATAAATCAACTACTCTCTCTACTGAACTATGTATCTATCCTCCACCAATGAGGGAAACCCAAATGGACTTTGCTTTTAATCATAAGATAAATACAATTATAAGTCATGGCTTAGACACCTAATCCAACAGTTACGGGGTTAGCTCTTGAGAAAAATATTTCGGATCATCGCACTATTGTGTTGAAAGAGAAAGTGTTTGATTATGGTCCTACGCCCTTCCGATTTTTTAATTCGTGGTTGGATATTGTTGGTTTTCATGACATGGTGGTTGATACGTGGCGTAATGATGACATTAATCACAATAGCTCTATGGTGCGTTTTAAAAATAAATTAAAGCACCTTTAAACAAAATATTAGAAGTTGGATAGGCGAGTTCAAAGTTAAGGCGAAGGAGGCTGTGGTCATGCATCAAGTGTGTGTCTCTGAGATTGATAGGCTCGTTTACCAAGGCTTGGCTTCTAAGAATGAGGTGGCTAGGAGGTTTGAGTCGTTTAAGGTTATTAAAGATATAGAAGGTTTGTAGGCGAAGGATGTAGCTCAAAGAGCAAAAATCAAGTGGGCTGCAGAGGGTGATGAAAATTCCAAATATTTTCATGGGATTCTTAAGAAAAAACGAAGGAATGCGGCTGTTAAGGGTGTGTTAAGAGATGGTACATGGGTTGAGGAGCCTTCTGAGGTAAAATCTGAGTTTTATAATCATTTTAAAGCTAGGTTTTCCCCTTTTGAGGGGCCTCGGTCATGGTTGGGGGCGAATATTTCTAAGAAGCTGTCGGTTGAAGATGCAAATGTTTTGGAGATTGATTTTACTCGGGAGGATATAAAACGAGCGGTGTGGGATTGCGGTGGGGATAAAGCTCCTGGTCCTGATGGGTTTTCTTTTGCTTTTCTTAGGCACTTCTGGGATCTGGTGGAGGATGATGTTGTCAATTTCGTTATGGAGTTTTTTCATACTTCGTACTTTCCTAAGGGGTGTAATCCTTCATTTATTGCTCTGATTCCTAAGGTAAAGGATCCTAGACTGGTTTCTGACTTTAGTCCTATTAGTCTAATTGGTTGCCAATACAAAATTATTGGCAAACTGCTAGCTAATCGGCTTAGTATGGTGATTGGTGGGTATATTAGTTCGGAACAGTCTGTGTTTTTGAAGGGTAGATTCATTCTTGATGGCCTAATGATTCTTAATGAGGTGATGGGTTGGTATAAGCGTAATCACAGGAAGCTTTTTGCGTTTAAAGTTGATTTTGAAAAAGCTTATGATTCTCTTCGTTGGGAGTTTTTGGATATGGTAATGGTTGAGATGGGGTTTGGTGTTCGGTGGAGGAGATGGATTGAGGGGTGTTTTACTAATGTTCGTGCTTCTGTTCTTGTTAATGGGGTCCCGACTGATGAGTTTGAAATGGCTAGGGTTTAAGACAAGGAGATCCGTTATCTCCTTTTCTGTTTATCATTGTCATGGAAGGCCTTCATGTCATTGTCTTGAAGGCGGTACAGTGCAACCTCATCAACGGGGTGTCCTTGCCTAATGGCGGTTTGGTTATCTCTCATTTGATGTATGCTGATGATGTTATTTTTCTTTGTGATTGGGACATTCCTTGTGCTACAAATCTGATCGGGTTGCTCAGGTGTTTTTATGTCACTTCAGGTTTGAAGATTAATGTGAGTAAGAGTAACATTATTGGAGTTAGAGTTGAGAATTTTGAGTTACAGGAGATGGTGAGTTTGTTGGGTTGTGGAGTTGCGGATGTAAGAACCCAAAAAAATGTTGGCAAAAGTATAAAATGAACATATGTGAAGGTTTGGTTGAATTATGTCTAAATAATAGAATTTTGTGTAAAAAGAGCAAAAAAGGGTATTTTGGTAATTTTCGGTTTCTATTGTAAAATGAAAATAATCATATTTTCATTAAGGATGATATATATAAACTATATTAAAGTTATAAGGATGAAGTATGAATACTGAAAATGTAAAAGTGAGTGAAAAGTACAAAATGACCAAAAAGGGCATTTTCGTCATTTTGAAATATTTAACCTCATAACGAGATTTTTATGTGTTAAAATGTTCTTAATATGCAAAATAAGTTTATAAGTGGGGCAAAACTATAAAATTTAGAAGTTCCTACAATTTAAGCAAGTTATGTGCTACTTTGAGAGAAATGGAACTTAAAGGGGTAATTTGTCATTTGGGCAAAGTTAAGTGGTATAAATAGGAGAAATATCTTCTCACATAATATAGAATACGGGAATTCAGTTCTAGAGTGATCCAGAGAGAGAAATCGAGAGAAGTCTAGGAGGAGAAGCAGTGGAAGTGAGGATTAAGCATTTAGTTCAAGATTTCCAAGCCAAATCAAGGTAAGAATCTGTCCGATGTTGTATAATTAGTAGAAAAATCATACGATGTCCAAATCAGGCGATTCCAGTGCCCATGGTTTCGTCTCGATGTCTTTTTCAGTTCATCAGTTGAGGTCCAGACCTCATTCGGTCGTTTTCTAGGGTTTTGAACCCGATTTCCATGAGTATGATTTCTGTATTCAGTTGTGTTGTGAAATTCTTGTAAAATCGTGTGTTCACTGGATTGTTCTGAAATTTTGTGTGGAGAAGAACCTTGTCATGATCCATACTCGACCAAAAGGGGTTGACTCAGTTCGTTGTTTTGGTTTGGACTTTGGTGTGTGCAATCTGACCTCCACAGATTGGTTGCTGCACACCTAGGTCAACTTGTGGGATTTTTAATTCCCAAATGGTTCATAGTTTAGGTCTGAAAATTTGATGGAAAGGTCATCCTCATGTCTACAGTGTTCCATCCAGAGGGCTTGATCCAATTCCATTAGGAAGCTAGGGTTCCAATGTCTTCTCTTTAACTGAACCAGAATTGTCGCTGTGCACATTGTCCTTGTTGCACGATTTTTAATTCTCAGTTGGCTTATGCTTTGAGTTTGATTTTTGGATGAGAGCTTTAGCTTCATGTATAGTGTAACTCATCCAAAAAGCTTGACTTATTTCCTTTCAGAAGTCAGGTTGTTGGACAGATCTTGTCAACCTATGCTGAGTTGTGACAGAAATGTTGCTGCTCATTTCCTTCATATTGTATGATTTTTAATTCTTAATTGGTTCGTCTTTTGGGTCTGAATTTCGAAGGGTAGTCTCTTGGTTATATCTAGTATGCCTATGTAAGAGGGTTTCCCTTGATTTCATTCCCAAGTGGAATGGAATTGGTGATTCCTCCACTAATCCAGATTTGTGACAGATTGCACTGTCAATCTTGTCGCTTATTTTCTAAGGTCTTAAAATGCGATTCAAGTCTCGGTATCTTCTTGAGACTTGTCATGTATTGTGTCTAGTTTTCAGAATGTCTGAGTTTGTGCCATTCGAGTTTCTGAGTTGGGAGTTATGGTCAATTCTTTGACCATGCGTCTTAGATATAAAAATCTAAAAATGAGTAAATAATGTGATATTAATCAATTAAGATGTAGATTAAGAGGTCTTTAATTGTTAATAAGGCCTAACTTATATTAACTAGAATGTTAAATGAACTCCTTAGGTATTAAGGAGTAAAGTTGAAGGAAAGGAAAACTCAACGGGAAGAAGTGATTATAGTTAGACTTCTCTAACTAGACAAGGTGAGTACATGCAGTATTTTTACCCATTCTGGGGTACATGGCAAGTAAGTATTTTCAAGATTTCCTTATAAAATTTCTATATGTGGAATTATATGCAAGAGTATTGTTTCTAAATTGTTGTGAAAGTATAATGCTATATTTGAAGCTAAGTTTGGAACTACAAATTATATTATGTGAAAGTATGTTGGTCTATGTACCAATTATGTGGAAGTATATTTTGAAATACAAGTATACATGTTTGAAAGTATGGATAGGCATATAGCCATAATGTGTTTAAGAAGTATGTTTTGGTTACAAATTGTATATGTTTTCAAGTATGAACGGGCAAATAGCCATAAAATGTTTGGAAAGTATGATTTGGCATTAAGCCTAAAATGTTATAAAGATATGTTTTAAACATGTAGTTTATGTAAAACGAAAGTTATGAATTTGGCATTTAGCCATAAAGACAAGAAATGGTGAAGTTTGGCAATTAGCCACTATGCAAGTAAGTAATGTAAAAGTAAGCAGAAAGTGTTTTGTATGACTGGTAATTGTAGCAAGCAGCGTTAGTAAGGGAAATATGTTCCAACCTACCCGGGTTAGGTAAGGGGTCTACTGGGGAAAAATCCCCATCGCGAAGTAGATTGCCTCAGCAATTCTATGGTGAGGATTGATCCGTTCTTTCTAGCCATAGAGATTTGGGGTATCACTTAAGGTGATTAAAGCCCTAAGTATAAAAATCCAGCAAGCTTATAAAAACCAGTCAAAGAAAGTAAGAAATAAGCAAATTTTGAAAAGTATATTATGAAGTGATTTTGAAAAGTAAAAAGTTATAGTATGTTATTACTATAAAGTTTTGAAAGATGTTTTTGTTGTAAAGTATGTTATGAAATGATTTCGAGAAGTAAAGAGTTATAGTATGTTATTACTATAAAGTTTTGACAGAAGTTTTATGTTATAAATTTTATAAAAAGCTGGAAAAGGAGTTAAAGGTTTGAGTCTAAAACTCATGTAACTCACGAGACATTATTGTCTTACGTATTTTATGTTTTGCCATGTATTCCAGGTTAAAAAACTAAGGTATATTTGGTAGAAGTTTAGCTGGAGTGGAGCCCGAGTTAGCTCCCGTCTTGGACTCAAGGTTAAATCCTTTCTTGCTTACTATGGTTAGTTTTGATATGGATTTGTACACCCACTGTTTTAAGCATTTAAATTATCGGTGTTTGATAAACCGGATTTTTGTATTCATGAATTTATACGAAAAACCATAGTATTTGCAAACAGTAGAAATGGGGTGTCACAAGTTGGTATCAGAGCCATAGTTTAAGCGAATTAGGATTGGCTTGTTCCACTCCTAGGCTTAAACTCATGCTATAGGAATGTTAGTTTATGAAAGTATGCTATATGATGTCTTAAATGATTAAGACATTATGCATTTTTTTAAATATGAAGATATATAACACTAAGAAGTGTTAAGTTAATGTTTAAAGTGAGCAAAAATTTGACCGTTAGGAAAATTATATGATAATTTCTGTAACCGTCTAAACTTATTAAAGGTTATGTTTATAAAGTAGTAAGATTTTTAGTATTGATCACTATGTATTTATAAAGGTGTTATATGTTAAAGGAACCAGTGTCCCATGAGACCTTGTGGTAACAGTAGAATCAATATGTATAGGTGATTATGGTAATATGGGCCTGTATTATCATAATCACAGGATATGTATTGAGACTGGTGGAATCACAAAGGAATTATGGTATTCTGGTGGGTAAGGTTTTGAAGAGAGTAGTAAGTAAAACATAGGAATTATATGCCTATGTAATAATAATAAGTAAGGTTATGAGTATTAAAAGTTAATGCAGTGGATATATACCACTTAGTATGGTGAAGTAAAAGAAAAAATATGATAAATAATATTTCTTAGACAAATGGAAAGACATTAAAGTATATGCCTATCGAGGCGAGAGGAAGTATGTATAAGAGCAACCTAAAGAGGAATTATGGGTATTGATTACCTATATAAGAGTTGTAAGACTCTTACATGAAGAATGAAATTATAAGCGGAATGTATTAATAGTACATAAAATTTTGTAAAAGTAAAAGAGCGATAAGGAAGAGTTAATGCTAATAAGTGGTGTGCGTTGGGCATGATCATTCAATTCAGAATCTTATCTCAAAGTCGTACGAAGAATAAAGGCACATGATCAAAATGATGAGAAAAGCTAAAGATAGAAGATGGTAATGCTAAAAGGGAGTGGAAGACTAATTTATAGATTGAACAAAGAAGATGCATGAAAATGTCCCAAAGATTTAACAATTGAATAAGTTATAAGTACAGTGCTATAATGAGTAATAAAAACAAAGTAAGATACCCAAATGGGAAAAGAATGATGAATGGTAAATTGGGTTACAGTAATGAGATTAAATGAATGTGAATTGAGGATTAAAGGTTTAATGCCTAAATAAATGTTAGGCAAGAAATTGAAGGTGAAACAAATGATGAAGATGATTAGAAGAATATAATGAAAGAAACTTTGGGTTTAAAACCTAAAAAGTTTATAAGTAAAATATATGAGATGTAAAGATCGAATGTCTATAAAAAAAACGATGGTGGTAATCTATATAATTATGAAAGTAGTGTATGCTTAATAAGTATGATGAGATAAAATAAGTAATTGTTGGGTCAAAAATGTAAGTCTTTATGGAAGTATTATTATGATGCAGTTGGGGTGAACGGTAAAAGTTATTTTTGGCATTAGCCAAAACAAGTAAATGGTAATGAATGAAAAAAAAACGTAAAACTTAAGTTGTCTATGGAAGTAGTAATTTAATTTTGTTTGAAAAGTAAATGACAAGTGAAGATGAAAAAAAAAACACTTAAATTGCTAATATGTCAAATTGTGAAAGTGTTATAAGTAAAAGTGATATAATACATGTATTAACGAAAGTAATACATTTAATGTACAGGACGTGAATAAGAAGCACGTTAAAGTGAGACTTCATAAATTATGAATTTAAAATGGAAGTAATATGGAGTCAATAACAATGGTTATGATGTGACAGTAATATAAGTATGGAATGATACCAGATATGTATTTAAAGAAAATAATACATGTAGAGTACAAAGCGGAACATTATTCTAAAAGAATGGTTAGAACATCATGAAAAGTATAATAAGTACGAAAAGATGAATTATCATACACAAAATGTATGAGATTTGATATATTATTTGAAAAATCAAATCAATTATGGTAAACAATTCAAAGACCGGTAGAAAAAAAAAGTAAGTAGGAGATAAAGTGCTAAACTGAGCACTAGTGCGAGAATTAAGAACGACAAGAAAGTACTAAAACAAAAGTAATATCATGAGAATGGTACACGGAGTACCTAAAAAGATGAAAAATTTATTTATAAAAGTATTGAAAGAAAGCTGAAACATGAAAAATACATGATTATATTAGTAAGTGTAATGAGTAAGTGAGACCGAAATCTCATAAATAATAAAGGAGGATGAAAGAAGTATCTTGGATTGCTAATATGTCAAAATGTGAAAATAATACAAGTAAAGAATGATACAATACATGTAGTAATGAAAGTAATACATATAATATATAAGTAATAAGTAAGAAGTATGTGAAAGTGAAATTTCATAAATTATGAAATAAGAAGAAAAGTGATAATTGAATCATTAATAAAAGTCAAGATGTGGAAGTAAAATATGTACAGGATAAAATAAGACATGTACTTATAAAAAGTAATACATGTAGATTACAGAGTAGAAAAGATAATAATCTATGGTAAATGTATGGAAACTAGTAAGGAGTAAAAAGAAGCATATAACTAGTAATACAAATATCAAGAATAGAAAATGAGGAAGTTGACAGAAATACTAGGTCAACTTCAACAGGGAAACTGTACAAAACTACAAGGCCAGATATTATGTATTATACATATAAAGAAAACTACAAATGTCAAGTTTCTAAAACAAAAAATGGTATGTTGTTTCGACTCTTCTAAAGTAAGATATGCAAATTTTCGTGAAAGGTACACTGTTTTGACAGATTCTGTCCCAAACAGAAAAATGAGAATGTAAAGTGTAACGAAAGGAGGAAAATGCATTCCTTAAGAATGGTAATAAGCCGAGAGTTGTTAGTAGAGATAAAGAAGAATAAATTGAAGTTTAAAATATTTAAAGAATAACTAGGTAAAGATAAGAAGTTGTAAAACTTCTAAAAAGAAGGGATAACATTAAATTATTAATGTAATAATGAATGAGTAGAGGAATGAGAAAAAGAGAAGAATGAAAATAAATGAATAGTGTTATAAGTGAAAAGTAAAAAGAATAAGGAGGTGTTGAAAAAAAAATTTGCTTAAGTAAAGTGTCCACCGAGGGACAAAATTTTACAAAGAAAAGATTTGGTATATTTATGAACTTTGTATAAATACAAATTATGGAAAAAGTTTTATAAGTAAAGCATGTGATTAGTACAATCTCATGTGTTTTTGGTAAATATATGAGAAGAATTATAAAGTAGACTGTTATTTTTGATAAAAGTATGGAAGTATGAAACTATTTTGGTAAAGTAAGTTTTATTAAGAGATTTTGTATATAAATAAAATGAGGTAAAAAGGAATGTGACTAGAATATAGAGTATGATGTATGAGTGAGGGACTAAAAAGTTGAGAAAACAGATAAAATGACCGAAAGGGGTACTTTAGTCATTTAATAAAAGTATTACATAAGTTGTTATAAGTAATTTGGATAAATGTAGAGTTTTCAAAGAAATATTCGTATACAAAAGTATTTACATTATAAGAAGAAAGTTTAGTGAGTTAAATAAAAGATGAGAAAGTTGATGAAAAAAAAAATATATTCATATTATGTAAATTTTGAAAAGATTTCGTGGACGGAATCCTCTTAAGGAGGGGTGATTGTAAGAACCCAAAAAAATGTTGGCAAAAGTATAAAATGAACATATGTGAAGGTTTGGTTGAATTATGTCTAAATAATAGAATTTTGTGTAAAAAGAGCAAAAAAGGGTATTTTGGTAATTTTCGGTTTCTATTGTAAAATGAAAATAATCATATTTTCATTAAGGATGATATATATAAACTATATTAAAGTTATAAGGATGAAGTATGAATACTGAAAATGTAAAAGTGAGTGAAAAGTACAAAATGACCAAAAAGGGCATTTTCGTCATTTTGAAATATTTAACCTCATAACGAGATTTTTATGTGTTAAAATGTTCTTAATATGCAAAATAAGTTTATAAGTGGGGCAAAACTATAAAATTTAGAAGTTCCTACAATTTAAGCAAGTTATGTGCTACTTTGAGAGAAATGGAACTTAAAGGGGTAATTTGTCATTTGGGCAAAGTTAAGTGGTATAAATAGGAGAAATATCTTCTCACATAATATAGAATACGGGAATTCAGTTCTAGAGTGATCCAGAGAGAGAAATCGAGAGAAGTCTAGGAGGAGAAGCAGTGGAAGTGAGGATTAAGCATTTAGTTCAAGATTTCCAAGCCAAATCAAGGTAAGAATATGTCCGATGTTGTATAATTAGTAGAAAAATCATACGATGTCCAAATCAGGCGATTCCAGTGCCCATGGTTTCGTCTCGATGTCTTTTTCAGTTCATCAGTTGAGGTCCAGACCTCATTCGGTCGTTTTCTAGTGTTTTGAACCCGATTTCCATGAGTATGATTTCTGTATTCAGTTGTGTTGTGAAATTCTTGTAAAATCGTGTGTTCACTGGATTGTTCTGAAATTTTGTGTGGAGAAGAACCTTGTCATGAGCCATACTCGACCAAAAGGGGTTGACTCAGTTCGTTGTTTTGGTTTGGACTTTGGTGTGTGCAATCTGACCTCCACAGATTGGTTGCTGCACACCTAGGTCAACTTGTGGGATTTTTAGTTCCCAAATGGTTCATAGTTTAGGTCTGAAAATTTGATGGAAAGGTCATCCTCATGTCTACAGTGTTCCATCCAGAGGGCTTGATCCAATTCCATTAGGAAGCTAGGGTTCCAATGTCTTCTCTTTGACTGAACCAGAATTGTCGCTGTGCACATTGTCCTTGTTGCACGATTTTTAATTCTCAATTGGCTTATGCTTTGAGTTTGATTTTTGGATGAGAGCTTTATTTTCATGTATAGTGTAACTCATCCAAAAGGCTTGACTTATTTCCTTTCAGAAGTCAGGTTGTTGGACAGATCTTGTCAACCTATGCTGAGTTGTGACAGAAATGTTGCTGCTCATTTCCTTCATATTGTATGATTTTTAATTCTTAATTGGTTCGTCTTTTGGGTCTGAATTTCGAAGGGTAGTCTCTTGGTTATATCTAGTATGCCTATGTAAGAGGGTTTCCCTTGATTTCATTCCCAAGTGGAATGGAATTGGTGATTCCTCCACTAATCCAGATTTGTGACAGATTGCACTGTCAATCTTGTCGCTTATTTTCTAAGGTCTTAAAATGCGATTCAAGTCTCGGTATCTTCTTGAGACTTGTCATGTATTGTGTCTAGTTTTCAGAATGTCTGAGTTTGTGCCATTCGAGTTTCTGAGTTGGGAGTTATGGTCAATTCTTTGACCATGCGTCTTAGATATAAAAATCTAAAAATGAGTA
The DNA here is from genome assembly GCA_023525715.1 of Cichorium intybus. Lineage (NCBI taxonomy): Eukaryota > Viridiplantae > Streptophyta > Magnoliopsida > Asterales > Asteraceae > Cichorium > Cichorium intybus. The sequence continues at coordinate 29,417,611 of CM042015.1, forward strand.
AATAATGTGATATTAATCAATTAAGATGTAGATTAAGAGGTCTTTAATTGTTAATAAGGCCTAACTTATATTAACTAGAATGTTAAATGAACTCCTTAGGTATTAAGGAGTAAAGTTGAAGGAAAGGAAAACTCAACGGGAAGAAGTGATTATAGTTAGACTTCTCTAACTAGACAAGGTGAGTACATGCAGTATTTTTACCCATTCTGGGGTACATGGCAAGTAAGTATTTTCAAGATTTCCTTATAAAATTTCTATATGTGGAATTATATGCAAGAGTATTGTTTCTAAATTGTTGTGAAAGTATAATGCTATATTTGAAGCTAAGTTTGGAACTACAAATTATATTATGTGAAAGTATGTTGGTCTATGTACCAATTATGTGGAAGTATATTTTGAAATACAAGTATACATGTTTGAAAGTATGGATAGGCATATAGCCATAATGTGTTTAAGAAGTATGTTTTGGTTACAAATTGTATATGTTTTCAAGTATGAACGGGCAAATAACCATAAAATGTTTGGAAAGTATGATTTGGCATTAAGCCTAAAATGTTATAAAGATATGTTTTAAACATATAGTTTATGTAAAACGAAAGTTATGAATTTGGCATTTAGCCATAAAGACAAGAAATGGTGAAGTTTGGCAATTAGCCACTATGCAAGTAAGTAATGTAAAAGTAAGCAGAAAGTGTTTTGTATGACTGGTAATTGTAGCAAGCAGCGTTAGTAAGGGAACTATGTTCCAACCTACCCGGGTTAGGTAAGGGGTCTACTGGGGAAAAATCCCCATCGCGAAGTAGATTGCCTCAGCAATTCTATGGTGAGGATTGATCCGTTCTTTCTAGCCATAGAGACTTGGGGTATCACTTAAGGTGATTAAAGCCCTAAGTATAAAAATCCAGCAAGCTTAAAAAAACCAGTCAAAGAAAGTAAGAAATAAGCAAATTTTGAAAAGTATATTATGAAGTGATTTTGAAAAGTAAAAAGTTATAGTATGTTATTACTATAAAGTTTTGAAAGATGTTTTTGTTGTAAAGTATGTTATGAAATGATTTCGAGAAGTAAAGAGTTATAGTATGTTATTACTATAAAGTTTTGACAGAAGTTTTATGTTATAAATTTTATAAAAAGCTGGAAAAGGAGTTAAAGGTTTGAGTCTAAAACTCATGTAACTCACGAGACATTATTGTCTTACATATTTTATGTTTTGCCATGTATTCCAGGTTAAAAAGCTAAGGTATATTTGGTAGAAGTTTAGCTGGAGTGGAGCCCGAGTTAGCTCCCGTCTTGGACTCAAGGTTAAATACTTTCTTGCTTACTATGGTTAGTTTTGATATGGATTTGTACACCCACTGTTTTAAGCATTTAAATTATCGGTTTTTCATAAACCGTATTTTTGTATTCATGAATTTATACGAAAAACCATAGTATTTGCAAACAGTAGAATCGTGGACAGATTTAAAATTAGACTATCTTCGTGGCATGCTCGTATGCTATCGGTTGGTGGTCGTCTGGCGCTCATCAAGGCGGTTTTGGGTAGCTTTCCTACTTACTATTTGTCCATGTATCGTATTCTGGTAGGTGTTGAAAAGGCTTTAGAATCTTTAGGAATAATTTTTTTATTGGTGCTGATTTGGAGGAAAGGAAAATGACATGGGTGGCGTGGAAAAAGTGTATGACGAGTATGGAGTTAAGAGGTTTGGGATTTGGTAGTAATTTTAGTTTGAATTGTGCTCTATTGTTTAAATGGATTTGGCGGTTTAGAACAAGGCCGGGGGATTTGTGGGCTAAGGTGATTTATTCGATTCATGGTGGCGATGTCGAGTGGAATAGGTTGCGATGTAGCGTAGGGGGGGAGGTTAGTCCTTAGATGGAGATTTTAAAATCGATGGTCCATTTGAAAGCAAAAGGGGTCGATCTCTTAGCTAGATGTAAGCGGCGTGTAGGGGATGGGAGAAAAACTTTGTTTTGGAATGATTTGTGGTGTGGCGATGTATGTTTGCGTGAAGAATTTAAGCGTGTGTTCGCTTTGGATTTACATAACAATTGCATGGTGACGGAGAGAGTGAATCTTCATAGTTGGGGGCCGTTTTTGCGTCATTTGCCGAGTGGTGGGGTCGAGTTAGTTCAGTTTTAAGCCTTAAAGGTTTTAGTGGATCAGGTGGTGATTTCGAATAAGGAGGATGGCTGGGTATGGGATGCAGATACTTTGGGGGGTTATACAGTGTCGTCGGGTAGGAGTTTGATTGACAAATTGATTCTGGAGGTGTCAAATATGAAGACCAGGTGGAATCGGATTCTCCCTGCTAATGTGAATGTTTTTATGTGGAAACTTAGGTTGAATCGTCTGCCTTCCAAAGTTAATCTGGAAAGGAGAGGTTTAGATTTGGACTCTAATTTGTGCCCGATTTGTTTTACGGATGTGGAAACGGTCAATCACCTTTTATTTTCTTGCGATGTGGCCTTTGATCTTTGGGCGTTGGTCGCGAGATGGTTGGAGCTTGATATTCTCATATGTTCTTCTATTAGTGATTGGGATTCTTGGTTTGATGATCTTCGGATGAAGAAGAATGATAAATTGTGTTTAGAGGTGGTTTGTAATACTGTGGGGTGGGCTATTTGGTCTTTTCGGAATAGGTCATTGTTTGATAAAAGTAAGCCTCTTCAGACGGCTTTGTGGGATTTTATTCAATCTCAATCGTTTCTCTGGGTGTGTGCTAGGTTTCGTACGCTTAGGATTTCTTGGAGTGATTGAGTGTCTAATCCTAATATAATTATTTCTGCTTTGTAATTTGTGCTAGCGTTTTGCTAGCTTTTAATCTGTTGCCGCCGTTCCAAATATATATATATATATATATATATATATATATGTTTGTATGTCAAACTATTAGTGAAATAGTGGCAATCACAAGTAACTTGGTTATATGTCAAAACTATTAGTGAAATTAAGTGCTTCAAATGACCCTTTAAATATATATGTCTATATGTCAAACTATTTGTGAACTATATTGGAAATCGCAAGTAACTTGGTTGAGTATATTTTTGTAAATAGTTTATGTATTAGTTGCAGGTTGAATCTTTTTATTAAAGTGTATGACTATCATGTATATTACATATGACATTTAGGTGCAAAAATTGAAACGACATAAAAGAGTCGTTGAGAAACAATCAACCATGCAAGCAACGCGAGTTATTAAATAGAGGATGCAAAATAAACTGTGTGTTTTTGATGAAGTATGAATGTGCATGCATGCCCTAGGGCATATGTTCAACATGCACGACTTCACATGAACCCAAAATTTTACCAGATCGTAATGTACGTATATACAAAAAACAGGAAACAAAATTACGAAACCAAATCCATGTTCCTAAAAATGGTGAGAAACCTTCCATTCGAAATTAGGAAACCAAATCGCACTCAATAAATGTAGTTCAAGGTATGCAAACTTTTCATATGATTTGATTTTTTGTGGGTATTTTGGTATTATGAATTAGGATCCTTCTTTTATTAATAGCTTTTACCTAGTGTGTGATATCTTGCTATTTTGTTTTTTCATATGCATCGTATAAATTAACTTTTTGTTGTCAACTAGGGTTTCCTTTTTATTGCTTTATGTGGTACAGTGGTAGTGGTACACTCTTCCCTATTTGATCCTAAAGTAGTGGGCCATGGTTATGGAGAAATCGATTAAGTTGTTTGACAATTGACCTTAAACAAGCAAATCCTCCCCTGTTAAAGTCTAAATTGACTTTTGATTGTCAAATAGGCTTATCTATGATTATAATTTTACTTTGTTGTTCTCATAAGTATATTCGAAATTTGGCTATTGGGTTGTTCGTATGTTTATGATTCAAAGTTCACTAAAGTTTCCTATGTCCGTAGAGATTAAGATGACCATGAGACTACAAACAAGCAAATACTACCTTGTTCCTATATTACACTCCAAAATTTTATTATTGGTGCCCAAATAGAATATAATTTTATAATTTTTTATCATATATTAGCTTTAGGGCCTAGAGTGAATTGTCAACCTCCAAAATGGAGACCCTACATGCATTATGCATATTGAAATGATATTTTAAACCATATTTATAATGTATTTGTAAAGTTATTGTGTTACATCTACATCAAAAGAAAGTTATATATCAAATGTGATCTTGAAAGTTGCATTGCCCTTATTATTTCAGATGAGCATATGGACTGGAAACAACCGAACCGAATCGAACCAGGACCGAATATACATATTCGGTTCGGTTTTCGGTTTTTAAAAAATGTTAATTCAGTTTTAGTACGGTTCGGTCCGCACCATGTTTACCCCTAACACTACTCTTGATCATGAAAAATAGAACCGAAGTGAAAACCGACATAAACCGAACCGGAACCGAATATACATATTCGGCTCGGTCTTCAGTTTAAAAAAAAAATCCTAATTTGGTTTCGGTCTAGTTCGATTTGTTTTTTGGACCACGCTCATCCATTTTCATGAGAATCAGTCTGTCGGTGTGTTCGATAGTTAAAAGTTCACACCCTATCGCTCTATGAATTTTTTGGAACACGACAATACAATCAATAAGACTAACCAGAAACTAGCAAAAAAGTAAATAAACTATATTCCTTTTTAAGTAAGATATGGTTTTTTAAGACAAAAGACTACATAAGTTATGCATATTAATGTAGTTTGATACTTCATGAAAAAATATTTATCTTATTAATAGATATCTAAATGTTACCAATACGATCGTTGTGTTAGACACATTGCATATTAATGTAGTTTGATACTTCATGAAAATATATATATTTTGTCCTTAAATTTACATCATCCTACAACATAAATCTAACGAATAGAAGGATAGTTTGGTCTTTTATGCATACTACCTAATGTAAGATGGATAAAGTTGTTGCAACAACAAAACAATAATTGGTGCCACCCATGTTTAAAACAAATGGGAGGGTGTTTTGGTCTTTTCAAATACGCCTCGATTATTTCCAATCACAATTATTAAAAAATGGAAAATTCATAGAAAATCAAGAAGAGGGAAAGGGGGCAGAACCTCCAAATTAGGGTTCATAGCACGACTTAGGAAAAGCAAACGTAAACCCTAACCCCAAAAGACCAGAGATTCAACACGCGAAATCTATCTCGATTTGCGTTTCACGGACGCAGACAAGAAATCTACAAGAACATAAGGGAGAAATCTAGAGATCAGAGGTTCAATTCAATCAACTGTTTGTTTGGTAATTTTCATCCGTCGCGAAACCCTTTTGTTTGTTCATTTCTTTTTGAAGAATTCGATCGGTCATGCGAGGCGGCAGAGCTGGAGCAGCTGCGGCTTCTAAGGCGGCACTGCCGGTGACCGTCGGATCGGGAACCGAGATTAGGTTTAGAGGGGTGAGAAAGAGACCATGGGGTCGGTTCGTTGCAGAAATTAGAGATCCGTTGAAGAAAGCTCGAGTTTGGCTTGGTACCTTCGATTCGGCGGAGGACGCCGCTCGTGCTTACGACGCCGCAGCTCGGAGCCTCCGTGGAGCTAAAGCCAAAACGAATTTCCCGTTAACTATTCCGTCAACGCCTCAAAATCAACAAAACCCTAACGCGCATCATCCACTCTTCGATCAGCCGGATCAACAAATCATCGTACCTCAGAGACCGACGTGTAGCAGTATGAGCAGCACCGTGGAGTCTTTCAGTGGACCAAGGCCGCTGACGACGGCGGACGTTGTACTACCTCGAGTACAACAACCTCGGAAGCAACCAGAGGTGACAGATAGTTGTTGTGATTACTGTGATTCTTCTTCATCTGTGGTGGTTGACGAACAAGAAGACATCGGAGACATTGCTTCTTCTTCTTTCCAAAAAACCCTACTTCCCTTCGATTTAAACATGCCACCACCGATGGATGATGTCAGGTTTGATTCTTCTCAAGGCGATGATCTTCACTGCACAGAGCTTCGTCTTTGAGGATGAACACCAATTTGATATCTCAAATTTTTTTATATTTTTCTGCTGAAAATGCCTTCGCCCCCAAAAATGCCCCCTTACATTTGACATGATTAAGCCTTCATTAAGATATAAGTGAGTCTTATCTGATGAATGATATATTATGTTGTGAGCATTGAGCAAGCTGTTCTTGGTTTCTAAGTAAGCTTAAATCTGATAACTATCTTCATATCATTATCAAATGTTTCTTCTTGTCATTCTACCATGGATTGATTGATTGATTGATTTTCTCTAATGTGTATATGTATCATCCTACTTTGCAGTTTGCTCCATGATTATTATTGTGTTCTTGCTAGTTTTTGTGTTAGAAATTATAGATATGTTCTTGCTATGATTTCTATTGTTTTACATTCTATATATTTCCTGTAAAATGAAATTAGGTCTATCTTTTTGTGTCTTCTTGGTGATGTTTTGAAACTATGAAAGACTAATTACATGTGGTACATAGAAGGTTCAATATGAATATTTGTTGATTAAGGTGATATTTGGTTTGAAGTTAGATATTATTATGTGTATGATTTTGATGATATAATTGAACAAAAATATCTATGATTATCTAAAAATTATCGTTTCGTTTATACATACTATTTGAGGAACTTACAGTGATGTCATATTGACTTTATTACGATACTTATTGCTAGCGAACGAAAAATATCCATGAAAATGGGAATTACATGATTAATTGACATATAGTTAATGGTTTGTGACTCTATTTTACCCAGTCAACTCTATTTTGCTATATCTATTTAATAAAGGGATAATGAATTGATATATCTATTTAGTAAAGGGATAATGAATTGATAACGTAACGTAGTTTTTACAATTATTCATGTTTGATTATTGAACTTATTTTTGTGTTTGTTTTACTTATGAACTTTTTAAAATTGTTCAAATTTTGTCACTAAATTTATTTTTGTGTTTGATTTACTTATGATTTTTTTTTAATTATTCACTTATGTTTTTTTTGTCAACAAATATTACCATTATTATGTTATTGATTATATATGTACAAAAAAATAAGTTTAATGGTCATGTATACAAATAAAATAAGTCTAATAGTTATATGTGTAAAAAAAATATAAGTGACTAAATGTAAACAGTTTTAAAAAGCAGATGAGTAAATTAAGGCTATGTTTGGTAGACTAACTGAAAAACTATCTGGTAGCTGAAAAAGTAGCGGGTAGCTAGAAAACTAGCGACTAACTGAAAAAGTAGCTGAGCTGAAAACTAGCGAATAATAAACGACGTTTGGTAAAAACTAACTAATAAAACTAGCTGGAAATCGTAAAATGACATAAAAGGATATGCACAAAATTAATCCAATATTATAAGAAAAAATATAATACATTAAATTAAATTAAAGTAAATACTAAATAAAAGATTTCAGATTTTAAAATAAATTTCCTGCATCCCATATCATATTCGCAATATTATCACGAAGTTCTCGCATCTCGTGACGTGTCTCTCGATTGTTCGCATCACCAAACAGTTGATCCCATTTTTCTTCAACTTGAGGACAAACTCCCTTATGTCGGTACTTTTTTGCGTCAGGTTTCTTCAACTTGAGGCTCTACAATAATATATTTTTCAATAATACAACTAGCAAATAGTAATTAATACCTTTAGCTTTCTTTCCCACCATTCATACGAACAATCTAGCTTTCCAGTTGTTGGGTTCCAACCTAATCCGGTTTCTCCCATTTTCAAAAATTTCCAAAGGCGCCAATCTTTCTTCATGTTATCATACTTGTTCTTTAAGCTTTTAGATGGACAATGTTTACCAACCTTTTCCGCAAACATTTCTTCTATGTCTCGCCATCTAATGAGTTGACCACGTCCATTCTTCGTTATATAGTTGATACAAACATCACACAAGCTTATAGTATTCTCGTTGCTCCAGGTTACCCCATCTTTAGAATCTTTCTTAGGACCCATATTTCTTCTAAAAGCTACGAATGAATACAAATTGCTTATAAACAGTTTAACTAAATATTACAGGATTCTTAATATAAACCTAAAAAAACCGTTAATCCAAAAAGCAAACAGCACCAAGTTGGAGATGCAAGGACCAAAAGAGAATACCGACTATTTTGAAATAAACAATAGTTACTATAAAGCATTTAACTCAATATAATAATTACTTTAGTAGATTATAATTATTTTTATGGATCATTTATCAGTAACTTTTAAAATTGTTTCATCTATACTCTACTAATAACTTTTGGTTTTGATGGAACTTCTAATATAGTAGTTATTTTTAATAAAAGTTCTTAAATTTGTGGTTAAAAGAGAAATAATAGAGTAACTATTGTTTATTTCAAAACAATCAGGTTTATTGCAATGGTTCCAAATTGAACTGTTTATTGCAGTTTTCTCTTCCGGTGGACTCAACTTGCATTGTAGGGGATATGTTGAACATTCTTTATTAAAAGCAAAGTGCCAAGGTCCTAGTCAAGAAAGTAATCTACAGCAAGTTCGTCTCAAATTAACTCCCCTTTATTATATATGATTGTTTAGTTACTTCATGTGGAAAATCATCAAAGTTGCTGCCTTACACGTGATTACAAACTAGGATTATTATGGTGTAGTTTAGCAAAGAAATCGATACTTCAAACAGGGAAATAAATTGAATCAAACAATAAATTGATTCAAACAAATAAGTCGATTGACCTATCGATTGTTGCAAACAGAGAAATCAATTGACCTCAAGGCAACGATTGATACAAATAAACAAATCGGTTAATATAAACAGACAAATCGATGCAAATATGTGCCATTATAATCAACAATTGCAATCGGCATTTTTCTTGGAGTAAATTAATGCTAACTGATTAACGATTCCTGAAGAAACAGACAAATCGATTGATATAAATAGAGAAATAGATGTTAATCTGATTAATGACTTCTTGTGTAGAAAACTGATCTTCAACGATTGACAGAAATCAAACTTTTTCTTGTTCTGCTGATCGATTGCTTGTGTAGATGCCGATCAAGACCCAACGATTTTGACAGTGAATCGCCGCCTTTTGTTTGGGAGGAGTCGACTGAACCGTACATAGCATGCTTTATAGAAATCGACGATCGACTCAGAATCGATTGATAGTTGGAGCGATTTTTAGAGGGAGTTTGTTTACGAGATAAAGCCAATTGCAGTGATTTGGAGGGAATTGGATAAACGTGAAGACTGCTATCTGATATCCGATCTCTTCTCTCAAGGGTAAAATGGGAAGAAATTGAGAAAGCCACTCCATACGTTAGTTAGACTAGCGTATAAAAAAACTGACTACCCAGCTAACTTAAAAGCTATATTTTGGTCTCTCAAACACGTTAAATTATAAAAGCCCGAAAAAAAAAGCTAGTTTATACACTAGATGTGGCGCGCCAAACACAGCCTAAGCGCAAAAATTAATCCAGTGATCAAATATGAACAATTTCAAAAGTTCGTTATCCTATCAAGTCATTATTTTTAAATAATGAGTAATTAAGCATAAAAATAAGTTAACTGACAAAATATAAATAATTTTAAAATTTCGTTATCCTATCAAATCATTATCCCTAAAATAAATTATATAGACACGATCATATGAATAAACCTATAAATTAATGATGGTACGAATTGATAGAAATTAACAAGGTTTTGAAATTTGAACAGCTGGTTCATCATACGACATGGCATGCACTATAATTTTTGCAGTGCGCCGCAACTGATGCTATTTTGTACACGTCGCGATTTGTGTATGGGTTTGTGGAGGAGTGACCATGTGACTAGAGACGTTTTGTCCAATTTTATAAAAGGTTGAAAATAACTGATTTGAAGTAATTTGGGGTGGGGATATTAAGTTGATATGTCAATTTGTAAGTCAACATTGGAGGTGGGAAAACACGCAAGTCAAACTAAGAGAGTAACGAGTCAAAGTAGACAACATCATAAATCATATCGATTATAAGGTATCTTATTAGGGTGGACGGAGTAGTGGTTCGGGCTCGCAGCGGGATAGGAAAAGTAGGGTGCGGTACCGCCGGTACCGCTGCCCCTTCTCTTTCGGGATGAGCGGGTTCGGGTGTGGAGGGGTGAGGCTTGGGTTGGTGAAGCCGATGATCCCACTTTCAATTAAAAAAAAAAAAAATTTAATCTTCCAAATATTATCCTTCCTCAACTCTATAAATATCACATCTTCACTCCTTCAAAACTCACACCTTTACCCTTCTTTCTTTCTCTCAACATTAACTCTATTTTCCCCTTTCCAAAAAAAAAACCCTCATTTCAAATTTATTTTAAATTGAAATGAGTTCTTCCGATTCTTCTGATTCTTCCAGTTCTTCCGGTTCGTATGTTCACAGCAAACTACTGGATGAACCTATGCCGTTGGTATCGTCATCGTCTGATGACGATACCGATGTGAATACGATCGCGGTTATTGCTGAAGCTGCACATTTCATGTTCCAAAATACTGCAAGTTCTAGCGTTCCTCGTCATAGAACTTTTCTCCACAGAGATCGAGAAACTGCTGAGCAGCAGCTTATGGCAGATTACTTTGTCCCCAATTCAAAGTTTGGGGATGTTAATTTCAGAAATAGGTTCCGAATGAGTAGACGACTGTTTGTGCGGATTGCTCAAGACTTGGAAATGAATTATCCAATTTTCCAGACAACTTATAATGCCGGTGGAGTTAAAGGGTTCACTGGATTGCAGAAATGCACATCAGCGATCCGCCAATTGGGTGGCGGTAGCACCCCCGATTCACTTGATGAATACTTGAATATGTCAGAACGAACTTCCCGTGAAAGCCTCTACAACTATTGCTCTGGTGTTGTTCAGTTATATGGTGCAGAATACATGCGTAGACCAACAACCAGTGACATTCAACTGTTGTATGCTGCACACGAAGCCAAACATGACTTTCCTGGTATGTTGGGTAGCATTGACTGTACACATTGGGATTGGCGGAGTTGTCCAACGTATCTACGAGGCCAGTACATGAGAGGTGATCACAGGTATCCTACAATTATACTTGAAGCAGTAGCATCAAATGATTTGTGGATATGGCATTCATATTTTGGTGTTGCCGGGGGCAACAACGATCTAAATGTGTTGTACCAATCACCGCTATTCAATGATACCATTCTTGGTACAGCACCATCATGTTCATTTGTTTTGGAGGGGGAAGAATACAAGCATGGGTACTATCTTGCTGATGGGATATACCCTAACTGGGCAACATTTGTGAAATCATTTTCACACCCTATTACCCCCAAAAAGAAGCGTTTCAAGGCGGCCTAAGAAGCGGCAAGAAAGGACGTTGAACGAGCCTTTGGCGTTCTAAAAGCAAAATGGGCTATTATCAGACAGCCTGCACGGTCCGTCGATGTCGATCGATGTAAAGATATCATGTACGCTTGCCTAATTTTACACAACATGATCATCCAGGATGAAGGTAGGGCTATATGTCCAGTACATGTTCCAGATTCCCCAAACGAACAAGAAGTTAGCCCTGACTTGATTCTCGAAATACGCAATCAAGGAATTCACCAAAAACTTCTTGCGGATCTTGTAGACCACATCGAGCATACATACATAGCTACTTTGGATCACTAGGTGTTTTAACGTTTTTAGTATTTCATTTCCGTTATTTAGGTTTTATTATTCCGTATTTAGGATTTTATTTCTAGGTATGAATTTTCTTTTTAATTTATGTAATAGTGTGGTTTTTTAATTTTATGTTATTTGTGATTTTTATTTTATTAATTGCATATTATCATTATTTATAATATTAAATTAAATATTAAAAATCATTTATTAAATTAATAAATGAATTTAAATATCAAATATATGATGTGGCATTGTGGGTTCAGTGGGTACTGGTTCCATGGGTGAAAGATTGGTGAAAGATGGGGAAAATGGAAGTGAGAGGAGAAAGAAAAGCTGACGTGGCGCATGGGTTCAGTGGGATGGGAGGGATTTACTTCCCCCACCCTTATAAGGACAATCTAAGTTTATAGTTCAATTTTTACAGTAGAAAAACTTTTTAGGAAGCTTTTCCATGAAGAAGCTTAGCTTGAAAAAAATATTTTATCTCCATCAATAAAAGGGTTTTTTAATTAGCTTTTTTTGTAAGACCAAATATGTAACTTGTTGATTTGTTATTGGCTGATAACTTATATGACCCATTATACTGTTGAAAAAGTTCATTTCAAAAGCTTGTTAATTAACAAGCTTTTAGAAAGAAAAAAAACTCATGTTTTCAAACCTCTCCCTTTAGTTTTCTCAAAATTCATGAGCTTTTTTGATGAAAAAGTTTCTATTGTATATGCTATTATTAGCTTTCTCAAAATTCATGAGCTTTTTAGATGAAAAAATTTCGATTGTATATGCGATTAAAACCGCATTCCATCTTTCACATGTTCTATTTTAGACGTTTGTTAAAAATTAAAATATTGAACATGTGTTGGTACCATTGTATATTATGTTATATAAAATTACATATTAGCAACGGATGAACAAACATATAAAAATAAAGATAAGAAAATAGGAAATTGAAATAAAAAAACCGATGATTTTGAATTTTCAAAGTCAATAACTAAAATTTTCAGTTTAGTTTTTGTTTTACTCAAAACTTAAGGGTGCGTTTAGTTGCGGAAAACTGCTCCGTTTTCCGGAAAAATTTTCCAAAAAAAAAAATGAGAATTTGGAAAACGCGTTTGGTTCGTCAAATTTTTCAAAGTTTTCCAAAAAATGAAAATTTTTCATTTTTCCAAAATTACAAAGAATTTGGAAAATTTTGGAAAACCCAAAATTATTGTTTTCTAAATTTTTCTATTTTCAAAATTTTTCTAAAACATACAAACTCAAACACACACACACCCCCTCAAAAATTTTAAATATTACCTGATTATCATTGCAAATTTGTAACTATTTATATAAACAAAATGAAAAGGTATTACAAAGAATTGTAAAAATCCGTAAAGGTTTAAACGCAACCCTAACACTCTAACATAATGTTATATTCATTCAATACATTATGTGTGGTTTTTTTTCTCTTCTTGGTATTTTGCTATAGACTAACTATACTTTTCAACAAAAACGGTAAAATCATACTTTTTTATGGTCTCACATCGCACCCGTCCACATTCATTACATTAGAGATAAATCATAGAACGCAAATGGTCAAGAGAGAGCATTTTTCATATTTAATCTGAGAACCAATACCTCCTTTATGAGATTCCCCTATCATTGGGCTTGTATATTGAATAAGAAAATATTTCAAATAATGGTTTGTACTTCTAGTTTTCAATTCATTTGCTTTGCAGGGCCGGTCCTGAGGCAGGGCGGGTTGGGCAACCGCCCTGGGCCCCCAATCAGCTAAGGCCCTAAATTTTATTAGTATATTATATTAGGGTATGTCCATTATTCTAGTTAATCGGTCCGACACAAGAAAAACCCAAATGACAAAGGATTTTGGGCCACAAGTCACGCAGATAAGCAGATTCATATAGCCTGCTACCAATGGCAAAAGTCTAAACACGGGATTCTTGGAGGGAGAGTCGATTAGGTTCCAATGTCCCACGATCAGGGAAACGGCCAAGCGTAAATCACGATCGCTTGATTCGCTTCTTTCTCGGTGACACGTGTGTGGTACCTTTTAGTTCAAATTCTGTTTGCGAATTTGGTTCATTTTAATTCAATTACATATATGTAATTGTGTGTTTGTTTTTCAGACTTCAACATTGAAGAGACACTAAAGGGCCACATTTTTTACTTGGCTCCGGGCCTCAAATCAGTTTGGAACAGCCTGTTGCTTTGTATGCTGCAATTTGAAGATAGATGTTTGCTTTTTGAATTAGCATCTTCTTCATGTTGTGGGCCATGTTGATAATCTACACTAGATTCTCTCTTAAGAGATATGCTTATTACTGCAAGTTCGAACATATGTCCTCATCAAAAATCATTTCAAAAACATGTCATGCAATGATCATAATAATATTCTATCTATCTTCAAAGTTATCAACCTCGACTTGAGAATTCACTATATCCTACACGTATTTGACCAATCAATATTGATACAATTATAAACCATACTAAAATAAATGATTTAAGTTTTACTTATATTGTTAGATATATGTGGAGTCACCGAATTATTCTTCAAAAGAGCTTTTATATAGAGAGGATAAAGTCCAATGTATATAGTGACATATATGATCATATTGGACCGTTGTGAGATACACTAACACTCATATAAAGACAGTAGCTTGTTGATGATAGATAATGATGCGTTAAGCAACATGGGTGTTAGATTATTGTTTTGATACCATGTTTATATATATATATATATATATATATATATATATATATATATATATATATATATATATATATATATATATATATATATGTAGGTTCAAATACATTTTCTAAATATTGTGTGATTGTAAGACTAAATCTGATCCAATCATTTCATAGGGGTAATTTCGGAATTATAATTAATTTTTTTAATATTTAATTAAAGTAACTAAATTTAAAAACCTATAATCTAGGAAACTCTCCTTTATAATCGTCCCCACATAACAGAATCCCTCCTAACAATACAGGAATGAAATTCGGAGACCAGTCGACCACCACCGTCGTCGGCGTCGGCGGCCGAACCCACACCGGCAGAACACTCGTTCATTTTCTCACGATGTTATTGTTCCGATGGACTAATTGGTTAGCATTTTGGGTTCTTCGTAATAATGAACAAAGCGACGCCGTTACGGCTTGGAGGAAACATAGGTTGACCACTCCGCCATTGAATCCGTAGAACAGGTTCGTATCTCTTCTGTTTTATTTTATTTTTTGTAATCTATTGAAGTGAATTGTATTTGCCGGAAAAAGACGGCACTCTTTCATTTTCCATCTCTCGCTGTCTTTCCTCATCAACAAATACAGGGGACCAAAATGCTTTTTATTTTCAATTTTACTCACCATTTCGCCGATCCCCATATCCTTTCAATTCATGAGGTTCGTTTGACTTGTGGATTGATTTCGATTCTTATTCAAACCGGGAAGATTGTGGGTCCGATTAGGATACCAATTACAGACATCGGAGACGTTCATCGACTTCAGGTTCGTCCAATTCCATTTCCGAGTGCAGGTAGCAACTTGAATAACAATATTATCAGTTTATTGACTTATTCCATCAACATTTAATATTGATGCTTAGGTTTGGGTTTAAAGAATGAGTCCAATCTCTTTATAATTAGCCTTTATTAATATGCATACTACATGTTCGATGAAATGCCTCAGTGAAAATAATCCCATTTTGAACTTTTGAAACCACTTAACCTTTTACCAATAGTGAGATATGGTCGTTTGAAACACCAGAGTTATGTTATTATATGCATGTTCAACTATTTATTAGAATATCACTCTATCTATAAGTCTAAATTTAGTTTGATAACGATGGTTTGTTAAATTTTTATTAAAACAACACCTTATGGAAATTACAGGTAAAATTATATTACTCCTCATGCAAAATCAAGATGGTTGAGATCCGTTGCGAATCTAAAAAGATGAGAGGAAGGACAAACTTATCTTTATCTACTCTTCAAAAATATTTGTATTTATTCTTCAAGAATGCATATTCTTTAAGAAATTTTTTATTCTTTCGTGATTTTGAGCTGTACACCTGTAATAAATTTATTATTCTTCAAGAATATCTTTTATATTTTCAAGAATCTTAATAATATTCTTTAAGAATATTAGTTATTTCTGTGTATTTGTGTATTATTCTTTAAGAATTGAGACTATAAGCATGGTCATTCTACGAGAATGGTACGGTTTTTTGTCTCAAGCAAATCCATTCTCTGAGAATGGTTCAAGGAATTTGAAGTATTCTTTGAGAATATACACAATATATTTAGTATTGTACAAATTCTCTGATAATTTAAATGAAACACAGTTAACCAAAATACGGAAAAAAATCTCTTTGAATGTAATTGTATTCTTTAAGAATGAAACAATATGAGAACGAACTCGAAAAAATGTTTTGAACGTGTCGAATGAAATTCTAATTCTAAAAAAATCTGATTTAGTTTGAAAATATTAGATAAAATCTGTGAATTAATTTGATTTATATTAATTAATTTGAGTTAGTTACCTAATATGTAGGTAATATTTTAATTTCTCTCTCTTATTAAAATGTCATATTTGCCCTTATAATTAATTAAGTCAAATTATATACTATATGTCATCCCATGATAATAAGGCGTGCCCTCAAATCACAGCCTTTCATTCTTTTGATCTGATGGCTAAAGATTGGTCGTACATTTACACAATACTTACCAAATGTATTTAATACTAACTCTATATATATATATATATATATATATATATATATATATATATATATATATATATATATATATATATATATATATATATATATATATATATATATATATATATATTGTTGGAAAACATGGTTCATGTAATTAGTTTCAAAACAAGAGTTTGCAACGGAAGCATAAAATCATGAACACAAATTCCATTTTCAAGAGGATCATGCTACATGCATGTAGAGATAAGATGAAGAACAAACATAGTTTAAGTTCAAGATCATAACCTTTGTTCTTGGGTTTGTTTTGGATGATTTTGATAGCTAGGAATCAAATTAGAATCCCTCTATAGTTGATCCACCACAAGCTTGAACACCCTTGAATGCTAGTTCCACAACTTGCAAGATATGACTCCTTTTCTTATGAAACCAAAGACCAATTCTTTCTAAAAACTTTAGGAGAGTTTTTGGCTGATTTCTTGAAGCAAGAATGATGTACACATGCCCTCAAAACCGTCCACATTATATCCCACCAAAGCAAAAGAAAAGCACATGCAACTAGCTTAAAAGAAAGATCCATTTGATTTCTAAAATCAAAAGCTAGAAGACACAAGGCATCTTCCTTTTCTTTTAAGTTCTTAATGCATTATTTTCCTTCCAATATGGCTAGTTATATGATGACTAATGAAGTGCTAGTGGGTTGTTATTATTTATAAAACTTAGATAATTATAAGTTTATAAATAATACATCTTCTCATTTCTTTAATGGAATAACATTTAACCCATAATCAAATATATAAATAAACCATCTAAATATACAATCTTAATTGTATAATTATATATATACATATATATATATATATAACAATATATATATATATATATATATATATATATATATTATTTAATTTACTAATTAAATTAAATAAAAGGCTTACTTATAAATCAATTAAATCGTTTAACAATTTAAACAATTTAATTGTTACTTAATTAATTCATCACATATGAATTACTAATCAACCTTTAATTTTGTAGTTATTATTATTTACCTCAAATAATAATAACCTACAAGATTAAATTGCAAGTTTAGTATCATTTGATGTTAAATCAAATTTAACGTTCTAAATGATCAATTGGTGTCAAACTTGTTGTTGGTGTGACCCTATAGGATCATGTATTATTAGTAATATCATTTTATGATCATCCTTGGGCATATAGATATAACAATCTCACACTTGCACAAGGTTGCATCATAGAATGATATCGACAGTGGTAAACGTCTAGCAACATTTCACTGCCCCCAATAACACATGACATTGTGCCATTCAACAACATTCAATTCTTCAGAAAACACGAGGCTCTAATTGATGTATAAGGTTATCTATCAATTATCCCTTTGTCACATACATCATGTTGAACATGAGACATGGATCTTAATCATTCTCATTTTATGTTCAACTTTCAAACAGGCGCCTTAGATGTCTAACTCTCAACACATAAGAGGAACAAATCACGTCTTGACTACATACGCCCCTCATATAGTTAGTACTATGCATGAGTATGGCCTTTATGGTTGTCTGTATTTCAAGAACAACAGTAAACCATATCAAAGCATAGTACACTCTACACTTAAGTCCCAAATATGTATCTCAGGTCAAAGGATATAATGATAATACCTTTATTCAAGAATCACTTATGATGATGATCCATGGAGTGATCTTGAAACGGGTCAAGTCCAATACTTGTTCACTGACAAGTACCTATGAATTTGGTTGCAACCTTTTGCTACTTTTACCCATAAAAGTCAACCAATCCAATTCATATTAGTCTTACTTCATAATTGCTCCCACAACTATGATCGACTATGGACGTTTAGAATAACTAAATTATTCAAGGATTAAACATGCTAATAAGACACAATAATTATGAATGAAACATCACGTCACATATATTACATAATTCTTGTCGTTTACATAAGTTCATATTCATAAAACATTAAACACAAATCAAATCCATTCATTAGAAAAACGGAGTTCTATACCCTTAGCATGACTTTCATGCTTAGTTTGGGGTAAAGGTTTCGTGAATGGGTCTGCCAAATTTTGATCTGTATGAACCTTGTGAATACTTATTTCACCATTTTTAACTTCATGTCTAATGTAGTTATACCTTCGGTGAATGTGTTTGGTTTTTTGATGCAATCTAGGTTCTTTTGCTTGAGCTATAGCACCTAGATTGTCACAGAAGATTTCTATAGGGTCCCGAATGGAAGGAACAACCCCTAGATCTTCTATGAACTTTCTCATCCAGACAGCTTCTTGAGCAGCTTCTGAAGCAGCAACATATTCTGATTCTGTAGTGGATTGTGCAATCACTTCTTGTTTGGAACTCTTCCAAGACACGGCTCCTCCATTTAAAATAAAGACATACCCAGATTGAGATTTCGAATCATCCCTATCTGTTTGGAAGCTTGCGTCAGTGTAACCCTTTACCTTTAAGCTTTCTTCCAAACCGCCGTAAACTAAGAACATATCTTTAGTTCTTCTCAAGTACTTAAGAATGTTCTTTACAGCAGTCCAGTGGGCTTCACCTGGGTTCTGTTGATACCTACTAGTCATACTTAAGGCACATGAGACGTCGGGCCTAGTGCATAACATGGCATACATGATGGACCCAATTGCCGAAGCATATGGGACATGTTTCATCCTTTCAAGTTCAGTCCTAGAGTTTGGGCACTGAGACTTGCTTAGGATGGTGCCATGAGGCATTGGCAAGAATCCTCTTTTGGAGTCTTGCATCTTGAACCTTTTCAAGATTTTATCAATATATACACTTTGGCTAAGACCAATAAGTCTCTTAGATCTATCTCTATAGATCTTTATGCCTAATACATAAGCAGCTTCCCCTAGATCCTTCATTGAGAAACAACTCTCAAGGAACGCTTTGACACCTTTTAAGGTTGGGATGTCATTTCCAAATAAAAGTATGTCATCTACATACAATACTAGGATTATGACAATGCTCCCACTAGCTTTCTTGTAAACACAAGAGTCATCCTCATTTTTGATGAATCCAAAACTCGTAATCTTTTCATCAAAACGGATGTTCCATGTTCGAGACGCTTGCTTTAATCCATAGATAGATCTTTTAAGCTTGCACACTTTGTTTGGATGCTTGGGATCGACAAAACCTTCAGGTTGTTCCATATAGACATCTTCCAATAAGTATCCATTAAGGAAAGCGGTCTTGACATCCATTTGCCATATCTCATAATCATAGTATGCAGCTATGGCAAAAAGTATCCTAATCGACTTGATCATTGCCACTGGAGAAAAGGTCTCATCATAGTCAATACCATGAGTCTGTGAGTATCCTTTAGCGACAAGTCTAGCCTTAAAAGTGTGAACATTTCCATCCACGTCGATTTTCTTCTTGAAAACCCATTTGTTCCCAACAGTCTTACAATTGGTGGGAAGATTAACCAAGTTCCAAACTTGATTATCGTGCATGGATTGCATCTCAGTGTTCATGGCCTCAAGCCATTTATCAGATTCAGGATCTGATATTGCACTCTGATAGTTGACGGGTTTATCAGAATCTATCGTATAACATTCCTCTTCCATCAAAAGGTAACCATACCTTTCTGGTTCAATTCGAACCCTACCAGATTTGCGAATACCTTGTGTTACAATTTGTTCCTGATCAACCGTTTGTTCAGGTTCAACAATTTCTTGTTGAATGCTAGATTCAACTTCTTGTGTATCAGGTTGTGGTTCTTGAAGTTCCTCAAGTTCCACAAACCTCCCACTAGCCTCTTCCGTCAGAAACTTGTTTTCTAGGAATTCAGCTTTTCGAGAAATAAATATCTTATTCTCGATGGGATTGTAGAAATAGTATCCAAGACAATCTTTCGGATACCCTACAAAGATACATTTAGTTGAACGGGGTTCTAATTTGTTTGAAGCTTCTTGTCTAACATAAGCTTCACAACCCCATACCTTTAGATAGGATAAAGATGGAACCCTTCCATGCCATATCTCATAAGGCGTTTTATCTACCTTCTTAGTAGGTGCCATGTTTAGGAGACGAGCAGCTGTTTGTATAGCATAACCCCAAAATGATAAAGGTAGAGTACTTTTACTCATCATGGATCGAACCATATCCAATAGTGTTCGGTTCCGCCTCTCAGACACACCATTATGTTGTGGTGTTCCAGGTGGAGTAAGTTGTGAAACAATTCCACAAATCTTAAGATGATCCATAAAGTTTGTACTTAAGTACTCACCTCCTCTATCAGAACGAAGAACTTTAATTGTTTTGTTGAGTTGATTTTCCACTTCACTTTGATACGTTTTGAACATTTCAAACGCCTCATGTTTATGTTTAATTAAATAAACATATCTAAAACGACTAAAGTCGTCAGTGAAGGTGATGAAATATCTTTCACCATATCTAGTCATTGGCTTGAAAGGACCACATACATCCGTATGTATGATTCCTAACAAGTCCTTTGCTCTCTCATTGGTTCCGGAGAAAGGAGCTTTAGTCATCTTGCCATGTAAACAAGATTCACATATATCAAATGAGTCATTCTCATTTGCCTTCAAAAGTCCACTCTTTTGAAGTTGGGATATGCGATTCTTGTTTATATGCCCAAGGCGACAATGCCATAGATAGTTTTGACTCAAATCAAATTTGGGTTTCTTGGTGAAAGTGTGGTATAAAGAGCCATTGTTAGTCTTTTCATCAAGGTTTACTTCATAAATTCCATTTAAAGGCCTAGCCTCAAAATAGAATACATTATTTTTGTAAACACAAATATCATCATTATTAAAGGAAAGATCAAATCCACATTGTCTTAATTTAGCAACCGAAATAATATTTCTAGTCAAGCTAGGAACATAGTAAACATTCAACAATGTCACACACAAGCCATTAGGTAGTAATAAATTAAAACTTCCAATTGAATCCACCGCAACCCTTGCATTGTTTCCAACTCGAAGTACTACCTCATTTGTCTTCAGTCGCCTACTCCTTTTGAACCCCTGCAACATATTACATATGTGAGTTCCACAACCAGTATCAAATACCCATGTGTTAGGAGATAAATTATAAAGTTCTAGGTCTATCACATAGATACCTGAAGTGCCTTCACCGACCTTCTTCTTCTTCAACTCTGCAAGATACATAGGGCAATTTCTCTTCCAATGCCCAGCTTTGCCACATTCAAAGCATGTGTCTTCTTTGGCAACCTTTGCCTTCTTCTTGGGCGGATGGGAAGGTTGGACAACTTTCTTGCCCTTACCTTTGAAAGCTTTTGCTTTCCCTTTGCCCTTGGAGTTGGTGGGGTGTTCTGGTCTAGTTCTCTTTGTTCCACCTTCCTTGATCATGAGAACTTGAGTGGTTTTCTTAGGCAGATTCTTTTCCCCAGTAATTAGCATCCCATGTAATTCCGGGATAGTCTTGTTTAAACCATTCATGTTAAAATTCATGATAAAAGGATCAAAGGACTTTGTCAAGGAGTTAAGGATCATATCCGTTGGTAGCTCTTCGGGCATCACAACTCCAAGACGTGCCAAATGATCAATGTGACTCTTCATTTTGAGCACATAAGAGCTTACCGACTGCCCATCCTCCATCTTGCAAGCATGGAAAGCCCGAACAGTTTCGAACCTTTCCGTTCTTGCAAGTTGTTGGAACATTTCCTTTAGTTGATGAATCATGTCATAGGCAGAATGATTCTCCAAATCCTTCTGAAGGTCGGGAATCATGGTTGCCAACATGAGGCATGATGCATCGATGGAATCATCCATCTTTTAAGCCATGCATCGTGTGCGGGCTTAGGAATGGCAGGGGGCTCTTCTGGAAGTGGTTCATTGAGAACATATTCTTTCTTTTCTTGTTTGAGAACAATTCTCACACTACGGTGCCAATCCAAGAAGTTGGTATGGTTAAGTTTTTCTCCTTCAAGGAGAGACCGTAGTGAGGTTTTGTTAGGAGCCGAGTGTGTGTTGTTTGGTGCCATCTACAAAATTTTAACAAGGTTCTATTTAGTAAATTATGATATTAAGTCCTTAATAATTAATACCCTTTCTTGTTTCATAAACTTTAATTAATTAAGGTTTAGAATCCAAGTTGCATCACGAATAAGTGGTTAGGTTTCCTTTATCCCGCTTATTCGAATCAACAAAGTAGGTAACGGTTTACCAATTATATCCAAATATAATTTCTAGAGTTATGGGATCCCATTATAACATTTATAAGTTTGGCATGTTTGATCCCATCTATGCCTTGGATTTCTAATGTTTAGGTGACCTTTATCACAAGAGATTTCCAAACGAATCATCCTACTTAAAGGGACGTGTAGTTTTGACAACTATTAATGGTTAGGTGTCCTTTATCCCATCAATATTGCAAAACTACTTCTTGTATCACAAGAAGACTCCAAGTGGTTAGGTATCCTTTATCCCACAAGGAAATACAAGTGATACATGAGTGTCTTTAAGAGGGATGGCATTGATTCGTATTTCATAAGGGATTTGAATGTTTTACAATTCTAATTTTGAAAAACATATGGTATCATGTAGATTGCATGCATCCAATGAACATGGTACCATTAAATCTTATTTTGTTAATTGGTTCCTAAATCATAAAATCTCCATTTTATTGATTATTTGTTTGTGGTCAAGTTTACAATTAATATCCAATATTAAGTTTGAGTTTGATCACATATATTAGAACCAATTTATAATCCTAAATAATTACCATTATTACTTAGGGTTGGAGTTTGTAAGAGTTCATAAAATCTCCATTTTATTACTTGTTTCAATCATTTTCAAAACTTGACT
This sequence comes from Cichorium intybus, assembly GCA_023525715.1. Taxonomy (NCBI): domain Eukaryota; kingdom Viridiplantae; phylum Streptophyta; class Magnoliopsida; order Asterales; family Asteraceae; genus Cichorium; species Cichorium intybus. The sequence continues at coordinate 29,440,771 of CM042015.1, forward strand.
TAATAGGTTTTATAACAAAACCCATTTTAATAAAACCAATTTTATCACATCTTATGTTTTAAATGTCAACTTTTGAAAATACAAACTCATTGATGATTATGTTTAATTATCTAGGTTGTCTAGCATGCAAAATCTTATTTTCATCCACAACATAACATAATAAAACATACAAACATCACAAGCATGCATGGGTGCATAAACACAAGACAACTAGTTTGATATTTCATGTGAGCCACACATGAAATATCAAGTCCAAACCTAGGGACAAAAGAGTGACAAAAACTCAACCAAATGATCTTCGATTTGGCTACAATTTTGCCAAGCTTCTTATATCACCAAATGACACTTGAACCATCATTTCTTGACACCATGGAAAAGCTTGTGATTTTTCTTTCCCTTCCTCAATAGTTGCGACAGGAACAAGGGCAGCAGGGAAGTTTTTGTGATTTTGTTGCATTTTTTCAATTCATTCTTGGCCATATTGATGCTAATACTTGTTGAAACTTAATGTATATACTAGATATTAAAGTTACCAACAAGTATATCACCAAATGATCAAGATATGAATTTATAAAACACTTCCAAAACAATTTTGGAATCTGGACAGCAGCTCTTCAGAAAGTGCTGCTGTTGGGTGCAATCTTTTCTTACTTCCTTCTCTTGTTACATTTTGTGAATGAAATAAAATACAACTATTCTAACAATTACAAAATGAATAAAAGAAGTAAATAACTAATTATTATTACAAACCATTTGAATAAATGAATAGATTACAACCATATCGAATACAAACACAAAACATGCATCATATGGTCCTTGGCTTGTTTATGCACCATTTTATCTCATAAAATCATAAGAAAATCAACACTTTGTTTTTCTAAGACAACATCTATGTAACCAAATGCATGCATACATAAACTATAGTTGGTTACATAAAATCATAGATTATATATTTGCATGTTGCCAAAGAAGCCATGCATGAAACTTTCATTCAAGAAGATGAACATTCATGGCTTCCAAAAACCAAGTTTATCCAAATAAACTTATTATCTAAACATGCAATATAGCCATGGCTCTGATACCAATTGTTGGAAGACATGGTTCATGTAATTAGTTTCAAAACAAGAGTTTGCAACGGAAGCATAAAATCATGAACACAAATTCCATTTTCAAGAGGATCATGCTACATGCATGTAGAGATAAGATGAAGAACAAACATAGTTTAAGTTCAAGATCATAACCTTTGTTCTTGGGTTTGTTTTGGATGATTTTGATAGCTAGGAATCAAATTAGAATCCCTCTATAGTTGATCCACCACAAGCTTGAACACCCTTGAATGCTAGTTCCACAACTTGCAAGATATGACTCCTTTTCTTATGAAACCAAAGACCAATTCTTTCTAAAAACTTTAGGAGAGTTTTTGGCTGATTTCTTGAAGCAAGAATGATGTACACATGCCCTCAAAACCGTCCACATTATATCCCACCAAAGCAAAAGAAAAGCACATGCAACTAGCTTAAAAGAAAGATCCATTTGATTTCTAAAATCAAAAGCTAGAAGACACAAGGCATCTTCCTTTTCTTTTAAGTTCTTAATGCATTCTTTTCCTTCCAATATGGCTAGTTATATGATGACTAATGAAGTGCTAGTGGGTTGTTATTATTTATAAAACTTAGATAATTATAAGTTTATAAATAATACATCTTCTCATTTCTTTAATGGAATAACATTTAACCCATAATCAAATATATAAATAAACCATCTAAATATACAATCTTAATTGTATAATTATATATATACATATATATATATATATATATAACAATATATATATATATATATATATATATATATATATATATATATATATATATTTTATTTAATTTACTAATTAAATTAAATAAAAGGCTTACTTATAAATCAATTAAATCGTTTAACAATTTAAACAATTTAATTGTTACTTAATTAATTCATCACATATGAATTACTAATCAACCTTTAATTTTGTAGTTATTATTATTTACCTCAAATAATAATAATCTACAAGATTAAATTGCAAGTTTAGTATCATTTGATGTTAAATCAAATTTAACGTTCTAAATGATCAATTGGTGTCAAACTTGTTGTTGGTGTGACCCTATAGGATCATGTATTATTAGTAATATCATTTTATGATCATCCTTGGGCATATAGAACTAATATATATATATATATATATATATATATATATATATATATATATATATATATATATATATATATATATATATATATATATATATATATATATATATATATATATATATATATACGCGACGCGAAGATCCCGACTTGATCACGACGGAAAACACAATCGCAACCACGGTACACATCGAACACCACGTCCACATGTTCATCTTCCTCTTTATGCGCCTAAAGTCCTATTGAAACATTGTCATTCTGGTTATCAAGAGGTCCGCCTTAGCCCTCGGTCTTGTCGTTCCTACTCATTCATCTCAACGATTTCGATGTTGACCTTTATTGTGAATATGTCGCAGGTGCAGGTCGTCGGTCCAAGGATCTTGTCTGCATGAAAGTTTTGTGAGGGGCGATGCAATTTCAAACTGGAAGCCGATGTAACTTTCTTTGACATTTTTGGAACCTCGTGAGCAATAATTATTCCTGGGAGAATGGTCGAGATTTTGGTGTAAAGAGGGTAACTATGTTTTGAAAATAACTGCATAAGCCATATTAATGGGGCGAGCTGCCATCTTGGCAAGCTTGGTCCCCATGTTTGGAACTATTACCTGCCACGTCATTTACAGGTGGTTTTTTTTTCACGTAAGCATCAAGCAACCAGTTGAAACGGAGGAAGTGTTTTTAAAGGCAGATCAAATAAAACTTCATTCCCTTACAAGACAAGAAAAAGATTTAGGGACCATTTAAACCGAAAATAAAAGATGGTTGGGTTATAATGTCATTCTGCCTACTTTATTTGAATATGCGAACTACGTCATGTAAAAACGAGTGGGTATTAAGGTGATACATGTTTAGAGAACGAGTGTATTAACTTACTACACAATCTTAATATTAGTCGTCGTACAGGATGTGAGTACGCGGCAGAGAGCCTATGCTCTGATTATTCAGTCGTAAGCATGATGGTTGCGCTCGAAGGAGAGAATCGGGTTTCATGAACCCATTATTTGGATTTGACAATAATTCTCCAAAGTGTGTCTTCGATGGTTGAGAGAAAAAACGCAAAATAATTATACTTGATAAAGTGTTGCATTTTTTACTATTGGCGTCAATATACATGAAAACTACGAACTCACTAGACCTTAGGATACCCAGTTAGAACTTTTAAAAGTGCACAATCCATGAAATCTTATTGTGAGCGGCAGTGGAAAAGGAAAGAAGAAAAATTGAATGCGAATACAAGTATACAACCTCAGAGTTCCAAAAGACTTAACATTCCTAGGATTTACTTTAGTCTATTGTTTTCACTATTGTTAGAGTAGCTGATTGGATGTTTTTATTTTATTTTATTTTATTTGGTATTAGAAAATTTTGGGATGTTACAATTTTTTTGTTTAATTTACAAGAAATTTTTGAAATAATGATTAATTTTGTCATTTTTTTTTTTTTTTTTTTTTTTGATACAGAGTAAAGTGCGAATTCCTTAATGAAACAATGAATTGAGATGTTACCACTTGTTAAATTATGATCGAACAATTCTCTTCTTGAAAACAGACCAAATAGATTTTGGTGTGATTTGATTCGATTCCACGGCCATAGTCTAAAATTTGCTCCAACCTTTTTATTTAGATGCTTACCAGTAGAGGATGAACACGTGGCCAATGGCTTCGTCAACTCGGTTCAAAAATAGTTTGGTCCGGTCCACCCTGTTTGCCACGTGGGACCGATGGATTGGGTCGAATTGGATCTATTTTAGTGTATACATTATTAATTGTATTATGTATATGATTTGTTACTTTTAAATTTCATAAATTTTAAATATTACAAATTATAGATCGGAATTTTATTAAGAGACAAACAAGATTCGAAGGATCGGAGACATAGGGTCCATACTCCAGACCAATGATGCTTGATGAGATCGTTTACAAGTAGTGCTTCTTATCCTTATCAAAACATAACCAGATAATTACAAATATAGCCAAAAAGGAATGATGTTTTTCACAAAAGGTTAATTAAAATTTAAAAATACCTCTATATTGTTAAACAAGTTTTTCTCGACATAAAATGTATTTTGCAAAGGGATTAAAGTATTGTGCCGCGTTAGGAGATAACATTCGCTGGAAAGTTTACCTAGAATTTAGAGTAAATTACAGTTTTGGTCCCTGTTGTTTGCTCCAATTTTCACATTGGTCCAAAAATGGGAAATCCCATTTTTTCGCCCCTGTGGCTTCTATTTGCTAACACTCAATTCTTCTTCAAATGCAACCCTGAAACCCCAAAGTTAATGATATGAAAATGAAACCCATTATCTGATGAAATGAATTTCTCTTTTATTAATGTTTTTCAACTTTTGTGCTGATTTCATAATACCCTTCTTAAACATGAAACAAAAGGAACGAATCTGATTTGACTTGGAGAACAAGCAGACCCACAAATCATATTGGTTTTGCGATCCAACAAATTACCTAACCCAAAATCAAATCTCAGTATTGGAAAAACCTGCATCGAACTTAACCAAATGATACAGTACGCCACTGAAGAAACCATCTGAAACCAAAACCGTATGAAATCATTTGAAACCAAAATCGATCTCCACAAACCTGCATCGAACTCAATTTGATATTGAAAATTGGAATTGAATTCAACTGCCAATAACAAAGATTCACGTGATTTAGATATCGATCTCCATCCCTGCACGGCAAGACAGAGGGAGTGAAAGAGGAAGAAGGAGATGACGCCTGTGACGAGAATAAAGGAAGATCCAAGGTTCTGAATCTTATACTTCGAGTATGAGTTGAGGCAGCCAAACAACAATAGTTGTGATATTAGGATCGTAATTCAAAGTCAGTTGTTCGATAATTCCTTTTCCAAACAAGAACCCTAGCTGCTTCCATTTTTCGGTGATTCCATTTAGGAGACGATCGATGATTCGAGTGGGGTTTGAGCTGATTCCATTGTTCGGTGATTGTGGGAGAGCCCTTTGGGTTCCGTGTTTATTGAGAGAGAGAGAGAGAGAGAGAGAGAGAGAGAGAGAGAGAGAGAGAGAGAGGAGACGAGGGTTTTTATTTTTTTAATAAATAAATCAAGTAATAAATGAAGGGTAAAATGTTACCTCATAATTACCTTATATATTAAAACACAATGTTTTCTAGAAGGAATCGTGAGAGTGAGAGGGTTTGAAAGTTTTTAATGGGATGGGTTTCTTTTACCAATACGATTCTGCCAGGTTTATTGCACATTTCTTTCTATTCACGACACGTCCTGCTTCCCGCCAACCCTCTCCCCTTCCGCCACCTTCGTGCTTGCTTCTTGCGATAACTATGGTCGTCTCAATATCGACACCCGCGCCTGCTGCTTTCTCCTTTGTATCTATCTGCTCCACATCTTGCAGCCGACTCTTTCAAGGAGATCCATCGGTTACCGCTATTTCTGCTCTACCGTCTTCTCATCGCCACAAAAAGGGGTTACGTGAGAGACATAGAGAAAGCGAGGGATCAGAGATACGGGAAAGAAAGGGGTGACGAACGGCCGCCGCTCTTTCTTTCTTGACGAGGATTTCGCCACTGATTAAACAAAAAAGAACCCGAAAGAAGTTGGTTGTTCCCTAGAATAGTTCCGGTGGCGGCCATCAAAGAGCGTAGAATTAGGATCAGACGGAATCGTTAATAGCAAATGTTAACTTTAATAGTAGCAAATGCTAACTTTAATAGAGAAATGGACCAATTGTGTTAGCAAATGCAAATCACATGAGGAAAAAAGTAGGAATTCTCATTTTTGAACCAATATAAACAAACCACAAAGACGAAAACTGTAATTACTCTAGATTTTATTTAGTGGAATTAAGATTTTACAAACTATTTGTGAAATATATTTTACTATTATGAAAATCTAAATTATTGGTTATAAAACTGTACTTTCTTAGTTTGCGATCACAAAACTTCAAATTCATTGGAGTGATACTTCATGGGAGGAATTACATGGGTTCTAGAGTCTGGAATTATGCAAAAAGAAGTCTGTTGATTGTTGATATATTACCAAACACTTTTAAGTATTAACCTCTCATGGTTTTCACTAAAATTAATATGTTTATTTGTGTATTACAGTTTATTACCGTCTATGCAGTTATCGCGGTCCAAAATGAAATAGCGGTCACTGGCCGCTATTTGAAATATCGGTTCTAGCGGTGGTATAGTCAACAACCATATCTAATACAAAGAATCATATCCCATATCTAATACAATTAATATTTATACTCATATATTCATAAGTAATACTTGAATTTCTTGTTAATCACAATCATATCTAATACAAAGAATCATATCCTATAATAAAAAATATACACAAAATAATGACCTCAACATACATTATAGTCAACAACCCAATATTTTTCAAAAATTCCGGAAAAATAATCACTTGGTCCAAATAGCGGTCATAGCGCCGCTATAGCGGTCCTAAATAGCGCTAAATCTCGGACAATCTCGGAAAATCTCGGCGAGAATAGCGCCAGCGAGATTACTAACCGATATTTTCATTTCTATCTCGGCCTGACTCCGCGAAACGCTATATCAGCGCTATACCAACGCTATAGGATGAGATTGACTGCCCAGGTTACCGTTAATAAACAATTTTAATGTTTGAATAATTTAAAACTAAAAGTGTTTATTAACTTAAAAAATAATGAGTTTTTGATAAGTTAGTATGTTCTCACTTAATTAAAATGACTTATGACTTATTTAAAAAAAATTATTATATTAACCTTTTCATAAATATATGTCTATATATATCCGACCCTTATTAGTCATTTAACATTTATAAGCAAAAATTGTCAAACACTAAAAAACAACTTATTACGTTTTGCTATCGAATAAGCTAATGTGAACACTTGTTTTGAATCATTCCTATATTTGTTTAGCAAAATAATAGTAGTATGCAAAACATGTTTTTTTTCTCTTTTGCAAAATGGTGTATGCTAGTATTATTACATGTTTCATTTATTATAGAAGAAGAAATGGATTTTTATTGTTTTTATGAGGTTGCAGTTTGTCTAACACAAGAAGCATGTCCGACCGAAGCATATAAGTCTAACACAATAAGCATGTCCAACCGAAGCATATATTGAGTCTGTGATTTTTCTTAAACATAATCTATAAAAACTTGACTTTTGTTCCTTGCATTATAGTAGTAACTAATGATGATGTCAGGGCGTTATAATAAGTTTATTAATCTTATATTTTCGATTGAATAAACTAATATAAAAAGTTATTTTTTGGTAAAATGTAAGGACTATTTTAATAACTTTTGGAAAGATAAAACTCGTGGACTATTTATGTCAATTTGTCATACTACTACATAATGATCATTTTTGTAATTCGACAAATTAAAAACAGGTTGTAGTTGGTTCACAATAGCATGTTTTGGGTTTGTGATAAAACAAATGATTAGGTTAGACACTTAGATCTAAGTCTAGACAATGACAATGCAGTGTTCTTTTTAAGAGTTCAAGTTGTAGTTTCCCTTCTTTGGGGGAGCTTATTAACAATTCAGTTTCTAGTTCTAGAGTGCTGCTAAGCACCTCTTTTACCTACTTGTTGTCTATCCAATAAGAAGTGAAACGTTCCAAACAAAAGAGATATTAGCAAGATTAATTAAGAAGAAACTGAAAGTAGCAATTTACGACAAAGATTTTAGAATATCATGAATAGCAAAACATGTTATATTAAAATAAATGTACTTACTTCCCCCCCCCCCCCCCCCCCCCCCCAACACACACACACACACATACACACACACACACACACATATATATATATATATATATATATATATATATATATATATATATATATATATATATATATATATATATATATATATATATATATATATATATATATATATATATATGATGTCATGTTCATATTGCACATATTTCAGGCGATATCAGGGTATTTTTTTATGTATAATGTGAGATAAAGATGTCTGAAAACACTCACAATACTTGGAATGAGCTTTTATACAGGTTTTTCATACTAAAGGACAAAAAATTGTTAAAGTTGGAACAAAATGGCCAAAACTGACAAAAGGCTACAAAGTTTGAAGATTAGCGCCGCTAATGTCGCTGTTGCGAAAAATATGGAGTGTCGTGATTCAAGGGCTGACCAGACCCAGTCTTCCGGAGGACTAAAGTTAGCGATGCTAACATTAATATTAGCACCGCTAACTTCTCCAAGGCCTATAAATAGTAGGCCATTTTAGCCAGAAAGGTGTTCAGCATCAACTATCGACTCCCACAACCCCAATGTGTTTCAAGGCTATTTTTGGAAGGTTTTGAAGGTCGAGTCACATCGTCCAAGATTTGGTTTACACATTTTTGTTTCTAAGCTACGATTTCCATTTCATTTTTGTATTTTGTAGTTTCAATCTAGCCATGTCTAGCTAGAACCCTCTATCTAGTTCCGGGTTCGGACAACATCATTTAGTTTGAAACATTCAGTTTGATGATTGTGTATGAATAATTCTAGTGATCATTTTCTTGTGTTCAATTTTAGTTTTGAATTTGATTTATTTTTTACTGATCACCTTATATGAATCTTATTCACGCTCTGTTAATCAACTGTGTCAGACACATAATCGTTTTGCATAGTAGATGTTTGGTAACAAAAGCAAGTGCCATTGTTTAGAATTTGGCCACATGTTCATACACGTCCGAACGTATGAGAAGAATTGGACATTGATTGGTACTTGCACACCTCATGTAGATCCTGCATTCGATCTAAGAGCGTATTTAGGTTAGGTAATAAGGAACTAGGTTTAAGTAAGGAGCGTGTTTTACCTAGATAATTTAGCAAGTTATTTTCATAAAGACTGCATTTTATGATTTTCAAAAGTCAACTTAGAACTGCATTTCATAAACACATCAAAGCGACTTCAATCTATTTTGATAAACACTGAAGACTCGAAACTTGGCCGTTTATTATTGAATTTCTAAATTTTATTATTTACATGCTGCTTTTATTTATTCATACTCTTATATTAAAAACCCCCCAAAACAACATTTTACACTAAAAGACATAAGCTTTATTTCTCGTATCCTTGTGATTCGACTCTGCTTGCCCTATACTCTATCAAAGTGCGGAAGAGCAGTGATTTTTTGGGATTTATTTCCAATCATATTTGTTGGGACTGACAACCTTAGATATATATATATATATATATATATATATATATATATATATATATATATATATATATATATATATATATATATATATATATATAAATTAGTGAGATATATGTTCTTTTGTGAAATGTTTGTTGTTTTGTGAAATATACAATGTATGAAATACCTTTGTGAAATTACTTTAATAATATGAAATTGTTTTTCTGACAATAAACAGTGAACGTTTAACAATCAATTGGTAGTATGCTTAAATTTTTGTTATATATCATGCACTTTTGGAAATCTAACCACCCATCTTCAAAACTCTGAACATAATCTTTTCAATCATAAATACTCCAAGCATTGAAATATTAGAATACCTCTTTTTAGTTAGTTGCCATGGAAAAAAATCAATAGTAATATGGAGTATATGAGATCACAGTTGATAAATAATTCATTTAACTTTCTATTAAATACAAACTTCTTCGGGGTTAATTAATTTGATGGCAAGAAAGTTACATTTTGCTAGTAATCAAATATTTTTTTAACTTTCTAATTACCTAAAATGAATAGTGTTATCTAACTATCGACAAAAAGGTTATGTAGATAATTGTAAATTTATTGATATTGTTTTTTTTTTTTTTTTTTTTGAACTGCAAAATTTTATTCAAGAAAGAGGCCAAGCAAGACGCTAAGACCATAAAAGAGTACAGAGAACAAGTTTTACGTTATTGTGTTACAAATTTCGGCCACAGGGTCATTTTTCCACCGCTCCCAAACTAAGTTGCTAGCCTTGGGCTTTCTTGCGTTGAGCCATAGATGCGACAAAATCTGTATTTCTGCTACCAGTTCCAGTTGCGTTTTGATTTCCCCTCGAAAGACACCATTGTTTCGAAATGTCCAAATCACCCATATAAAGATCAAACATATAGCTTCGTTTGCCTCCGCTAACCAGGAAGGCCCAATAAAATCTTTTTTACTAAGTATTAACTCCGAGCAGCAAGAGGGGTCGAGAGCAAAACAGTACCACCATTTTTTCAGTTCTTCCCAAACTTGTTTGGCTATTGCACAATGAACAAAAATGTGATCTTCGTTCTCCGGTCCAATGTTGCATCTCTTGCAGTTATGCGCCACATCTATTCCGATCCTTTTTAAGTTTTCCAGTGTGGGTAGCTTAGCGTTTATCGCTCTCCATGCCAAAATGTTGACCTTTCTCGGTACCAATTTGTTCCACTTCCACGCCATATCACCATGAGGCAACCTGGCATCATCAAATACTTTGGAGAACGAGCTGACTGTGTATCCTCTGGTATTGTCAAGCTCCCAAATTACCATGGCTTCATTAGATTCACTCATCCTAGATTTGAACAGTTTTGAGAATCTTATGTTTTGCTTTGCGAGATACCGAGAAAGTGAAGCGATGACTCCCCAACATCCGGCTATCGGTCTTGCAGGACCGTCTAAAGAGCCATCCGGACCATGCAGGGCTGTGACGACGTCCTTCCATAGGCCATATTTGCGATCCTTGAACTTCCACCACCATTTCCCTAGTAGTGCCATATTTTGAGCTTTTAAGCTCCCGATTCCGAGTCCACCATTTTCTTTGGCCGCTAATATTTTTTTCCAAGCTATCCACGCGACTTTCCTCCTGTCGATGCATCCCCCCCAGAAAAAGCGCATTCGGATTTTCTCTAGTTCATTAATAATCTTTTCTGACGCCTTATATAGAGAAAAATAGTAGGTGCCTAGGCTTCCAAGCACCGCTTTGCACAGTGTTAGATGACCCCAAACGATAGAGTAGCGGCTTTCCATTTTGATAATTTGGCACGAAATTTCTCAAGTAACGGATTCCAAAAAACAGCCCGACCCATTGGAACGCCGATGGGGAGCCCAAGATATAAAAGGGGGAATGAACCAATTTGGCAGTTAAGCAGTTGCGCAACTGGTTCAATCTCCGACGAAGTACAAGAAATTCCGAAAATCTTGCTTTTGTTAAGGTTGACCCTAAGACCCGATGCAAGTTCAAAACACTTGAGGATACGGATTAAATTGCACGCATTTGATAGCGACCAATCACCGAAGAAAATAGCGTCATCCGCGTATTGTAGATGAGAGATCACCGGTCCCCCATTGGGTAGTTGCACCCCTGTAAAAAGTCTTTTTTCTTTTGCTGACTCTATCGCCTTGTGGAGCCCTTCAGCAGCAATAATGAAGAGAAAGGGTGCTAGCGGATCTCCCTGTCTAACACCTCTCTCAACCTTAAATTGATCTGTAGGAGAACCGTTAAGAAGTACTGAAACAGAAGCAGTTGAGAGACATCCCCTTATCCATTTCCGCCAAATCTGACTGAAGTTCATCTGTTCAAGAGTGTTATCTAGAAATCCCCAGCTGATACAGTCAAATGCCTTCTCGAAGTCTACTTTAAACAGGAACGCTTTCCGCTTTGTTTTCCGCATCCATGAGATCACTTCGTTTGCTATTAACGGCCCATCAATAATGTGCCGCCCTTTGATAAAAGCAGTTTGTTCCGGACTGATCACGAAGTTTATCACGCTTTTTAGTCGTTCAGCCATTATTGTAACACCCGGCTTTTTAAACAAAAACACCCCTGAAAAATTTTTTCATTTAAAACACAGGTTTCAATACATAAAACCATAACAAGGGGTATATTTTAATAAATACGGGTACAAGTGTATCAAGGAGAGTATAAAATACCATAACTCCTTTAAAGCCGGGCTGCTACTAACAGCATCTAAGAGTCCTACTTCACGAGTCACGGACTCTATCTTGTCCCCTACCAGTATCATGTTAACCTGCAGGGACAGTAAACAACGGTATGAGCTACAAAGCTCAGTGAGTAATCAAATCTACAAATAACACGTATTAAATACAATCATGTATTTTGTTTGGATATCGAACCCAAACTCCTAGCCTTACTGGCTGACCAAATATCTCTTAGGATTTCACATCCTAAGTTATAGTCTTACAGACTATGACATAATAACCTGTATTTATCAATCCACGTCAGTTATTTGCACGTATAATCATATACAACTATTTCTGTCCCATCTTTTTCAGTCACATCGGACTGCACTGTATATCATGGCTATTTAAGCCGCACACTGTATTATAGTTATATAAGCTGCATCAACACGTTATCAATATATAATCATAGCCCGTAGGCCTCACCAGCTTAGGTTCAACGACCCGGAATCATAGCCATAAGGCCGTACCATCTATTAACAGTTTCGTTCACGATCAATAATGGCTCACGGGTTAGCCCGCTGTTGCCTTGGCTCACGGGTTAGCCCGCTGTTGCCTAAAATATGTGGCTCACGGGAAATCCCGCTGTTGCCTAGACTCACGGCTGGTTCCGGTCTTGTCTATATAAGTTTTATTGACTCACGGCTGGTTCCGGTATTGTCATTTCATTTTATTGACTCACGGCTGGTCCCGGTCTTGTCAATAAAAGGTTGACTCACAGCTCCGTTCTTGTCTATTATAGACTCACGGCTTATCTGGTATTGTCATGTCATTATTGTTGACTCACAGCTCCGTTCTTGTCTTTATCAGACTCACGGCTTATCTGGTATTGTCAATCATAGTGTATATATATATGTATTGACTCACAGCTCCGTTCTTGTCATCGCAATGACTCACGGCTTATCTGGTATTGTCTTTTACATATATTTTTACACTTGTCATTTTCGTCCCTCGAAGTCGTTTCAACCTGTAACAATACAATCATCATATATCACATATGATATCAGTGAGATTACTCACCTGGATGCTAGCTGCATTAAATTCCCGGTTGTTTCTTGCCTTTACGTGCACCACAACCCTTTTGTCCCATACCTATTTATCCATTTATATACCAAATGATAATAGGTTAATAATCATCTACATTGACTCTAATACACTAGAGTTCAATACAATATCATTACAAACAATGCCTAGTTAATAAACTTTCCGTTTACTAACTTTATATGAATTTTACTATTCACCGAGGCATTGGAATCGATCTACAGTGCCCCCGAGGGGTCGAAAACTCAATTTAGTATTTTTATAGGACTTTTCATACCATCATGGACTTATGGTTCAAGTTTGAGGTAAATCAGACAAGCCTAGCAAAAATTAGCGTTTTTGGACCCCCTGCCAGGCAAGCACGACTCGTGCTTAATTTTGCCTATGGGAAGCACGACTCGTGCAACCCATAATGGCAACATTCTTTGGTTTCCAGAAACACACGACTCGTGTAACATGTAGCTTAAAAACACACGACTCGTGCATAACTGGGCAGTGTCCAGAAATGCCCAGAATGTCCGATTTTTCATGCAACAGCACCTGTTTTCATCTATTAAGTCCTTATACTTGTTCTTAATCATTTGGGGTTTGTTTCCTGACTAAAACCCTCATATAATACAAGGTTTTAATCCATAGAAACAACCTCAATCAATCAAAATGCAGAAATTAGGGTTCTTGAGCCAAAAACCCCAAAATCCACTAATTCATCAAATTCTTTTGTTTCACTTGCATGCTCTTATCACATGAACATGTATCAAGCTCAGAAATCATATGAACATCATGGAATAAACTGAAATTACAAATTTCAGTTCATCCCACATGAATCCACCAAGAACACATTCAAAGATTTGACTTAAAAAGTCAATTTACTAACCTCATTTGCTTGAATCTTCCAATTCCAAGCTATAACTCCGATTTCTTGCTTCATCTTCATGAATTTCCTGGATTTTTGCTCTCAAAAATCCTTCCCGTAAGCTGAAAAATGGTCAGCCACAATAGGAGAGTCAACTCCCCTATTTATACCTCAAAGTTTTGCAAAATTAGTCCCTAAGTTCATGTTCTTGGACTTTTGTCACTATAATCAAGTTTTATTACAAATAAAACTTCCATTTCTTACATTTTGGCCACAACCAACAATATTTTTACATAATTGGTCGTTGACTTGGTCAAATGACCAAAATACCCTTTTTCGGTAAAACGACCAAAAATCAGTTTTTATAACATTTTAAGTCCAAAACTTAAAATATTATTTCAAACCAAATACTTTTCTGTCCAAAAGACCATTTTACCCTTCCAAGGTAAAATGACCAATTTACCCTTTTATAATAATTATAAAAAGAGTATCTTGGCGTTACAAATTCTCCCCTCCTTCAAAAGATTTCGTCCCCGAAATCATATTATCACGCGAGGGTATTTCTTTCTCGTTACAATTCCGGTTTCTCATATCATATGGAAACCTTCATGGTTTTGCTACAGCTCTTTAACCATACCAAACTTCGTATCTCGTGGTTATATCATCACGCGCATATCACTCATCCGGTTGTCCCGGGCACTATAATCACTTATCTTCCTCATTTCACATGAGGGATTCGTTAACATCTATCAATCTATGTTCTCAGAACCCTGAGACTCATAGAAAACTTTACAATCATCTTGAAGTTCATCAAGGATATTCAATCAATACACCGCAATTTCTTGCGTTTGGGATGTACAGAAAGGTCCAATCAACAAGGACTCATCTTTCCTTTTTGTCCCTCATCAATTTCTAGTCCTTCCGGAAGGTCACTTTGAGTTCCACTATCTTCCCTTACTTGGGGTTTCAATGGTTTTACTCGACAATCCGCATACTACTCTTGTCGATCTTGGTCTATTTCCAAGCTTTCTCGAACTTGTCAAATCTTTTCTTCTGTTTGAGATACAATCTCAGGTTTAATCAACAGCTTCACCCCAACTTCTATCTAGCAAATCGGCGTGCAACACGGTAGTCTAAACAATATGTCCTACGAGTCAATAATACACTAGTATAATACCTATACTAATCTACAACTTCTACCAAGGATAGACGGTCGTCTAGTTTCCGCTAGGGTCTGTTATGCCGATTTCAGGCGTATCTTCTGGAGTCTGCATCATTATCTCGCTTCGTCAATCCATCTGCAATTCGCACACAGTACTTCCTAGTACTTTTGAGCTAATAATTCTAAGAATTAATGCTAAATTCAGCAAATAATTCTAGTATCTCGATCCGATACAGTCGTCACCTGTAGTGCACGTCAACAATTTTCTTTATCTTAGTAGTTTTTCACTACTTTTCCACTCTTAATTTCTTCTTAGTCAGTATAAATCTACACTGATTTCATCAATCAACCTGCAATTCACCCATATGGTGTCATACCCATGCGGTACTTGCAAAGACTTTACTACAAAGTCTATGATATTTTTCGTCCCATTTCATTTTTGGGACTAACAGTCCACATACTTCTAATGATTTGACTGTAGTTACACACAAGTCAAACACTTTTCACATGTCTTTCAATGTCTTTCTTCAGCCCCGGCCACCAACACATAGGTTTTATCGACCTATACAGTTTGGTATTGCCCCAGGTATGCTGCATATTTGATACAAAATGCATCTTTTCAAGATGATTTTTATGTTTCACTTGGCTTTGGAATTCACATTTACAACCGCCACGGGTGTTAAATCACTGTGATATTCCAACCAACTTCCGCTACTTTTCAATCATTTCTTCACTTTTCACTTTTTCAGACTTGCACACATCTTTCTGTGCTACCCGAATCAGCTCAGGTAATCAATTTGCCACATTCATATACGTGGATGTAACCTACAAAGGTTACCCTTTCTAATCCAAGGCATCTGTAACCACATACGCCTCTCTAGGATGGTACAAGATTTCATACCCGAAATCTCTAAGTAACCCATCTATCTTTGCTATCTCATCTTCCGTTTCTTTTGATCAATTAAGTATTTCAACTTTTATGATCTTATCGCTATAAGCTTTACACCATACAAGTAGTGTTTCCAAAGCTTATATGCCACGTTCATAATTGCTACCGCAATATCATGCATCCACAGTCAACGTTGGATACCTTTCAATGATCCAATCCATCTTATCTACTTAGCATCATTGCTAATGTTAGAGATTCACACAAGGTTCATTCCAAACCTTTACAACATATCTGTGGTCTTTCTACCACTCAGACTTCACACTTTTCTTGGTCAACTTTAGTCAGCTAACCAGCAATCAAGGAGCAGTTTTCTACAACTCTCCTATAGTACTCCGCCAAATCCAAGGGACTACAATGTCAGTCAGATTCCTTAGGCGGTTCCAGTTTTACCACATCATCTATCCCACTGGATTTATTTCATCATCCTTGGCAGTATTATCATGCCCAAAGGGTTGAAAATTCTTTTTAGCCACATTTTCATACTTGGAGAATTTACATATCACTGAACTCAGTGAAGTAACTCCAGTATCTGGTACAATGTACCTCATATTCAATCTGGTCTCGAGAATATCATATTCTCAGTAATCAATGTACATACACATTAACTTATCTTTCTTCTTTTCAAACAGATAGGGCTCCATCTGCTGACACTACAGTCGCATGAGATCCCAATTTAAAAACAATTTCTTCCAATTGTTTTACCACTCTGCCATCTCTGCAGAGGCCAATTAACACGGAGCCTAGATAACAGGAACGGCTCCCAATACCAGCTTAATCATAAGCTCTTCTTGCCAATCTGGCAGAAATCTTGGAAGTTCTTTTCAAAA
Source organism: Cichorium intybus (assembly GCA_023525715.1). NCBI lineage: Eukaryota > Viridiplantae > Streptophyta > Magnoliopsida > Asterales > Asteraceae > Cichorium > Cichorium intybus. The sequence continues at coordinate 29,457,700 of CM042015.1, forward strand.
AAATCATCCGAAAATTATTTAAAGTAGTACACTACTTTCACCACTTCATTAAGCTTGGCCCATACCACGTATGCCAACTACAACATCATTCCTTTACTAACTCTTTTCCGAGTTTAAGCAAAGAAGCTAACCGGTATTCTCAACAACGGTCATTTACCATGGATTTTCATCCGTTCATTTCTGCTTTCTGAACCATCATGTTCATACTTCTACAAATCATGTTAGCATAATTCATTGCTAACCAATTCATAAGCACAAATGCTTCAATTTCACTGGTAGTCATCGGCTTCAGATTCATAGGGAAAAATGGTCCCGTAAATCTTAGGCAGACTACTTTCCAGGCGTTCAATATCTTGAACATACTTGCTATCTACAATAGCTATTTCAAATATTTCATCCAAAATCATTGATGAAAAATTCAAACAAGACATCAAATCATCGATCCAAAGCATAGCTTCATGGATCAAATATAACATACACGAGTTATATTCGAAACAATGATATCTGCGACCATATCAGTCTTCTCACGAGCTTCTTCCACAATCTACTGGAATGCTCATGGTACCACGGGTCCTTTTCGACCAATCGTTCTTCTTTCTTTCCTGGGTTCATCACCCGTCACTCCACATTTTACATGTGAGTATTTCAATAAGAAGTGATCTATAGTTCCACGCTGGAACCACTTCCGTCCCATACAACAAGCTCGAGCAATCTGCTCCTATCATCTGCAATTTCAGCAGGTCAACTATAGAGTCTCAACTCTACAATTTTCCTTAGTGCCTTTCCTGCACTGATCACTATACATAGTGGCTCTGTTTTGGTCCTTTCCCTATAAGGTTGGACCCAATTTGTGACAACTTCTTCTGAGAAGTCCACTATTTTTCACGTAGTCTCAACTACTGTTCTTTCACCTTGAATATCAACCAAGGTGAGCAACCGTTTCATTTACTTGACCACATCAGCTAACATTGCTCGTCATGTGGATTTTTCCGCTACTTGTCTCGTTGCCCCTCGTTCGATGGAGCCTTGAGAAAGGGCTGGTTCGCCTCTTTAAGCGACACGCACTAAATTTCTCCCAGTAATACCCGCTGCTCATACTTCTTATACGTTAGAAGTCAGCAATAGTTAGGTTATATATGTTTACTAACAACTATATACACCTAACAGTTCATCATGTCTACTGTTTCAGGGTTTAAGTCCAGGAATCTACTCTATAGACACCTAGTTCACTTAAACCACGGCTCTGATACCAACTTGTAACACCCGGCTTTTTAAACAAAAACACCCCTGAAAAATTTTTTCATTTAAAACACAGGTTTCAATACATAAAACCATAACAAGGGGTATATTTTAATAAATACGGTTACAAGTGTATCAAGGAGAGTATAAAATACCATAACTCCTTTAAAGCCGGGCTGCTACTAACAGCATCTAAGAGTCCTACTTCACGAGTCACGGACTCTATCTTGTCCCCTACCAGTATCATGTTAACCTGCAGGGACAGTAAACAACGGTATGAGCTACAAAGCTCAGTGAGTAATCAAATCTACAAATAACACGTATTAAATACAATCATGTATTTTGTTTGGATATCGAACCCAAACTCCTAGCCTTACTGGCTGACCAAATATCTCTTAGGATTTCACATCCTAAGTTATAGTCTTACAGACTATGACATAATAACCTGTATTTATCAATCCACGTCAGTTATTTGCACGTATAATCATATACAACTATTTCTGTCCCATCTTTTTCAGTCACATCGGACTGCACCGTATATCATGGCTATTTAAGCCGCACACTGTATTATAGTTATATAAGCTGCATCAACACGTTATCAATATATAATCATAGCCCGTAGGCCTCACCAGCTTAGGTTCAACGACCCGGAATCATAGCCATAAGGCCGTACCATCTATTAACAGTTTCGTTCACGATCAATAATGGCTCACGGGTTAGCCCGCTGTTGCCTTGGCTCACGGGTTAGCCCGCTGTTGCCTAAAATATGTGGCTCACGGGAAATCCCGCTGTTGCCTAGACTCACGGCTGGTTCCGGTCTTGTCTATATAAGTTTTATTGACTCACGGCTGGTTCCGGTATTGTCATTTCATTTTATTGACTCACGGCTGGTCCCGGTCTTGTCAATAAAAGGTTGACTCACAGCTCCGTTCTTGTCTATTATAGACTCACGGCTTATCTGGTATTGTCATGTCATTATTGTTGACTCACAGCTCCGTTCTTGTCTTTATCAGACTCACGGCTTATCTGGTATTGTCAATCATAGTGTATATATATATGTATTGACTCACAGCTCCGTTCTTGTCATCGCAATGACTCACGGCTTATCTGGTATTGTCTTTTACATATATTTTTACACTTGTCATTTTCGTCCCTCGAAGTCGTTTCAACCTGTAACAATACAATCATCATATATCACATATGATATCAGTGAGATTACTCACCTGGATGCTAGCTGCATTAAATTCTCGGTTGTTTCTTGCCTTTACGTGCACCACAACCCTTTTGTCCCATACCTATTTATCCATTTATATACCAAATGATAATAGGTTAATAATCATCTACATTGACTCTAATACACTAGAGTTCAATACAATATCATTACAAACAATGCCTAGTTAATAAACTTTCCGTTTACTAACTTTATATGAATTTTACTATTCACCGAGGCATTGGAATCGATCTACAGTGCCCCCGAGGGGTCGAAAACTCAATTTAGTATTTTTATAGGACTTTTCATACCATCATGGACTTATGGTTCAAGTTTGAGGTAAATCAGACAAGCCTAGCAAAAATTAGCGTTTTTGGACCCCCTGCCAGGCAAGCACGACTCGTGCTTAATTTTGCCTATGGGAAGCACGACTCGTGCAACCCATAATGGCAACATTCTTTGGTTTCCAGAAACACACGACTCGTGTAACATGTAGCTTAAAAACACACGACTCGTGCATAACTGGGCAGTGTCCAGAAATGCCCAGAATGTCCGATTTTTCATGCAACAGCACCTGTTTTCATCTATTAAGTCCTTATACTTGTTCTTAATCATTTGGGGTTTGTTTCCTGACTAAAACCCTCATATAATACAAGGTTTTAATCCATAGAAACAACCTCAATCAATCAAAATGCAGAAATTAGGGTTCTTGAGCCAAAAACCCCAAAATCCACTAATTCATCAAATTCTTTTGTTTCACTTGCATGCTCTTATCACATGAACATGTATCAAGCTCAGAAATCATATGAACATCATGGAATAAACTGAAATTACAAATTTCAGTTCATCCCACATGAATCCACCAAGAACACATTCAAAGATTTGACTTAAAAAGTCAATTTACTAACCTCATTTGCTTGAATCTTCCAATTCCAAGCTATAACTCCGATTTCTTGCTTCATCTTCATGAATTTCCTGGATTTTTGCTCTCAAAAATCCTTCCCGTAAGCTGAAAAATGGTCAGCCACAATAGGAGAGTCAACTCCCCTATTTATACCTCAAAGTTTTGCAAAATTAGTCCCTAAGTTCATGTTCTTGGACTTTTGTCACTATAATCAAGTTTTATTACAAATAAAACTTCCATTTCTTACATTTTGGCCACAACCAACAATATTTTTACATAATTGGTCGTTGACTTGGTCAAATGACCAAAATACCCTTTTTCGGTAAAACGACCAAAAATCAGTTTTTATAACATTTTAAGTCCAAAACTTAAAATATTATTTCAAACCAAATACTTTTCTGTCCAAAAGACCATTTTACCCTTCCAAGGTAAAATGACCAATTTACCCTTTTATAATAATTATAAAAAGAGTATCTTGGCGTTACAATTATCTTCGAGATGATCTTGTATATGCTGTTGATAAGACTAATGGGACGGAAATCGTTTAAGTTGATTGGGTCCGGAGTTTTAGGAATAAGGGTGATGAAGGACGCGTTACAACCCAAATCAATCTTCCCAGTCGTTTCGAAGTGCTTGATCGCCATAAACATATCAACTTTTATTACCTCCCAGAATTGCCGAAAGAATTCCACCGAGAACCCATCAGGTCCAGGTGATTTGTTTGCTCCACAATTCCAGACTGCGTTTTTTATTTCTTCCATTGAGATGGGTGTTTCGAGATTTGTTCTTTGAGACTCATTTAACTTTCGGAATCCATCATTTATGAATATGGGTCTCTCGTGATCTGGTTCAGTGAATTTGTCTGTAAAAAATCTTACAACTTCCTGTTTTATTAAAATTGGGTCTATGTTCCACTGCCCCCCAATGTTGAGACCATTCACTCTAAGAGCCCGATTGTGATATTTGATTATGCCGTGAAAAAAACGTGAGTTCTCGTCCCCGTCCAACGCCCAACGTATTCTGGATTTCTGCCGAAGATCAAGAATCCGAGCTGCTTCAAGTTCTCTAAGTTTTTGGAGCGCATCTGATCTTTCTTTGGCCGACTCCACATCTACATGACCATCTTCAGCTTTTAAGTCTATCTCCTGTATGCGGTTTTTGAGGGACGTTGACTCTTTTATTTGTGCCTCCGATACTTCATTCCTCCATGCACGAATTCTAGCCTTTAGATGCTTGAATTTGCCTGCAAACACAGATAAAGGTGAGAGGGACGTGCTGTAACTAAGTGGGAGACCGTTGTTCCAGACTTCGTTGACAATCTCAGTTAGTTTCGGTTCTTGCAGCCATCTGTTGAAGAATCGGAAGGGGTATGGACCGAAATCAATTATTCCTGAGGAGAGTAATATGGGACAATGATCGGAATAGAGTCGGTTAAGTGCTGTTGCCTTTATACCGGACCAGTCCAACAACACATCAGGAGTCACGAGGAACCGATCTAATTTGCTATGCTTCCCACAATCCGAGCTCATGTACGTGAACTTTCTGCCCCCAAGGTTCAGATCTACCAAACCTGAATCGTCAATGAAGGTATTAAAGTGGGCAGCCGTGCTTTGACAGAAATTAGACCCAAGTCTCTCATCGGGAGATCGGACAGCGTTAAAGTCTCCAAAACAGAAGCACCATGTATCTCGATACGATTCAATCATTCGAGTGATGTTTGACCAAAGCGATGTCTTCCTCTTTAATTGTTGTGGGGCATACACGTTTAAAAACCAGCACTTTTTCTTTGCCGGCAACCATATTCCACCAATTGCTAAGCAGCCTTCTATTTTTACTACATGTTCCTTCAAGAATAAACGGGGGTCCCAAAGTGACGCGATTCCCCCGGATTGACCATCTGGATCGACGACCTCACATGAGAAATCTCCGTTGCCCCATACCAGTTTATCAAATCTACCCACTACCTCTGTTGATTTTGTCTCCTGTATACCAAGGAAGAATATTCGATTTTGAGCTCTTAGTTCTTTGACCCAGTTTCTCTTGACTTCACATCCAATACCTCTTATGTTGATTGAGAGTACATTCATTGTTGAACTTCAGTAGCACCACGCTTTTTAAGCAATATCTTCGCTTGGTCGATCTTCCCTGCAAACCGAAAACCAATCTTTTCACCCACCTCCATAGTAGCTTCAATTTCCTTAGACAAGCTGGTAGTGTTGACCATAGTCTCCAGTGGTGCCTGATTAATGGACGGAGATGAGGTTGTGGAATGAACAATGACTTCATTTGGCCAGGTATTCCATGAACGAGACTCTCCTGATTTAGATTTGGGATGTTTGTTTAGGTCTAGTGATTTTGACCTGGATAGAATACTCGGACCCAGTTGTTGTAAATTTTCTGCATGCGACAATTGTTGTAAATTTTCTGCATTCGACCCCATTGGCCCACAGCCCAATACCTTATTACCTTCCTGATGGGCCGAATGGTATTTACCCGAATTGTTTACCGATTCGCATGCGTCACAGCACGCCTCCTCGTAACTCCCACGTTTGTCGGATTTCCTTCTTGGCGAATGTTCCCGACCCATTAATTCCCGACCATTCGTATCTCCAATGATATCCTCCGATCTCTGTGCCTCCGCCGGAGAATTAGGTGATGCCGGAAAGGCAGCCGGTGTTGCGGCCGGCAATTCTCCTTCCTGGAACTCCTCTTCCAAATCAGTCCCGTATTCTTTCCACTGAGGTGCCCAGTCTTCATACAAAAACTGGTCACAGGGATCATTACACGCTAACATGGGATTTAAACGATTTGATTCAAATACATCTTCTATAACGTTTATAGTATAGGAGATATCGTCAACTTTGATTGTAAGAGATGAGCTTATTAGACCCGGGTGATCCATTAGGATCGTTACACGACCAAATGCCATGTTTGGGTTATCCGTGTTACAGGATTATGGGATGAGTATTTCACCCCATCGCATGGCTATTGATGAAAACGCCATTTCACACCATGCTTGCAGGGGCACTCCATATACAATGATTGATGCAATTCGTTTATTGAAATGTTGGTGTAGTTTCCAGGGTGCTAACGTTTTAAACCATGGTTTCCATACGTGTTCACCTTCTACCAGGAATCTGTGCATGCTCTCTTCATCTTCGAATTCCAATAGCGTGTTCAGTCCCCCAACGTATCTTAGTTCCATGCTAGTATTCCCTTCGACTTCCTTGAAAGCTTTGATATTCATTAGACTTTCAAATGATTCCGATTCTCCAATTAGCGTTGTCTTTACTTTCTTCCGATCCACCTCCGACGAGATAAGTCTTATTACGTCTGTTGTTTGCGTTGTGTGCTGCTGTTGGTTGTTGGAAGGTGAGGGTATGTTCGGAGGTGTCGACTTTTGATTCCGGCCATGAACAATATCCGCATAAGATAGCCTCTCCGTGCCGCCGATGTATTTTCTTGACGAAACTTTGGATCCAGCTCCGGTATACTGGTTAGTCACCTGGTTGTTCTGGTATAACCGTGGGGGGTTCTTCTTCCTACCATATTTCGCTATATTGGCTTTCAATCTATAGCTCCCGCACCATACTCCTGACATTGTTCTCGCCAGCTTCTGTTCATTCGTGACCCGGATGAACCTTGCAAACCCAAATCTGTTGTTCATCTTGGATTTTTTCTTGGCTATGTAGACATTCACCAGTGTACCATAGTTCCTGAGTTCCTTCCAGAGATCTGCTTCAACCCATTCGGGTGGAAAGTTACTGATGTAGAAGGTCGATGCCTTGCCGTTGATTGAGTAGTCGTCTCTCTTGAACTTCCGCCGGACTTGTTGCCATCCATGTTCACCGCCATCATCGTCTGCGTCTCTTGCTCTTCCGTATCTTGCATCTCTTGCTCTCCCAGCCATTCCTTTTTATTGATATTGTTGATATATGTTACCAAAAATGGTAACATTGTTTGTTGTCGATGTTTATTGTCAAATGTGGAAATACCGACCAAAAATAGATTGGTTTTAAATTAATCGGTTGTTGAAAGCAATTAATATTGGCAATTTCGTCCCTTTTCTTTTGTGACTTCGAGCTTGTGTATGAAATTACATGTGGTTTTGAGTTGTTCCTCCACATAAATATAAGCATGTTCATGATGATGCTACATACAAGGTCGTTGAGTCTACATACATGTTGATGAATCGATAGCTTATTTGGATATGGTGGAATAAATAAAGCATGTACTCCATCCAAAAGTAGTGAACATCCTTATGTTAATATTCCCTTCATGTTACTAATATATATGTCATCGACCATGCATGTTGTATGTTCATGATGAAGCTACATACTTGCAAGGTCGGTGAGTCTACATACATGTTGATGAATCGATAACTTATTTGGATATGGTGAAATAAATAAAACATGCACTCCATTCAAAAGGTGTGAACATCCTCATGCCCTTTTATGTTTCCAATCTATATGCCAATGTAAAGAGTGTCAAGTAGGGATAAGACTTCTGGTAGCCATTCACAAAGTCAAACATATCTTACCTTTGGTTTAAAATAATGCATAAAGTCATCCATTAATCAAACAAAGAGCATGCTTATTTTGAAGGTTCCATTGATTTTTCACATTTACAAAATTCCTTCATCTTGTTAAACAAATAAAGGTATATCATAAAGCTTTCATGAAATACCTTGGTATTGTGAAATGCCTTTTTCAAATAAACTTTAGCCTACAAATTCAACCATCCAAATGATCAAATTCTCACAATTACTCTTGTTGTACGAACTGTCAACATTGTTTTATCTTTTTTGTTTCTTTCAATAATTCATATGTAACCATATCTTAGAGTCTCTATACATCGCTATTCCTTCAACGACATCTTTATGTGGTCTGTTTCCTATGAGATTTTATCATGGAGTTAATATTAAGTATGCAAACTAAGAAATTGATAAAGATCAGTCAACTTCAACATTTACAATTAATACTAGGTATAAGATGTGGTAGAGATACACACAACTGGTCCATATTTTATCATATCCGAAAAATATTTGATTTGAAATTTTCCATATCCAATCCTATAATATCTAAATAAGATATATCTGATCTAGAGAATAAAAACTAGATTCGGCTTTGAAAGAGCCAAACATATATCTGACCCATATCTAGATAATCGGATATAGCCGTTTGGCTCAATATTCTTTTCATATATTGTTTTTTGTAAAAAAGGTCATATAGCAGTTTAGACTGCTAAAATGACCATTTACCCTTTTAGAGTTAATATGAATTAATATAAATAGGTATTGGTGAAAGGTTTTATGCAATCAATAAACTTTAAAATAAGTTCACATGCAACCTAGATTGGATCTATGTTTTCTAACATTGAACGTATAATATTATCCCTAAAGGCCAACAGAAAAATTTCTAAAGAATTAAATAAGAAAAACTAACATTTAGTTTTAATCTTGAAGCTAAGCAACAAAAGTGTCCTGCCTCAAATGAGATCACACCCAGGGACCAAGAGGGAGGGGATGAAAATTTTAGAGAGACAGCAGGTCAAAAGAGGCACAGGTTTTTGGGTGCAGAGGAGCTCTATTTATAGCCTCCAGTTGGTGACAGTCAAAACCCTAGATGAGCCCAAATCAAGATAAGCCTTTTATCATTTGGACCAAGCCTTTTAACTCCTTTCTAGGGTTTCGAAATTAAGGAATAAACTCTCCTTAATTTTGCCACCTATAGTATTAATCTGGCCATTTATCACTCAACTATTGAGTAATTACAAAATAGCCCTAGCACCTTTAATTAATTAAATTAATCACTAAATTAATTTCAATTAATTATAGACCAATTTCTAATTAATTAATAATGTTTCTAATTAATATATTATCACCATAATATATCAATAAACTATTTATTTTATTTCTATTGATTGATTAATCATTAAATCAATCTCTCTCTCTCTCTTGGAATTTCTACCAAACCTCTAGTTATGAGGGCAACCCAAATGGACTTTGATTCTATTAATAAGATAAATACAAATTATAAGTCATGGCTTAGACACCTAATCCAATAGTCTCCCACTTGGATAAGTCTATGACTTTAATTGTCACTTTATATTCTGATTAATCAGCAAATTGTAGCTTTCTAGAAACTGCTGCCGAACTCTGACCCAGTCAGTTCTGTCCATATATAAGTGATCATATGATCCTCCGTCCAACAAGATATTTCCGGACATGAGACATGGATTGAGATTAATCTCTGTCCGATACTCTATTTCCCGATTTCCAATTGCATATGACATAAGACCTCTAATTGAACACATCAATTCAGTCGTGGCTGGCCAGCACTTTAGTCAACTTCAAAATCATCGAGAGGCCTACAGATATCTGTTTTCCATTAGGGTCAAGGAACGAATAAGCTTCGACTCATATGCTTGTGTCTTTTACTCTTCAAAATCGCGCACAACAATATGTTTTATAACATCGAGTTACTGATGCGTCTACGCATTATCAATGCATAACCGACTTGTAAATTTCAACTCATATGTCTCCGCTTCAAGACCATAAGATCTTATCGTCTCAAAAATTGCTCGTGATATAATCCATGAAGCAATTCTTTGAGCGTGGGTTTATCCAATAATTAAATCTCTATTTCTAAGTACTCATGAATGTTGTAGCAATGCTGTTGCTATGTCTAACTCCTTAGACAGTCTACAATCCAATTCATGACAGTCTTGATTCAATACTTACTTCCCAAAGTATGAGCGACTGTGGACCTTTCGAATAATTAAATTATTCGGGAAGTGAAACATGCGAAAGGAAAACATAAAATCTGATTGGCAGCTACTCTTGATTATTACCAAGTCTCCACGAGGTAATCACCAAGTCAGGTCTTTCATAATACTATTATCGGTTTCTTGTTTTTCTTTTAAACTTTCAATTCTAATTTATATCTATGTCTACATGAACTTTTTACTCTTTCTATGTATCCAAAGTGTCTTACACTAATACACTTCATTGCTGATGATCCAATCGGATGCTCTTCCGATGACATCTCAATATGTTATTCTGTCTTTCTCTCCCAACTTCATTCTGGTGATGTGTATTGTGACTTCCCATGGTTCTTGGGGTCTTTAGTCTACATGACTACACCCAAAGACTATTTCGAGGTGTTATGATGTGCCGGTGAACCACACGCGCTCCATCAGAATACCAACGAAATTCTTTAACCATGAAGTCTTACAGCACCACGTCTAGATGTAAATAATCACCGATTTGAAACTCCTTTCAAAATTGTTACTAACATTCACCCAATCATTTCCTAATGATTTCTCACATGTGTTTAATTAATCCATCCAGTATTCTCAGCTAGGTTATATCCTGAATCCAACTTACTATGCTCTAAGCATTAAGTCATCAGGACATGTTCATGACACTTCTGATCGATCCAAGAAGCTCGTGGAATTCAATGTAATATTATTCCAAGCCCTTTCGGAATCTAAATATTACTTATAATACCTGTGTCATGACTTTCGAAAACTATTTCCTTACAGAGACTCTTTTTCATGCATCTTGAATCTTATCAAGATTATGCTCACAATGGCTAGGTTTATACTGACGATTTCATCTATCCGATAGATGTCTGTGAACTACGTGAGTATGTTTCACCTTCTTTATATCTTTCATGCCAAGTCATCACACTTTGCAATGATAAGAAAACCCTTTCCTGGGGTTATGCATCTAGAAACCCATCAATATCATATTGGTAGAGTTTTGATCTATCAAATAGATGTTTGCAACCACTTGAGTGCACTATATCTCTTTTAAGTCTTTCATAGCGAAGCATCTCTTAATGTCAAGTCATTACACTTTGTAATGATAAGAGACGTTTCCTAGAAACAATATGTAACCGACATACAGTGATAGGTAGATAACAACGATACTCCCACTGGCTTTGACATGATTATCTGACTCTTTCGGATTATTCACAAAATGAAAACCTTTGGCACATTTTTGAGAATCCGAAGTCCAACCTTTCTGAAAAAGTTATGGGAATCTTTCAGGCCATTCACAAAATCCAAATTTTTGACATATTTTGAGAATCCGAAAATCATTTCTTGCAAGGTGCCTGTGGGATGAATCCCAAGGCCATGTACCTTTCGTATGTACTTTATGAGTCCCTATTAGTGTGCTGGTAAACTACACACGCTCCACTAACAACTCACAAGGTGCAGTCATACCAAACAGTATCCTTTCGGATTTCATTTTCTATTGAAAGTGTTTCTCTCGGAATCAATTACTTGACTCTGAGTATCGTCTCACTCAACCAAATGTTCTGTAAGTACATTTCTATATATGTCGCTTTCTTTTGATGATTCATTACTCCCACTTGTTGTTAGACCAGGTGTAAAATCAGTCAAATTGTCACATAGACTGTGTCTCGCGCTAAGGTTCTCTTATTTGGCAGCAACCGGGCTCACCAATGCTTCCAAGTAGTCGGATTGCTTATCCGTACCAACTTCAGTATTTTACCACTAATCAGTATGTCACCTAGATCATGATACATTATGAAGGTGATCAATACTACTGGTCAAGCGAAGAGAAGAGTATGTCAGGTATAACAGGAATCTGATTCCTGGTCAAGGCCTTGTGATGACTAGAGGTTCTTTCACTTGGCTAATCCCAGAACTCATTCAACATTATTTTGACTCCTGACTCGCCTAGGTCGGCGTGCGGTCAAAAATAAGAAAATACCTAACACACACTAGTATAGTGGTAGTCAGGGTCGATCCACAGGAGTTACGTGGTCGAGACAGGTGACAGATTACCAACTGTAGTGTCACTCTACAGTCAGAGGATCTAGTTCCTAACTTTTTCCAAACAGTTCCCAAATATCATAAACTAAAATAATTCCAAACAAACATCCACTAAACTAAAGTCCAAAGCAATAACTAACCCTAAGTACTTAACTGAAATCAGAATTATATCTAAAAATTCAAAAGCAACAAAAGGTAAAAACAAGCATCAAACACAATCCAAACATCCACAAGATCATTCAAAGACATCAAATACCGAAAAGAAGCAATTACTAATAACCAAATGATTCATTAACCAAAAACTCAGATCCAAAGGTTCAAAACAGTAACCCATTATCTAAAACAGAAACTAAGACTTAGTATCAATGGTTGTCACACCCAAAGACACTAGCCAAATACTACTAACTATGAAACTAATTGAAAATTAAAAAGAAAAACATAAAAATACCAAATATGGCTGCTGAAAGTCGAATCTCGGAGTCAAAGAGGCCTTGGGAGTCGTTTCTACGCCAGATCTTTGCTGCATTTTTCGACCTAAAACCCTCTATTTATAGTTGCAAAAATCACGAGGCCGCGCCGCGCACGAATGAATTCCGCGGCGCGCGTATGGGTTTATCCTCGTTTTTTCGGCATTTGAATGTTCTCCACCGCCTCATCACCACGTCGCGTCTTTGTGAATCTCGCGGCGCGCGTGCGAGTTCGACAGTTTTGTCCTTTTCTTCAATCTTCTTCCATATTGTACGCTTTTGGTCCCTATTTTCATTATTTCTTTCCAAACAAGTGCTAGCACAAAAAGTAAGAATACCACGATATATATGATATAAATTCACTAAGAATAGGGCTCAACAACGACTAAAATATTTGATATTACTAGGCGTTGTCAAACACCCCACACTTGTGCATTGCTTGTCCCCAAGCAAGAGTTTTTAACAGATTTTAACTAAGACTCAAACAATTTTTGAATGTGTTTAATTTCAAAGCTTATTGCCTTATGAGTTAGAGTGAAATAGTTCGTGAAAACATAATCAGAATGTTCTTTAGAATTCATGCCTTTCTAAAGAACCCTTGATTACAAATTTTCTGTATGCATAAAGCAAACTTACTCATTCAGATTCTAAAGGCCATTAAAGAATTGTCCATGACTTTCGATGTTGTCCGTGTAACGAGCTTTCAGAAATACCATCCTAGAACAGACGATCTTAGGTGGTAAGGTGCGTAAGGTCCACCCATTTTAGACCTACCGGCTCGAACAACAAAGGCCACAGATTGACAATTCCTTCCTAAATTCCAAACATAAAACAGTCCAATCTTCTAAGCTCATGAAACTCAACTTATTTGACTAAACTGATAGCATGATAACAACTAAATAGTATTTCTCGAAAAATACCAATGCTACAACATTCAGAAACTATTCGTTTCAAAATTACAATCTATTAAAAATTTGAAAAATTGCTAAAAATTTTGAAAATTGGTCTTTTCCCGCAAAAATTTCAAAAAAAAAAACACTCTTTCGACCGTCCACACCCCACACTTAAAACCGTACAACGTCCCCGTTGTACAAAATTATTTTAGAACTAGGGAGAAAGAGTTACCCCTTGGACGGTGAACTGCTTGATTGATACTCGGTGTCACAGGTACAAAATTCGAACAAAAAAATCCTCGATTCAGCATCTAGAGTTGTAGCGCAACAGTAAACATGCCGGTGGGCAAAACAAGTGGAGGGGGCACGGTGCCCCACACTTGCTTGAAACAACTCCTCCATTTTGGTATCACATGCATAACTCACAGAAACATTAAATGCAAACAAACAAACACAAATAAAATATATACAAACAAAAGATAAAAGGTGTCATAAGTACAGTACATATATCCCAAATGAAAATAAGAAAAATACTTCAATCGCCACCTGATGGCCTGGAAGGACCAGCCTCATGATCATGGGCTCGGACAGGAAATGGTTGGGGACGGTGTCCCTGCTGTGTGGCTTGATCCAAAAGTACCTCCCCAATCCACTTTAACTGCTCCTCCATCCTCGCGACCCTGGCCTCCAATCGGTGGATGGCCGATGGATCCTCCTGCTGCGGCTGTGGCACTGGCTCTGCCAGTGCTGGTGCTGCCGGTCTCCGGCGTCTCCTACCCGGATGGGCGTACGCTGGCTGGGGGTCCTGGGATGCCTTGGTCGCCACCCTCACGTACTGGCCCGGGCGCTGCTGCTCGATCAGCCCCATGTTCTCCAGGGCTCGCGTAGATGTGCGAACTGGAGGTAGAGCAGTCAAAGAGGCTGCGGTGGCAGCAGTAAGGATCCGATACAAACGGGCCAGGCGGGTGATATAATGCCCGCAGGCCAAATGACTGCTGGAAGATGCAGCCGTCGCATGTGTGGACAGAGAGACGGCTAAAGCAAACGGGAGGTGGAGGAACCTGGAGGGGTCAAGGAGCACCCAGAGATACGTCATGTCCTCACCGGACACCTTCTCGCCTCCCTCCCTGTGCATGATGGAGGTAGAGATGATGCGGTGCATGAGCCGGTGAAGCGGATTGCGGAGCTGGCTCTCCCTGGCCGACCCCGCCTCAAAGAACACATTGGACAGAGGTGTCCAAATCGTCGGATTGGCATCCCTCTCGGGCTGCCCCTGGATGCACGCGTGAAGGAACTGCGTGAAGTATCGGTTCTGGAGGTCTACCTTCGTGTAGATGCCCGTGCATCTCCCAAAATCCCAGAGACTGCACTCCCTGGGGACTCCCCCCAATATGAATCAGACGAGTCTGGACCGAGCATCCGATGAACCAGGTGAAAAACGGATCGTCGAGAGAAACTCCAAAAGAAGCTCAGTGTAGACTATATCATCCTGGGTGGCCATGAGCCTGTCCCAGCCTCGGCATGTGAATCTGGCCTCGCCATCAACCCAAGTACGATGGAGGAAGGGCTCGATCTCAGCCCACAATCCAGCCTCTCTAAGAATATCCCGATCTATGATCGTCGCCTCAAGAACCCGACGACCTATGAGGGCATCCCTTCTCGAAATATACTCAACAGAACTGTTCAGCTCAGCGGGGAACTGGAGGAATGGATGATCAAGCCTGAAAGACATCTGTACAAAAATAGCCAGACAAAATATTTTGCAAATTAAGTACCTATCTTCCCCACCGCACCGCGGCGCGACCCAAGAACCATGGCACGGCGCGGCGAGCGGCTGTTTCAAATTCCAAACCCAAACTCGTTGATTTTCGCCTGTTAACTAGACCCAAACACACTACAAGGTAGCCTAAGCACCGACCAACTCATCTAGGGTCATTATTTGGCAAAATAAACACCCTACGAGTCAGCATTGGCGATTTCTAAGTTTTTGAGTTTTTTTTGGAGAAATTAACCAAATCAGCTGCCAAATAGCTAGTTTTAATAAGTAAAAACAAGTTAGAACGACGTACCTCGGTAGCGGGAGTGAAATGAGCAAGAAAAACACGAGAAAATTTTTGATGATAAGAGGTCTGCGGCGTGGGTGTGTGTGAATATTGTCGTGGCTTACCTTTTTGACGAAGGGAACCGACCGATCGATTCACGCGACGCGGATATGAGTAAACCGCGGCGCGTGTGTCCCCAAATCAACCCCTGCGCATCGGGTTGGTTTACGACCCCGCGGTGTGCAAATTGCCTGGCCGCGACGCTGTCTTTAAAAATTCAATTTTCCTTCAAATCAACCCCGCACTTGCCTTGAACCAATAACACTTGCTATGACGATGATATAATTTTCCTAATTACTAAGAAATACAGTACCTACTTATGAAATATGGGTTGCCTCCCAACAAGCGCTAAGTTTAACGTCTTCAGCCAGACGTGTCGCCTCTTATCCTTCCCATTCTTCACTGGACATCACCTCCTTTGTTTCTGGTGCAATTTTCTGGATTATTGTTGCGATCAATGAAGTCAATTGTGTCATCCTATCGCTGACCTGACTGATCCATTACTGCTGAGCATCTAATAATTGGAAAACTTTGGCTTCCCTGCACCTTGCATCCTCCTCATATCGTTGATGCTTCATTTCCATTAACTCCATAATATCCAGCATGTCACACCCCCAAACCGTAATGGCGGAAACGTTCGAGGGTGGATGACTTCATGAACAATATCATAACAAAGTTGAATAATAGTGATTCCAAGCAAAACAACCATCATTAAATAATTGCAAAGGTTACATAGTTTAATATTGCATGTTTCAAATACAATTACAAATGATGTCAAAAATAAGTAAAACGACGTCGTAACGTCCCTTCGTACAGCGCTGGTGGTTTACCTTATCAATTTCCTGATAATACAAGTACTTGAAAAAGTGTCAACAATTAAGTTGGTGAGTTCATAAGACTTTTGCGTAAGAAAAATCCTTTGTTTATGATTGATAGTGTTGAAAACCAAGAAAATCCGATATTTTCTCATAAAAATGTCCAAGTCTTTAAATCCCAAAGACTAAAATGTAATACGAAAATTGTAGTGTAAATTCCTTAGAATGTATATTTCCACGTAAACAATTTATAAAAAAAATATAAAGTTGATTATTTTTCCCTGTGAGACACACTATAACCATACTGTGACTAGTTGGCCTTCTGCGACGTTCTTCAGGCGTCGGAATGTTAGACATTTGGACACCTCAGACCTGCCGGTCTAGCTGTAGCTAACAGCTCAGGTGCGGGGTTGTCAAGCCCGTATAGATCTATACTCAAATATCACGCTCTCCTACCGAGACTCTGGTTATAAATTCGGGACTTATAGTAGGTACTTATAAAAGTACTGTGAAGATCCATCTCACAAAAATGTATGTATTCCATCAACTTGTTTACGTAAAATTTGTATATGAAAACTCTTGTAATCATCCATTATCATTTTTCCCATGATAATATAGTAATGTATAATAATTATATAATTTCCTATAATTATTTTGTCTTGTCCAAAATGTTGTAATAACCTTGTGTTCATAAACTATTCCAACAATAGTCTATTTTTAGTATTCCATTGTGATAATCATATTTTTACGAATAATAACGAAATAACTTATTCAAATGATTATAAATATCATCTTTTAAAGTATTTCCCACAAAAATGGTGTAATAACTTGCTTATAACCATTTTTGCTAGAAAGTAGTATTTCCGGTTACAAAAACGTAGTTGTTACTAGTTTACGTTTTTATGACGTTTATGTTAGAGATCTAGTATTTTACACACTTTATTCTTAGTTTTGTAACTTTTACACAAACATAATGTGTCATAATGTTTATAATACATAGATCTAACCATGTTTCATGTCAAGGTCATTTGTACACAACTTCTAGTTTTCGTTTTTATAACGTTTTTATTCAAGATCTAGCATTTTTACACACTTTATTTATAGTTTGGAAACTTTTACACAAACATAATATATCACAATGTTTATAATACATAGATCTAACCATATTTCATGTCAAAAACATTTTTACACAACAACTAGTTTTATGAACTTGTGTAAATCATCATTTATAGCATTTAAACATATATAAACTTGGATAAAACAACATTTATAGTATATAAACTTGTATTCTCCCCCAAAAAGTTTAGAAAAGATGAAAATGAGGGGTATGAACTCACCCTTGAAGCATACTTTGCTTAGAAACTAGGTTAGTCTTGAGAGATTAGCGGTAGGAACAAAGATCCAAGCCTTGGAGCTCGGAGGACCCTTGGACAATGCTATTACCCAAAGGTTTTTCATAGATGTTAGTGTGTGTAATTGGAATAAAACTTGTGTAATAGAGTTTAAAATCACAAGATGAAGATGTCTTACCAAAGAGATTTGCAAAAACACTTGAAAATGGTTGATGGTGGTGGTGTATGGTGGTGGCGGATTGGAAGGAGGGTGGTGGAGGGAGAGAGCCGAGAGGAAGGGAGAAAGAGGAGAAGAGAGAGTTGGGTGAGTTGGTTCAAGTGAAAGTGGCTAGTTTAGTTCTTGATAGATTTGCATTTAATTTTTCATTATTATTAAATTCCTAGCCTTTAATTCCTCCTAGATTTTGAATAGTGCCTAGCTGATCTTGTTGTGATGTGGTGGTGCTTTCCAACTGTGGCTGCCGATGGGGGTGGGGTAGGAGGGGTGGGTGGGTTAGTTTTTAAAGAAATAACATTCTACTTATATAAATGGGTGATTTTTATAAAATCGTAAGACGTTTTAGTAAATTTTTATGAGTTTTTGACGAAACGAAGTTCTAAATAATTATTTTGTATAAAAACATTGTCAAACATTTATTTTGATTGAATTTTAACTCGTTCCATGTTGAAATACGCGTTTAAGCGCAGTATTCTTCCGATTTCGCGATTTTCGGCATTTTACCGGAAATTGAATTTGGCTTTGAAATCAAATACTATATATTATTTCGTTCCATAATATATGAATTGTTATTTCATACTTGATGTTTACGACACCACATTTTGTATTTTGCGTCCAAACCCTGTGTACATTTATCCGTTCACAGCGGTTAAATCGTCGTAACTTTCACATACGAACTCCGTTTTTGACGTTCTATATATCCACAGGTTCATATTCACGAGTAGATCGTTTTATGAATATTATTATTCTCAAAATAATAATTGTACGATTATCGAATTTTTACGCTACAGTAATCTACTGTCCGTATTTTTTGACGTTTACTCGATAATTGTTTTGAATTAGGATACGTAGTATTATAATATTTAATAATTCATCGCAAAAGTTATGGGAAATAACTTTCCAACATATGGATTAACGTACGCTTCGTTTGACTACAGTTGATTTTCGTTGACCAAAATTTACAATTGTCACACAGCAGCTGCACCTTATCAATTGTCGATAATGGGTGTTGTCTAGCCTCACCTAAGATCTCCTCCTTTGCACCTTTGCCCGCTCGTGTCCACTGTTTAACTTTGTCCTTAATTCCAGGTGGCATGAGAGGATCGTCATTCAAGTACTTATCATTCCTTCCAGATGGCATGGATATTGGGCATCCAAACATGTTGAGTCTGCGCTTTCTGGTCCCAAAGGAGATGTCTAAATCTCCAGTCTTGCAATCCATCACAGCCCCAGCTGTGGCCAGAAATGGTCGACCCAAAATTAATGTTGGCGCGTCTTCTAAGCTTTCATACTCCATCACCAAAAAGTCGACAGGATAGAAAAAGTCCCCTACCTTCACTATCACATTTGTTAATTTACCCCGAGATACTTTGGTAGATTGATCCGCCAGCTGCAACACTGTTTTGACTGGCTCCAACTCTTCATTCTTGTACTTGTCATATAAATATCCCGGTAATGCATTAACACTTGCTCCAAGATCCAGCAAGGTGTTCCTAATAGTCACATCCCCCACCGTGACAGTAATCAGCGGTGAACCAGGGTCCCTCTCCTTTTTAGGCAATGTTCCCAATAATGCCTCACTTGCATTAACAGTTAACCTCACCATCTCGGGTGTAGGTATCTTACTCTCATTATTACTCCTACACATCTCCTGAAGAATCTTAGTGTCTTCAGGGGCATCCTTTAGCTCTTCCCACAGAGGTCGGTTAATTGAGGGTCCAATCGGCTCGACACGCACCTCCTGCTTCTTCTTTCCTTTCTTGTCCTTCTTTCTCTGTTTGATTCCAGCCACTATTGGCTGGTCCCCTTTCTGGACTTCCTTGTCCTCCTGTGGTTGAGGTTCCTTCTCACCAAGTACTTCTTCCTCTTCTTTCTTATTCTCCTCTTCCTTGACCTCTTCTTCCTTTTTACTCTCAGCTTCACTCCCCGAGTCTAGCAAATCTTCCAAGGTGACTTTTCTCCACTCGGCCTCGACAGCGTTGACATGTTCTTTCCCGGCCCGCTGACCATGGGTTGGATTGACTTCTGTGGTACTGGGTAGCTTCCCATTATCTCTCTTTCGTTGGTCTTCGGCCATTTGGGCAATTTGCCTCTCCATATTGGCAATAGCTTTCGCATTGGCTTGAGATTGTTGCTGCGTTGCGTTGAACATCTCATACATTTTCGCGGCTAGATCCTCCTGAGTCCCTGGGGCATTGTTGATGGAATTGTTGGGCCCCCTATTGGTGCTGTTACCATTGGCATTACCAATATTATTCGTTGGTTGATATTGCCTGGGCGGATTGGATGATTTCCCTTGGTAGTTGTTCGGCCTCTGGTTATTAAAATTCCGCTGACCTTGGTTATATGGTCTATAGGGTCGTCCATTGTTATATTGACCTTGACCCTGACCATAGACTTGATTCGCTTCTTGAGTCCTTGGTCCTCCTTGACCTCCTTGTGGCTGGCTCTAAGGTCCATTCTGTAGAGTAAACATGAGTCGATCAAATTTCTTATTAAGCTCACTTATCTCCTTTTTCACATCCTTTCTCCAATCGGCATCAGCTCCTATTGCTGCAGCTGTGCCTACTGTCTTCCTCGTGGATAAATTCGCCTTAGATCCATTGCTTAGCTGTTCCAAAAACTGCCAAGCTTCCTCCGGGTCTTGCATCATAATAGTACCACTAGATGATGCGTTGATCATGGCTTGGTTCGTCTCACTTGCTCCCTCAAAGAATACCTTAACCAGTTGCCACTTTGGAATATCGTGATGAGGGAACGACCTCATCAACTCCTTTAGACGATCCCATGCTTCCTAAAAAGCTTCTCCAGGCTTCTGCTGAAAATCCTGAATAGCCCTCCTGATTTCTGTCGTCTTGCTTGCCGGATAAAACTCTTGTAAGAACTTAGCTTTGAGTTGGTCCCATGTAGTAATGCTATTCGATGGCAGAGACGTGAACCAATATTTGGCTTTATCTTTCAGAGTAAATGGGAACAATCTTAATCTAAAAATGTTCTTATTAGCATTCCTAGGGGTGTTAGCATTGGCGATAGCTATGAACTCATACAAGTGATTGTACGGGTCATCTTGTTTATATCCCCTGAATTCCGGTAATATTCCTAGCAACTGAGGCCTAATTTTTACTTGTGATTCTATATTTTCTGGAATGTAAATGGGTGACGAGTCATCGTACTCCCGTGGCTGGAAGTGCGATGCAACCGATTGCCCCCTCGGTTGTGTAAAATACAAGGGTTGAGCAGGATTACCGTAAAAATGATGATCATTATATCCCTACTGACCTTGTGGTGGTTGGTGTTGTTGTGCTCTTCTCGGAGGTCCCTGACCTCGGTTCCATGATTGCTGTGGTGCTGGTGTAACCCATCCTTCGTATTCATCCTCATACCTCTCCTCAGTCTCTTGATACTGGTACTGTTGCTGATATTGTTGCTGTGATGGTATAGGTTGGAATGTGGTTTGTGGTTTAAAAAGTACTGGTGGTGGTTGTGGTTGTGATAAAGGTTGTGAAAGGGGTTGAGAAGTGTTTGTCTGCTGTCTAGATACTGGGGTGCCATCACGGGTCGGCGCTCCCCAAGACATGGCAGATGTAAACGGGTTGGTGGATTGTGGTTGGGATTAAGGTTGAAATGGCGGAATCGACGGCGGAGTGCATGATGGTATAGGTGCAGGGGCTGAAACTGCACCACCACCAGCACTCGTGCTCCCAATGTGAAATTCTGAAACCGGGGGAATAAATGACATCCCCATTGCCTCACCCGAGGGTTCCTGGGCAACATGCTCTAAGCTACTACTGACATTACTAAAACTCATTGTATTTAAACGCCTACGTGCACGGATCTTGCGCGCAGTTCGCTCAATCTCTGAGTCAAAAAGAAAAGGGGATAATTGCTCACCCCTACGGGTACGCATGCACTAGTGCAACACGCCTGAGAAATCAAAAAGCAAGATACTATCCAAATGAAAATACTAAAACCAAAAATTCAGAAACTAAAAGTCCTACACATCACCTATTCTCAAGCTCACAACTCCCTGGCAATGGCGCCAAAATTTGACTCGCCTAGGCCGTCGTGCGGTCAAAAATAAGAAAATACCTAACACACATTAGTATAGTGGTAGTCAGGGTCGATCCACAAGAGTTACGTGGTCGAGACAGGTGACAGATTACCAACTGTAGTGTCACTCTACAGTCAGAGGATCTAGTTCTTAACTTTTGCCAAACAGTTCCCAAAGATCATAAACTATAATAATTCCAAACAAACATCCACTAAACTAAAGTCCAAAGCAATAACTAACCCTAAGTACTTAACTGAAATCAGAATTATATCTAAAAATTCAGAAGCAATAAAAGGTCAAAACAAGCATCAAACACAATCCAAACATCCACAAGATCATTCAAAGGCATCAAATACCGAAAAGAAGCAATTACTAATAACCAAATGATTCATTAACAAAAAACTCAGATCCAAAGGTTCAAAACAATAACCCATTCTTTAAAACAGAAACTAAGACTTAGTATTAATGGTTGTCACACCCAAAGACACTAGCCAAATACTACTAGCTATGAAACTAATTGAAAATTAAACAGAAAAACATAAAAATACCAAATATGGCTGCTGAAAGTCGAATCTCGGAGTCAAAGAGGCATTGGGAGTCGTTCCTACGCAAGATCTTTGCTGCATTTTTCGACCTAAAACCCTCTATTTATATTTTCAAAAATCACGAGGCCGCGCCGCGCACGAATGAATTCCGCGGCGCGCGTATGGGTTTATCCCCATTTTTTCGGCATTTGAATGTTCTCCACCGCCTCATCACCGCGTCGCGTCTTTGTGAATCCCACGGGGCGCGTGCGAGTTCGACAGTTTTGTCATTTTCTTCAATCGTCTTCCATATTGTACGCTTTTGGTCCCTGTTTTCATTATTTCTTTCCAAACAAGTGCTGGCATGAAAAGTGAGAATACCAAGATATATATGATATAAATTCACTAAGAATAGGGCTCAATAACGATTAAAGTATTTGATATTACTAGGCGTTGTCAACTGCCACTGTTTCCTTAGAATATGAGTCCTTTCCAAAAGGACTCCTCTTTCATAGGTACAGTCGGGGTGGCCAATGAAACGACACTGCTGTTCAGTAACAGGCATGTTATGAGGTTCGGACGAACGCTACATGACCCTGGACTTTCCATGTATAAGTAGGGATGAACCCTGCTTTACATTTCAGACGGTGTATGTGCAACCTACTTAGTCTAAGATGTGGTATGTATATGCTTTTATGGTCTGACAGGTTTAATATCCAATTTCTTGAAAACTAATTGGAAGTGTATCTTATACATCTAGGATCGAACTACTTCGACCAATGCTCGATCATCTTCCCTAAGACACATTATAACCATCAATGTTCTTGGAAGAGGATAAACTGTGAAACATTTTCATAATCTACGTTATCACTCAGGTTCTGTTGATCTTATACTTCCTTGAAGCCCTTGAACAGTCCAAGGTTTCAATCGATCGCTTATTCTAATAAGCAAAGCCATATTTGTCATACTGATTGACAAATATTATGAAGAATAATTAATTGTGTTTTCTAACATTGAACATATAATATTATCCCTAAAGGCCAACAGAAAAATTTATAAAGAATTAAATAAGAAAAAATAACATTTAGTTTTAATCTTGAAGCTAAGCAGCACAAGTGTCCTACCTCAAATGAGATCACACCCAGGGAGCAAGAGGGAAGGGACGAAAATTCCAGAGAGACAGCAAGTCAAAAGAGGCACATGTTTTTAGGTGCAGAGGAGCTCTATTTATAGCCTCCAGGTGGTGACAGTCAAAACCCTAGATGAGCCCAAATCAATATAAGCCTTTTATCATTTGGACCAAGTCTTTTAACTCCTTTCTAGGGTTTTGAAATTAAAGAATAAACGCTCCTTAATTTCGCCACCTATAGTATTAATCTGGCCAGTTATCACTCAACTATTGAGTAATTACAAAATAGCCCATTCACCTTTAATTAATTAAAGTAATCACTAAATTAATTCCAATTAATTCTAGATCAATTTCAAATTAATTAATAATGTTTCTAATTAATATATTATCACCATAATATATTAATAAACTATTTATTTTATTTCTGTTGATTTATTAATCATATAATAAATCAATCTCTCTCTCTCTCTCTCTCTCTCTCTCTCTTGGAATTTCTACCAAACTTCTAGTTATGAGGGCAACCCAAATAGACTTTGCTTCTATTAATAAGATAAATACAAATTATAAGTCATGACTTAGACACCTAATCCAAAAAGTGGTTCATTTATTTTCATCACACTAAAAAAACGCTTACTATTCTCATTGTTTTTTCAACACCTTGACTTCTTTCTTCCATTTTAAATACGAAAATGACATTCTTACAAGCTTTCTTTTCCACTTCCGTCGATAGTATCAAATGTAACCTCAAAACTTATACGAATGTAGATGTGGTGGAAGTTAAATTGACTTCTTGAAACCCATATCTTTGGTGTACTTTTGATTTTTCATTATGAACGATGACACGAAAAAGGCTTGGCGTAAAAAAAATGTTAAGAGTTTTTAAAACCATACCAGAAAAATCAATATTTAAACATCGGTAGTTGTTCTTACGTGTGTTCACGAATTCTGATTTGTAGAATTCCATTGACCACTGAGATCTGGATTTTCCCCCGAAGTCAGAAACATTCGGCTTTCGGTGTGCGTTTAGTTTTAATCCAAGTTTCGTTTTAATTATATTTTATGCTTGTTTACGGTTTCGATTCAATAATCTTTATCGTTTGTTTGATTGTTGAAGTGAGATTGTTTCTGATTTCTGAGTTACATCTCAGGATCAGATTGTTTTGGTTTTTGTTTAAGTTTTTATGTGTTTACCACGTGTTATTGATCTGCCGCCTATAGAGTGACACTATAGATCGGTTTATCGACACAGAGCGCCAACCACTGACTCCACCGTTCGACCCTTACTTGCCGCTAGCTAGTGAGCTGTAAGGTTAAATCTAGTATTTTTGACCACATCGACGACTGCGACATGTCATTCCTATGATAAAAAATTTGTTTGTGATTCAAAAATCCCAAAGTTGCTTTTTTATTTGATCAAATAAACTAAGGCTGTGTTTGGTAAAATCTTAATTTTTAAGATCTGAATGTTTAAGAGGTCTGAATTTTTAAGAGACTCTGAATTTTTAAGATCTGAATTTTAACATGTTGTTTAGTTGGGACCTCTTAATTGTCGTGTTGGATGATAAAAATGACAAGTTTACCTTTCTGTACCAAATCAAATCAAAAAACAAGTTGTTTACATAAGATTCTTCTATCAACAAATCAGCAACTTTCCATCGGAAAACATTTCAACATTTCTGCAAATAAAAAAATTAACAACTTGTTTACACATGAACAACATCAGATTTGTAATCTCATATTCTGATTTTAGAAAACACATTAACATCACATATGAACAACAACAACAACAACAAATAATATCACATATTAACACCAGAATCTGATTTCGTATAAGTGCATTATTATTTCAGCAAATTAACATTAGAAAACGCTTTTTTAAGGCAAAAAACGAATTTAGCAGATGAACAACAACAAGGTAACCACTTGATGCTGATTTTGAAAAAAAAAGTTCTTTAGGAAAGCAGACGGCGGCGAGAATAACATTAGAAAGGTCAACGGTGGCGACGACGTATGGCGATGAGAGAAGTCGCAGGTCAGACGAGTTAAGACCGGCGGGAAGAGAAGAAGGAGGCAAGCTTTTCCGATTGTTTTGGTGGAGTCGGGTTTGAGGCGAGAACGTAAGAGAAGAAGATACAGTTGGATGTCGGAGATGGCAGTGATGCCGGAAAGCAGACGACGTCGATGTCGGAGATGGCACGGATGCCGAAAAGCAGACGGCGGCGATGTCGGAGATGAAAGGGAGCAGCGATGTGGTCTCCTATGTCGTGATTGTAAGAGAGGAGGGAGAAAGGAACCGGTGTGTGTGAGGCGGGATTAGGGCATATGCGTACATTTTCTTTCTCTTGTTTAATCAAATATGTGTTTATCCCTTAAACATACAGAGGTAACTTTTTATTTAAGAGGCAAAAAATAATTTGTAATTAAACAGTCTTAAACTTAAAATTAAGTGGTTGCCTCTTAATTTTGCAATTAAGAGGTAAACAAACACAGCCTTAGGCTGTATGATGTTAAGATCGGCGG
Organism: Cichorium intybus; assembly: GCA_023525715.1. Lineage (NCBI taxonomy): Eukaryota > Viridiplantae > Streptophyta > Magnoliopsida > Asterales > Asteraceae > Cichorium > Cichorium intybus. The sequence continues at coordinate 29,483,931 of CM042015.1, forward strand.
AAAGAAAAGAATCTTGTTTTTTATTATTAAATTTGATGAATTAATGATTGACTAATCTTAAAAGTTTGAGTCTTGAACTCTTTAACAAAGTTTTTAAAGCCTAAATTCTAACTTTTTGTTCAGCCGTCGGGTCAACCCGGTTCCGGGTCACCGGTCCAACCGGTTTTTTGAGAAAATCGGCCGGTTCAATCCGAGTCAGAAATTAGCAAAAATCCGGTCATAATTGATCCGCTCTTTTTACCGGTTTAAGACACAACCAGTTCGACCGGCCGGATCAACCTGGTTTTTAAAACATTGCTAATTTGCGACATCTTAAATAGAGGTAAAAATAAGCCTCTTTTTTAGTTTTTTTTTTTTGTAATAATTCCAAAGTTTAATTAATTTGCGTGTAGATTATTATTATTTGGATCTCAACTAGTAGTTTTTAATATATTGGATCCATCAAACTCTTTTTTTGCCGAAACAAAAACATATTTTGTTAGCGTGGACCTGTCCTATTATTTTGGAAAAAATAGAGACCACAGCCCAAGTTGGCAACCAAATCAGACAGCTGTTATTCTTTCGTCACAAAATAGCGACCACAGAGGAACCTAATCCATACAAATGTGAACTTTGCATCCCTTCACAGGATTCAACCTTCGTATCACATGTCGCCACTTTGCCACCACTCCTTATCATACATGTGACCGCTCACACCTTATTTTTTCCTTTTTCCTAAAAAAAGTACTTTAACTCAACCAACAATGTATTTTTTCCCTTAAGATACAAAAATCTATACTTTAAATTATTCGTTGTTACATATGTAAAGAAAGTCCAATGTATGATTATTTAATTTACCATGGACAATCATTGAGGTATTTAGTATTTGCTACGTATCACTGTAAATTAATAATGAGAATCAAATGATCATTTTAGTTACATTAGTAATCTATAAGTAATTTCTATTTCTCCATAAAAATACGATTTACTTACTACTATATGCAACTATAATGTTATCATTATTTTGCCTATCGCCTAATACGCATATATACAAAAAAAAAAAAAAAAAATTATTCAACATTTAGTTTTGTCACTTAATTTTGAATATCATCAGAGAAATATATAGTTTTTTTTTATAAATTTCATTTAAATAATGATCAAAGTTGATTGTCATTTATTTCGGTTTAAGTATGATCGACTTTTTGCAAGGAACAAAAGGCTAACTTGTGTCACGCTGCCCTAAATAGATATTTTGGCATATATCAATTATTTTTCCAAGTATTTTCAAACTTTAATGATTATTTTAATAATTGAAGTATGTTGATTGCCGTTTTCTGTAAGTAACCGTATAAGAATCAGGACTTTTATGTGGATGGATAGTGATGTGTGAGGGTAATTTTATCCAAAGCACAATAATCTAGGGGGCTAAATGCAATTAGTGAGATTTTAAGGATAAAACATGAACATTCTAAACTTGAGGGTCATTTCAAAAAATTCACTCGTCACCTGTATAAAGTTATAGATATATATATTCAATATATTCAATCAGCGACTGTCTCCGACATCTTCGTTGCTTCGATTGCGACGGCCATGGAAGACGGAAGGGCCGCTCTGCTTGCAGCAAAAAAGAGAGGGTTCACTCGCAGCGCCTCGCACGCTCGCGATGAGCTCCAAAGTTTCCGGTCATGGCTCCGGTGGATGTGTGTTGATCAATCTAATGGTTGGACTGCTACCCTCTCTTGGTTCGTCTTCATCATCTTCACCTTCGTCGTCCCTAGCTTTTCTCATTTCTACCTCGCGTGCAGCGACTGTGATAATCGGCATGCCAGGCCGTATGATAGCCTTGTTCAATTGTCTCTGAGTGGTATCGCTACGCTATCCTTTATTTCTCTCTCGCAATTCGTGAGGATCTATGGACTTCGTAGGTTTCTGTTTTTTGATAAGCTTTGTGATGAAAGCGAGACCGTTCGGAAGGGGTATACGGAACAACTCCATGTACGTGCTCTGTTTCTCTTTCGTTTTGTGGCGTTTGTTGATTCCGGCATGATCGATTAAATTTCGGATCTCTGGTTATGAATCGATACGAATAGATATCTACATTAATCTGAATTACCGAATTAACGAATCGAAAATGAAAACGATTGGTGTTGAGACATTGTTTGCCAATTTATAATTTCTCCTGTTCATCGTCATCGCGTTTTTTTGATCATTCTGCTATGTTATATCACTAGTCTACTAGATTTCATGTTATTTGCCTATGCTGTTACGATTACTGAAAAACTAAACATCTGGTTATGCGTTCATTCGAATGAATTTCTCCTTTTACTTGAATCACCGAATGAACGGAAACGATCCGTTGCCAATTTCCAGTTCATCGTAATAAGTTTTAGGGTTCATTCCGCTGCATTTACACTAGTCTCCTGTCGAATTATGATTTCTGCATATCCTAATCGGTTATTGGTAGCTCCCGATACAAAATAGATGTGATTGAAAGTTTCTTCCATGATTAATTAAATCTGAATCTCTGGTTATGACTTGATTTGAACAAAATTCTGCTAAATGAATGAAACGTATTGAGAAACTGCTTCCGATTTCATTATTCCCGTTCATCATCATCACAGATTACGATCATATTACTAGTAATCATACATTCATACTTGTCTTATGAAGATCAAATCCACATCTAACAAACCTCCTTTACATCTAATCGCAGAGATCCCTCAAAATCCTCTCCATCTTCGTTGTCCCATGTTTTGCTGCTGAAAGTGCATACAAGATCTGGTGGTACACTTCAGGCGCAACAGCCATTCCCTTTTTGGGAAATGTTATCGCGAGTGACTCAACAGCATGCTTCATGGAACTCTGTTCATGGCTTTACAGAACAGTTGTGTTTTTTCTAGTCTGTGTTCTCTTTCGTCTCATTTGTTACCTTCAAATCCTTCGTCTACAAGATTTTGCACAAGTTTTTCAAGTCGATTCAGATGTTGAAGCTGTATTAAGAGAACATTTGAGAATCAGAAGGCACTTGAAAATTATAAGTCATCGTTACCGTGCTTTCATATCGTTTGCCCTCATCATTGTCACAGTCAGTCAGTTTGCTGCACTTCTTGATACTACCCGCAAGAAAGCTGACCTCAGCATTTTCAAATCCGGTGAACTTGCGGTAAGAACCTGTTTTTTTTCCTTTTTTTTATTATTTTTTTGCAGTGTTGTCTGAATAACGGATGTTTAAAAAGTATTCGAGAAAATGACATAATTATGGCCGTTTCAGACTCTCTGTTAAGTAAAAATAATGGCCAAATTCAAGAAATAGCAACTTACTTTCATTTATTTGTGTTCTTTTTATTTATTTTTTCAGTAGAGCCATTACTTTGAAAACTCTATCCAATTATAACATTGTACTTTTAATTTTTTTTTCTTTAGAACATTATACTTTGAAAAATCCATAGAATTATAGTAATGAAAATTGCATTTTATTTGGATGACATTGCTATATTTAGGTGGATTTTTCAAAGTACGATGCTATAATAGAAAAAAATTAAAAGTATGATACCATAAATTGCATTTTTCTTTCTTGTTAGAAAAACATTATACTTTGAAAAATCCATACATTTATAGTAATGAAAATTGCATTTTATTTGGATGACATTGCTATAATTAGGTGGATTTTTCAAAGTATAATGCTATAATAGAAAAAAAAATAAAGGTATGATGCTATAAATTGCATTTTTTTTCTTGTTAAAAAAACAATATACTTTGAAATATCCATACACTCTTGTTTCTTTATTTTTTTAGTACATTACTCTATATATATATATATATATATATATATATATATATATATATATATATATATATATATATATATATATATATATATATATATATATATATATATATATATATATCTATCTTGCATTCAACTTAAAAATAAATTTAAAATTTGGTTTTCTGTTTCTTAAATTGTAGCTGGTTTCTTTAAGTTTGCTTGCGGGATTAATGATATTACTAAGGAGTGCAGCAAGAATAACCCACAAGGCACAAGGGGTGACGTGTCTGGCTGCCAAGTGGCATGTAAGTGCAACAATTGAAGTGTTCGAGTCACCAGAAGCTGAGACCGAAACCCCAACTAGAGACACGTTTGGCAACCAACAAGGCTTCCCTTTTGAACCACCTTCTTCTGATTTTGATGACGCGGGCAGTGAAGAAGATGAGTTGGACAACACAAAAATGATACCAGCCTATGCTTATAGTACTCTCTCTTTCCAAAAAAGGCAAGCCTTAGGTACGTTCTTAAAATCATCCCCACTTGATACTTGCTGTTTTAATCAATACACCTAATAATAATCAAACGTTTTTACCTTATATTTATTATTATTAGATAAAAATCATACCCATTATAGTCAAATCAGAGGATGTATTGATTAAAAAACCAATTTTGATTTGATGGCTATTAGGGGCACAACCCTAGAATTAAATGACAACGTTTTGTTATGTATTTTGATTTTTTCAAGGGATATTCACAAAAAGATCCTCTTTGTGATACCAACTTTTTCATCTATTAGACCACTTGCAATACTCATCACATTGCACAAATGTGATGAGTGCCACATCAACGCCACATAAGATTTTACGTCTATCACTCCCCATCACAACACACAATTTATATATATCACATTTATCACACCATATCATCTTTTTTAATTAAAAAAATTCAAAAATAAATAAAAAACCTAATTTTTAATTTAAATAACATTACATTCAAAATAAAACAATTTTAAAATAGAGATTATTTTGAAATTTAATCTTTTAAATCATTTTTTTTGGGGTTGGTGGTATTTTTGTGATTAGCCAAAAAATGATTATTTGTTAAACGTCAAATCATAAAAGAATCTTTTTTTTTTGTTTTTTGTAAATATCCCTCTTTATAAAGCTAATCATGAATTTCATAATAAATATTATTGACAAAACGTACTCAATATTGGTCTATTTGATTGTATAGACTAGAGACGCATCGTTTTAATGGTGTATATTTTTAAAAATAATATTTATTTATATATTATGTATTCACAAGAAACTAGAAAAGAAGGGATATCATATGTAAATTATAAATAAGATAAATAGTATAATAGAAAATAAAACTGAATTTCCAAGATCATGGACCATTCTCATGCCATATATAATTATCTCAGTTCGTAAATTCAAAATTCATAACCCGAATATGATAAATAATTTTTCTTTAATTTTTTTTTTCCTTTTTGCAGTGACGTATTTTGAGAACAACGCAGCAGGAATAACCGTGTTTGGGTTTATGCTGGATAGGACTTCGCTTCATACCATAGCGATGTTTGAAATGTCCCTCGTCTTGTGGTTACTTGGAAAAACCATTAACGAAATTTCTTAAAACGCATAACCCAAGACCAAATTAAAAAAGAATAACAAATGCATTCGGAAAATTTGTTATGTCCTAGTTTTGCCAAACACTACACAGACATTCTGTCCTGTCCTGTCAAGGCCAGTCTCATCCAATCTTGTCCTGTGTACCAAACGCTACCCTGATTATGAGGGTGGGCACTAAAGGGGTCCAAAAAAGAGAACGTGCATCGTTAATTATTTGTGTGTGGCTCATATTATTTTAAATGTTATTGGTTCATTCATTATTTTTCTGTTTCATTGTACCGTTTTGAGTGTTTGGTCACAGAGGAAACTCGAATGTAAGTAACATAAATGCAATTGGTGATATTTGCGACATGTCTAATTGCTTTGTTGATATATACATGATACGTGCCTTTTTGATTGTTAAAGGTAGATTCCATCGAATTTCAAAAAATTTCTTTGATTTATGTTGTATTTGGTTGTCTTACAATTCTAAATGAGAGTTGATTAGTACACTAACAGTTTTTTGTCTTACACAACAATTTATTGTTCCAAGGGAGGAAGATGACTATCTAAAGCCGATAGTCCAGTAGGTCCAGACACTCATGCCCGATCGTGAGACTGCCTCTCTCGAAAACGATGATTTGAAGTGGTCTATAATTTACTGAGTAGACAAAAAATATATTTGTAACTTAATAAAACACGTAAAATGATGCAACGCAAAGTAACATGAAGGGAAACACACTCTAATATATGTAATAAGCTAAACCCCGTGACCGAACTGACTAGCTAGGCGAGGACGAAAGAATCATTACACCTTTATTTATAATGCTTGCGACTATGCTAAGTCAAAGTGCTCGAACCCCATGAGTCGTCGGGTCAATGGATATTCTGTGGTGTGTGAACCTCAAGATCGCATACCCATTGTAAATGACATAACATGGACACAATGTACCGTGTGTATATGTAACTAGACAATAGAAGTTATAGTTACTTCGTGAGTGCTAAAGCAAAGTCTAGCAATGCAAAACTTTGTGGGCGTCGATGTTTTTCCTTACAACTTTATGACCCCACCCCCCTAATTCCCAAGGATAAATATGCAATCACATAATATATATATACCATCCCATAACCTTGATATAATATCACATGCAACCTATTCTGTAAAGAGTACAATCTAGACATAGTTATATCATAATCCTTTTTTCCTAAACCCTATGCAAACACCTTCTTTTACAAAATCTTTTCCATGATATGCAAGTGCAAAACACTCCACCCATGAATAGGTACCTTCCATCACATAACACATATGGTCATGCATGATATCTTAAAAAATGACATAGTTGATGTAAATATGGTTTTCAATATACCATGTAAGCCTTTAGAATTCTCTATCATACCTATCATGCGCAACATGATGCACGTCAATACCACAAATAAAACATAAAATCTTGACTCCATAATACTTGTTTGTAGGTATCTAAATCCTTGATTATTAAGACTAAGTAATCCACTAGTCCTTTATTACTAAGATCTTGATCTTAGAGACCACCGGATAAAAGAGGAGTAGAGATCAAGTACAGTGATCCCAATTTATAAGAAAAGGTGATGCCCAAAGCCATTAGAATTATATCACTATTAAGTTACTTAGTGATATCATAGTTTTTATACATATATTTTATGTGATATCAGGGTAGTTTAAGTCGTTTTATGATCAAAATGTGAGATATGTAATACTTAATTACTTAAGGGCATTAATGGAGCTTACAGAGCAAAAAATGCCCTAACTGCATGTAGTGCGCAACTTGCTCAACTTATTACGCGACGTGGGATGAAACTTTAAGGAAAGACGGAATTCACGATTACGTGCCACACATAATAACCCCACGCGTCACATAAATAGGTCGGTTAAGAAAGACTATAAATAGACATTTTCTCTCACTTGGGAAAGAGGGTAATCGACTAATACCGGCTGGAACAATGATTTTGAGCGAACCAAGGCAGTATTCAAGGTTGGAAATCAATTCTAAAGCAAGAAGTTGAAGAAACAAAAGTAGAAGCATTCGACAATCATTTGGTCTGTTTTTATTATGATGCTTAGAGCTCTATTGATGAATTATTTGTGTTCTTTACTTTCCACCGTGGGCTAAAAACCATGAACCCTTGAGTGATTTACTGAATTACGGTTTGGATATGTACAGTTGTTTAATTTATCATGTTTAGTTTAATTGTAACGTCCCAATTTTTGTAGTAAAATTTTCATTTTTAAAGGCGATTTACGTACATAAAAAGGTTTGCCAACTAAAAACCATTCAAATTAAAACTTAGTATTTAAACATATAAAACGCATTTGTCAAAACATTTACAAACATCACCCAGTGGAAGATTTTAATTGTTGAAATCCTTAGATGCGGTAAAGTCGCGTCGTGCTCCAAGCTCAAGCCAGTAGTTACCTGAAAAACATTTAGGGTAAAAGAGTAAGCACAAAGCTTAGTGAGTTCCCCAAAAATACCACACAATCTGATACGGATCTAGGGTGGTACCCGAGGCCGCCTCCATGGCCAGACCAATTAGAGAGACTATGTGTTAACCGAAAAGGCCTTTTGCGACAGTATGTGCAACACTCAGTTCTTGTCGCTAAAACGCTGCATGGTGTTCCACGTCTTTGGCTACCATACCACACGATTACATGTTCTTGATATATTCCTTTGGTGCTTATTTAATTATTATATTTATTTATGTTTTTGCAAAAGTAGTTACGTTCATACGGTTTAGCCATGTTTTCCAATTCCTAGTTTTTAGATATTTGATCATTATATATTAGGATGTATTTTTACTGTTTTGAGAAGAAGAAAATTGGTAAAAGTATTGTCTGTCTCGTCTTTATTTCTTAGGAGGTTGACCACCTCGAATCGGTCTCTATCATTTGGTGCTTTCATTCTCGTTCGTCATGCCTCCTCGTCGAGATCCGTCAACCGATGACCCCCCGCCAAGTATCCAAGAGCAACTCTCCGCCCTCATTACTATCTTCACCGCTAACGCCAACCGTCTTGATGCACTAATCACGCAAATGATCAACATCAACACCTACGTCGCAACCAATTCCGAGACCACAACAAACATTGTAAACATATTAGCCAAAAATGAATACCTACAACCAACCCCATCGCCGTCTCCAACAACACCGCCACCGCCACCGCCACCGCCACGACGACAGATATCATCACCCCTCTCAACACAACAACCACTTTTACCGCCGCAACCGCCACTGCAGAAAAATACCTTCGTGCAAGTCCTACCTCACTTGCTCACTTTTCCACCATTTGACCAACATTTTCCCGCTCACGTTACTCTTCGCACTCACTTACAGGACCTTGAGGACAAGGTCCATTTTAAGGGTGGAGGAATTGATACGGATCTAGGGTGGTACCCGAGGCCGCCTCCATGGCCAGACCAATTAGAGAGACTATGTGTTAACCGAAAAGGCCTTTTGCGACAGTATGTGCAACACTCAGTTCTTGTCGCTAAAACGCTGCATGGTGTTCCACGTCTTTGGCTACCATACCACACGATTACATGTTCTTGATATATTCCTTTGGTGCTTATTTAATTATTATATTTATTTATGTTTTTGCAAAAGTAGTTACGTTCATACGGTTTAGCCATGTTTTCCAATTCCTAGTTTTTAGATATTTGATCATTATATATTAGGATGTATTTTTACTGTTTTGAGAAGAAGAAAATTGGTAAAAGTATTGTCTGTCTCGTCTTTATTTCTTAGGAGGTTGACCACCTCGAATCGGTCTCTATCACAATCCATCACATAAACATTGTTTGCTCTCGGGCTTGCCCTGATCCGCCGGTAAACATCGTGTGACTCTTGGGCTTGCCCCGGTCCGTGTTGGCTCTCGGGCTTGCCCCGATCCGCCGGTAAACATCATATGACTCTCGGACTTGCCCTGATTTTTCGGTAAACATCGTGTGACTCTCAGGCTTGCCACGATCCGTCCTTGGCTCTCGAGCTTGCCCGATCCGCCGATAAACATTGTATGAGTCTCGGGCTTGCTCCTATCCGTCGGAAAACATTGTAAGCACAAATAATCACATTATTTCACAAAGTAATAAAGACTATCTACGCATGTAATATCACCCATAGTATAGTGAGAAGACTCACCTGATTCGCGACCACATACTAGACAACACGCCACGCGAGTGCCCTCAGATCCCAACAATACGCACTTCCTAACAAGGATAAATCTCACTTAGAACTTCCTAAATCCAAAAAAAGGATAAAACTATAAGAATGGCATCCAAAACCCTCAAGTTTGACCAAATATCAAACTGGTCAAAAAGTCAACGGTCAACGGTCAAAGTCAACAAAGTCAACAGACGAAGTTAGCGCCGCTAACTCCCCTGTTCAGCCCAAATCTCCATTAAGTGCTTAATACATTAAGACAGAAGCTAAAACTTCCAGGGGTTGTCCCCAACAGTCCAATAACTCATAAAAACGTGACTTAACCCACCAATCATTGCCAGCTCATGATGACAAATCTAGTTCCAAAAATGAAGATTAACAAACTTAAACTTCATCCAAAACCATAATAAGACTAGGCTAAGGTTTTTCTCATGGATTCAGAAGCTAAAGGAAGAAGAACTCATCCCTTAGTTCCTAAATCCCACCTTATTCCAAGAAATGGAGCCATCATCGTCTCATGAAGTTCTTACAAGCATCATATATCAATTTCTCCCAAAATACACAATGAAACAGAGATTAGAACACTTACAAGAGTCCTAAAACCGAGAGCAAATCTGATTTCCTTCACCAAGCAACATTCCTAGCACTCTTGCTCCTTTTCACTCCCAAACATCCTTCAAAATCCCATAATATGGACCAAGAACACAAGAGAAGGCTTGAGAGAGTTTCTATGGTATTTCCAGAGGTTCTAGAGATAAAATGGCGGACCACAAATGAGTTGTTGACCTCAAAATGACTTAAAATCACGAAATAAACAATTTTTCCCGCTCAGACACAGTTAGCGCCGATAACATTAAAGTTAGCGTCGCTAACTTCGAGCCAGGCCAAAATTGTGCAGCTTTTCCAGCGACTGAACGCGATTGTTTCGGATCTGGCATGTTAGGGTTAGCGGCGCTAACTTCCTTTTTTCCATATTTTCTCATTTTTGATTTCTTTTTAAATATCGTCCACTCGATACCAGGTTCCAGGCTTTACACTTTGGCTCCTTAACACTCGGAACCTGACTTTTCGGGATTAGGGTCTTACATTAACAGAGATCAATATGTGATGAAGTTGAGTTCTTGATCACCTATTGCTGAGTTTTATGAATTTTTATTATTATTCTGGTCATGTTACTTGAATTATAGTTGTTCTTAACCAAAGAAAACTTGTACTAGTGAGAGTCCATTCCCTAGGGTTAGGTTAAAAAACATAGAACTTTGATGTGTGGGATAATTGTAGAAAAGGACCAATTTTGTGTAGTTAGTAGTCCTCAAGATCATTGAGGAGTAGAAAAGGTTGAATCTTGCATGATACGAATGAACAAATTAATATTAGGGCTTACTAATTCGCATGACCATTGTGATTAACAACCTTATACTTAATAGTTAGTAATCGAACCAGAATACTAGTTGCCTTAGAAATTGGTGAATGACTGATAGACTTCCATTGCACTAACTTGAATTCAGTAATAACAAAAGGGGTAGTCAAATCTACGTGGAAATTCTTTACTCAATCTTGTCCTAAACCCTTGAAATTCACTTGTTAGTTATAAGTTCATTTACAGTTATATTTTAGTTTAAGCTTGTCTTGTTAAAAATCCCCAAAATTTCCTTTACAATTTTTGATAGTTGAGTCGATGATTTTAAGTTTTCTAAACTAAATCATAGTCGTTCCCCTAGTGTACGACACCCGTACTTACCAATACCATGCTACAATATGATTGGGTATACTCGCTCAATTGTGTCTATAGTCTATAGTATTTGGTGTCATTGCTGGGGAACAATTTCATTTAGTTTGTTAACATTGCTTATCGATTTTTTGATCTTGTATGGAAGGATTATCTGTGGAGACATTTTATTTTTGTTTTATCTTAAATTTAAAGAAAATCATTTATGTCAACATACATGACACGTACTCATTGTATGCATCACGTATTATTGTGCAGTTTACTATGTCTATTATTTTAGCCACTTTTTGTTTTCATATTGTTAATTTTACACCAGTTCTAATTCATTGATCTTACTACTAGGAAAATGGGAGATGTACCTGAATTAACACTCGAGGAATACACAGTTCGCATGAAGATAGAGTTGAACAAAGAGTGATTTGTCCCAAAATTCCTATCGTCACCCAGTTTGAAATACAGGGCAGTTTCTAAAATTGCTCAGAGAAAATTTGTTCAATAAAAGAGAAAGTGAAAACACAGACCTGCATGTAGAAAACATTTTATAAATATTCAATCTTTTCTATACTACAGGCGTCACTAAAGACGCGATTATGCTTAGATTATTCCTGATAATGCCCAAGGGGCAGCAAAGTAATGGGTACAATTTGAACCATCCAAAGCTATTCGACATGGGAAGATCTAAAGACGAAGTTCATCTAGTAGTTTAGCCCACTGTCCAAGATTGAAAAACTTAAAATGAAAATACAAAACTTTCAACAATTAGACGAAGAGACACTTTATGAAACTTGGTACCGATACAAGGAACTGCTCCAAAGTTGTCTACAACATGACCTAAATCCCCACCAAGTCGATTCTCAAAGGCAAATTCCTAAGAAAACCCCTACACTTGCATACACCTTAATTGAAAAGCTCGCCCAATGTAACACCCGGCTTTTAAAACAAAAACACCCCTGAAAATTTTTCATTTTTAACAAAGGTTTCAGCGTTTAAAACCATATACAAAGGGGTATATTTTAATAAAAACGGGTACAAGCGTATCAAGGAGAGTATAAAATACCAAATCTCCTTTAAAGTCGGGCTGCTACTGACAGCATCTACAAGTCCACTTCTTGAGTCACGGACTTTAACCTTACCCTTACCAGGGTTATGCTAACCTGCAGGGACATTTAACAAACGGTATGAGCTATAAAGCTCAGTGAGTAATTGTATCTGCAAATAACATGTATCAAATATATTCGTATATCTGTCTGGATATCGAATCCAAACACATATCCTTAATGGCTAACCATATATCTCTTAGGATTTCACATCCTAATTTTTGTAGCCTTACAGGCTACTTCATTACAACCTGCAATTATCAAATCACATCAGTTATTTGCACAGATAATCATATCTATCGTTTCTGTCCCATGTTTCTTAGTCACAATGGAATGCATCATATGTCATGGCTATACAAGCCGCACCAAAACATTATCAATATATAAATCATAGCCCGCAGGCCGCACCAGCTGGGTTTAATAACCCGATATCATAGCCAAAAGGCCGCACCATGTACCTGTAACAAAATCATAGCCGTATAGGCCGCACCAAATATCATAGCCGTATAGGCCGCACCGGTTGGATATAGAATCCAAAATCATAGCCATATAGGCCGCACCAAATATCATAGCCGTATAGGCCGCACCAGTTAGATATGGCTCACGGGTTAGCCCGCTGTTGCCTTGGCTCACGGGTTAGCCCACTGTTGCCTAGACTCACGGGTTAGCCCGCTGTTGTCTATATAATCTAACTCATCAGTATAAACTGTGGCTCACGGGTTAGCCCGCTGTTGCCTAGACTCACGGGTTAGCCCGTTGTTGTCTATATAACAGTTTACATAGATATATTGACTCACAGTTCCGTTCTTGTCTATTATAGACTCACAGCTTATCTGGTCTTGTCATTTTATTGACTCACAGTTCCGTTCTTGTCTATTATAAACTCAGGGCTTATCTGGTCTTGTTATTCATAGTGTCTATATATATGTATTGACTCACAGCTCCGTTCTGGTCTATTATAAATTCACGGCTTATCTGGTCTTGTCATTTATAGTGTATATATATATATATATATGTATTGACTCACAGCTCCGTTCTTGTCATCGCAATGACTCACGGCTTATGTGGTCTTGTCTTTTACATATATTTTAACACTTGTCATTTTCGTCCCTCGAAGCTGTTTCAACCTGTAACAATTCAATCATCATATATCACATATGATATCAGTGAGATTACTCACCTGGATGCTAGCTGCATTTAATTCCCGGTTGTTTCTTGCATTTGCGTGCACCACAACCATTTTGTCCCATACCTATTTATCCATTTATATACCAAATGATAATAGGTTAATAATCATCTAAATTGACTCTAATACGTAAGAGTCCAATATTATATCATTATAAACAATGCCTAGATAATAAACTTTACATTTACTATCTTTATGTGAATTTTACTATTCACCGAGGCATTCAAATCGATCTACAGTGCCCCCGAGGGGTCGAAAACTCAATATAAAAATTTTCCCAAACTTTTCAGACCATAACGAGCCTACGGTTCAAGTTTGAGCTAAATCGGACAAGCCAAACAAAAGTTAGCGTTTTAAAGTCCCTGTCTGGTGGGCGCACCGCGCCAGGGGCTGGGCGCACTGCGCCTGGGCGCACCCCGCCCTGGTCCTGGGCGCACTGCGCCTGGCGCCTGGGCAGTCTCCTGATCAGTCGCGATTTGTGCACTGTAGCACGCAGTTTTGGCCCATTAAGTCCTTAATTCAGTTCTTAATCGTATGGGGTTTGTTCCTAGGCTAAAACCTTCTATTAAGACAAGGTTTTCAACCATTAAAACACACTCAATCAATCAAGGAAAAATTAGGGTTCTTAGTTCCAAAAACCCCAAAACTTCAAATTCATCCATAATAGCAATCTACTTCTATTTTCTTGAATTAAGTCCATTTAGCATGACTTAATGGAAGTATTAAACCATTTAAACTACATAATCATAACTGAAATGTACAAATTTCAGTTTCTATAAAACCAAACCAAGAACACTTCAAGAACTTGGTTAAAATCAAGTTTACTAACCTTGATTAACATAGGAATCACCAATTCCAAGCTATGATTCCAATTCCTTGCCTCAAGCTTCATGATTTCTGCAGAATTTTGCTCCCAAAATCATTCCCGTAGCTGCACAAATGGCCAGTCAAAGAGAGAGTCAACCTCTCTATTTATACCTCAAAACTTTACAATTTTGGTCCCTAAGTTCCATTTCTTGAACTTTGAGCACAATAATCAAGTTTTATTACAATAAAACTTTCATTCTTTATACATTTGCCACAAACAACAATGTTTTTCATATTTGGTCCTTCACATGGTCAAATGACCAAATTACCCTTCTAAGGTAAAATGACCAATTTACCCTTTTTATTATTTTTACATATAAAGAGTATCTTGGCGTTACAAATTCTCCCCTCCTTCAAAAGATTTCGTCCCCGAAATCATACAAGGAGTTGAGGTTATGTCTCCCTCGTTTCACTTTCGGTCTTCCACATCATGTCGGAATCTCTATGGTATTGCCTAAGCATTTAACCATACTAGTCTTCTTATCTCGTGATTAGATCACAATTTGCATATCATTCCTCCGGTTGTCCCGGGCACCTTAATCACTTATCTACCTCATTTCGACATGAGGGATTCGTTGGAATTCATCAGTCTATGTTCTCAGAACTATGAGACCCATAGAAATCATTACAAATATCTCGAAGTTCATCAAGAATCTTCAATCGATACATCCCAGTTTTTTACTCTTTGGGACCTATGGAAAAGTCCAATAAATGAGGACTTAATTTTCCTTTCGTCCCAAACAGATTTTTAGTCTCTCCAAGGAATATTTTGATTACCTTGTCATTCCTCATTTGGAATTTCAACAGTTCTACTCGGCAATCCGTATACTACTTTGGTCGACTTTTGTCTATTTCCAAGCTTTCTCGAGTTTGCCTAATCTTTTCTTCTTTTTGAAGTAAAATCTCGGGTCCAGCCAACGGCTTCTCCCCAACGTCAGTCTAGTAAATCTGCGTGCATCACGATATTCTATACTATACATTATACAAGTTATCTAAACGCTGATACGAAAACTGTTATTATTTACGGGTTCTACCAAAGATAGGCGATCTTTTCATCTTTCACCAGGGTCTATTATGCAAGTTCAATGCATATTTTTTTAAAGTCTGCGTCATTATTTCATCTTGTTTATCAATCTGCAAATCTCATACATTACTAACTAGTACTTTTGAGCTAATTATTCTTGGAATTTATGCCAAAATCAACGAATAATTCTAGTTTCTCGACTCGATACAGTCGCTACCGGTAACGCACGTCGGTAAATTCCTCCTTCTATGTAGTTTTTCACTACCTTTTGTTCTTAATTTCTTCCCTTGTCAGTATAAATCTACACTGATTTCATCAATCAATCTGCAATTACCCATATGGTGTCATACCCATGCGGTACTTGCAAAGACTTTGTTACAAAGTCTATGATATCTTCGTCCCATTTCTTCTTTGGGACCCACAACGGTTAAGTTTTTCGTATGTTTCTAATGATTTGACTGTAGTTACACCTAAGTCAAACACTTTTCACATATCTTTCAATGTCTTTCTTTAGTCCTGGCCACCAATACATAGGTTATATCACCCTACACAGTTTGGTATTGCCCCAGACATTTTGCATATCTACCCAAATATACATCTTTTAAGGGTAAATTGTCATATCTCGTTTTGCTTGGAACTCACATACACAACCACCAAGGGTTTTCAATCGCTGTGAGTTTCTAACTAGCTTCTTTCAATAGCTAATCATTCATTTACTTGTCATATTTTCAGACTTGCACACTTCTTTCTGTACTACCCGAATCAACTCAGGTAATCAATTCGCCACACTCACATATGTGGTTGTATCTTTTATAAGATACTCTTTTAAATTCAAGGCATCTATAGCCACATTTGTCTTTTCAAGATGGTACAAGATTTCATAACCGAAATCTTTTAGTAACCCATCTGTCTTTGCTATCTCATATTTAGTTTCTTTTTTTTCTTCTTTTTTTTTTCAATTAAGTACTTCAAACTTATATGATCCATATAAACAGTAAGCTTTACACCACATCAGTAGTGTCTCAAAAGCTTCAATGTCAAAGTCATAATTGCTACTGCAATATCATGTATCCAAAATCAACTCTGGATGCATTTCTATAAAACAATTTATCTTCTCCGCTTAGCGATAATGCTAACACCGGAGCTTCACATAAGGTTTATTTCAGCCTTTGAAAAGTTACATGTGGTCTCTCTTACCACTTAGACTTTTCACTTTGCTTAATCAACTTTAGTCAGCTAAACAGCAATCGAGGAGCAGTTTTCTACAACTCTCCTATAATAACCCGCCAATCCAAGGAACTACAAATTTCAGTCAGATTCCTCAGGCGGTTCCAATTTTATCACATCATCAATTCCACTGGATTTATTTTATCATCTTTGGCACTATTATCATACCCAAAGAATTGAAACTTCTTTCAGCCAAATTTTCATACTTGGAGAATTTTACATATCACTTAACTCAGTGAAGTAACTCCAATATCTGGTACAATGTACCTCATATTCAGTCTGGTTTCGAGAATATCATATTCTCAGTAGTCAATGTACATACACATTAACTTATCTTTCTTCTTTTCAAACAGATATGGCTCCACACGATGACACATTCGGCCATATGAGACCCCAATTCAAAAACAATTTCTTCCAATTGTTTTACCACTCTGCCATCTCTGCAGAGGCTAATCCACATAGAGTCTAAATAACAGGAACAGCTCCCAAGACTAGCTAAATCATAAGCTCTTCTCACCAGTCTGACAGAAATTCTGGAAGTTCTTTTCAAAAGAAACATCCGAGAATTTATTTAAAGTAGTACACTACTATCACCGGTTTACTTAGCTTGGCCCATACTACGTATGCCAACTACAACATCATTCCTTTACTAACTCTTTTTCGAGTTTAAGCAAAGAAATAACCGGTATTCTTAACAACAGTCATTTACCATGGATTTTCGTCCATTTCATTTCTGATTTTTGAACCATAATGTTCATATTTCTACAATTCATGTTAGCATCATTCATTGCTAACCAGTTCATAAGCACAACTGCTTCAGATTCACTGGTAGTTATCGACTTCAGATTTATAGGGAAAATGGTCCCGTAAATCCTAGGCAAACTACCTTCCAGGTGTTCAATATCTAGAACATATTTGGTATCTGCTATAGCTACTTTCAAAATTTCATCCATAATCGTTGATGAAATATTCAGACATGACATCAAAGTCACCGATCCCAAGCACAGCTTCATGGATCAAATATAACATATACGGGGATTATATTTAAAACAATGATATCTGAAACCATATCAATCTACTCACGAGCTTTTTCCACAATCCGCTGGAATGCTCATGATATCTCTGGTCCTTTTCGACCATTCGTTTCTTCTTTCTTTCCTCCCCGTTCTTTTCTGGGTTCATCACCCGTTACTCCACATTTAGCATGTGAGTATTTCTTAAAGAAGTGATCTATAGTTCCACGCTGGAACCACTTCCGTCCCATACAACAAACTCGAGCGACATGCTCCCTTTTTCTGTAATTTCATCTTGTCAACGGTAGAGTCTCAACTCTAAAATGTTCTGAGTGCTTTTCCTGCACTTCTCACAATACATAACTGCTCGGTTTTGGTCCCTTCCTTTTAAGGTTGGACCAGTCTGTGGTAACTTCTCCCGAAGCGTCCACTAATCGTTTTCTGCTTTTTCTTGTAGTCTCAGCTACGTTTCTTTCACCTTGATATCAATCAGGGTGAGCACCCAAATTTCTTTCTCTGACCACAGCAACTACTGTTGCTTGTCATATGGATTTTCTGCTACTTGTCTCTTTGCCCCTCGTTCAATGGAGCCTTGAGAATGGGCTGGTTCGCCTCTTAAAGCTGCACGACCTAAATTTCTCCCAGTAATATTCGCTGCTCATACTTCTTATACGTTAGAAGTCAGCAATAGTTAGGTTATATATGTATAATAACAACTATATACACCTAACAGTTCATCGTGTCTACTGTCTCAAGGTTTAAGTCCAGGAATCTACTCTATAAACACCTAGTTCACTTAAACCACAACTCTGATACCAACTTGTAACACCCGGCTTTTAAAACAAAAACACCCCTGAAAATATTTCATTTTTAACAAAGGTTTCAGCGTTTAAAACCATATACAAAGGGGTATATTTTAATAAAAATGGGTACAAGCGTATCAAGAAGAGTATAAAATATCAAATCTCCTTTAAAGCCGGGCTGCTACTGACAGCATCTACAAGTCCACTTCTTGAGTCACGGACTTTAACCTTACCCTTACCAGGGTTATGCTAACCTGCAGGGACATTTAACAACCGGTATGAGCTACAAAGCTCAGTGAGTAATTGTATCTGCAAATAACATGTATCAAATATATTCGTATATCTGTCTGGATATCGAATCCAAACACATATCCTTAATGGCTAACCATATATCTCTTAGGATTTCACATCCTAATTTTTGTAGCCTTACAGGCTACTTCATTACAACCTGCAATTATCAAATCACATCAGTTATTTGCACAGATAATCATATCTATCGTTTCTGTCCCATGTTTCTTAGTCACAATGGAATGCATCATATGTCATGGCTATACAAGCCGCACCAAAACATTATCAATATATAAATCATAGCCCGCAGGCCGCACCAGCTGGGTTTAATAACCCGATATCATAGCCAAAAGGCCGCACCATGTACCTGTAACAAAATCATAGCCGTATAGGCCGCACCAAATATCATAGCCGTATAGGCCGCACCGGTTGGATATAGAATCCAAAATCATAGCCATATAGGCCACACCAAATATCATAGTCGTATAGGCCGCACCAGTTAGATATGGCTCACGGGTTAGCCCGCTGTTGCCTTGGCTCACGGGTTAGCCCGCTGTTGCCTAGACTCACGGGTTAGCCCGCTGTTGTCTATATAATCTAACTCATCAGAATAAACTGTGGCTCACGGGTTAGCCCGCTGTTGCCTAGACTCACGGGTTAGCCCGCTGTTGTCTATATAACAGTTTACATAGATATATTGACTCACAGTTCTGTTCTTGTCTATTATAGACTCACAGCTTATCTGGTCTTGTCATTTTATTGACTCACAGTTCCGTTCTTGTCTATTATAAACTCACGGCTTATCTGGTCTTGTCATTCATAGTGTATATATATATGTATTGACTCACAGCTCCGTTCTTGTCTATTATAAACTCACGGCTTATCTGGTCTTGTCATTCATAGTGTATATATATATGTATTGACTCACAGCTCCGTTCTTGTCATCGCAATGACTCACGGCTTATCTGGTCTTGTTTTTTACATATATTTTAACACTTGTCATTTTCGTCCCTCGAAGCTGTTTCAACCTGTAACAATTCAATCATCATATATCACATATGATATCAGTGAGATTACTCACCTGGATGCTAGCTGCATTTAATTCCCGGTTGTTTCTTGCCTTTGGTGGTCCACCACAACCATTTTGTCCCATACCTATTTATCCATTTATATACCAAATGATAATAGGTTAATAATAATCTAAATTGACTCTAATACGTAAGAGTCCAATATTATATCATTATAAACAATGCCTAGATAATAAACTTTACATTTACTATCTTTATGTGAATTTTACTATTCACAGAGGCATTCAAATCGATCTACAGTGCCCCCGAGGGGTCGAAAACTCAATATAAAAATTTTCTCAAACTTTTCAGACCATAACGAGCCTACGGTTCAAGTTTGAGCTAAATCGGACAAGCCAAACAAAAGTTAGCGTTTTAAAGTCCCTGTCTGGTGGGCGCACCGCGCCAGGGGCTGGGCGCACTGCGCCTGGGCGCACCCCGCCCTGGTCCTGGGCGCACTGCGCCTGGCGCCTGGGCAGTCTCCTGATCAGTCGCGATTTGTGCACTGTAGCACGCAGTTTTGGCCCATTAAGTCCTTAATTCAGTTCTTAATCGTATGGGGTTTGTTCCTAGGCTAAAACCTTCTATTAAGACAAGGTTTTCAACCCTTAAAACCCACTCAATCAATCAAGGAAGAATTAGGGTTCTTAGTTCCAAAAACCCCAAAACTTCAAATTCATCCATAATAGCAATCTACTTCCATTTTCTTGAATTAAGTCCATTTAGCATGACTTAATGGAAGTATTAAACCATTTAAACTACATAATCATAACTGAAATGTACAAATGTCAGTTTCTATAAAACCAAACCAAGAACACTTCAAGAACTTGGTTAAAATCAAGTTTACTAACCTTGATTAACATAGGAATCACCAATTCCAAGCTATGATTCCAATTCCTTGCCTCAAGCTTCATGATTTCTGCAGAATTTTGCTCCCAAAATCATTCCCGTAGCTGCACAAATGGCCAGTCAAAGAGAGAGTCAACCTCTCTATTTATACCTCAAAACTTTACAATTTTGGTCCCTAAGTTCCATTTCTTGAACTTTGAGCACAATAATCAAGTTTTATTACAATAAAACTTTCATTCTTTATACATTTGCCACAAACAACAATGTTTTTCATATTTGGTCCTTCACATGGTCAAATGACCAAATTACCCTTCTAAGGTAAAATGACCAATTTACCCTTTTTATTATTTTTACATAAAAAGAGTGTCTTGGCGTTACACCCAAGGTCCTAAATGGCGTGAGGCATGACATGGCAGCAATGTCAAGTCTCAATTTTTATGAGCCTTGGCGAGCCATTGCATTTTTCAAGGCATGATGTAAGGCGACAATTTCATATGAATGCATAATTATAATATATATGAATATAGATTTATATCAAACATATCAGGTTTTTAGAAGTGTTTTATTAATAACAAATAAGAAAAACTTAACAAAAACTCAAATGTTTTGTGCCCAATAAAGAAATACAAGACAAAGAAGAAAAAACGGGCCGCAAACAGTAAAACTCTTGCCATGGCACGTACCACGCCTAGCAGCGCTGCTATGAGGGTTTTCGGGACGGGGAGTCGTGCCTCGCGCCTTGGCGCGCGCCATGGCACGCCTTGTAGAACATTGAGCTCACCCAATACTCACGTCAATGACACTCTACCAAAGATTCACACGTAATAAGAAAACCCAATGAGGATAATATTGAAGGAGTCGCAGTCTTAACAACAACAAATTGACTCCTTCGGCTGCGACATAAATAGGGTGAATCAGACTGTCCATGAAACACAAGAAAGGTGTGACAATTGCAGCGTCCTACATTTGACTAGAGATTGTCCTCTTGATGTATACTTTAACTTGAAAGAAGATGTATGTCTTTCATCCGGAGACCATTTGGATTGGGGACCAAAAGCCAAAAGAAAGTTCTATAAAGAGTTTAAAGGGGAAAGAGATGCAAAGTATAAGCAAGAAGTAAAAAACCTTCGTAGACAATAACAATTTACGCCTCCTGATAAGAGGCCGAGTTTTGAAGACATGATGGCTCGTTTTGTCGAGGCATCCAATGAACGTCATAAAAAGACTAGAGACATGTTAAGAAGGTTGGGGTATCGGCCGAAACGGCTGTACAGAATCAACAAGTTTAGATCTTGGTATTGAACGACAAATCGGTAATTTGGGTTTTGAATGAACAGTTTTTAGTAACCTTGACAAGCAACAATGAAAGGAACCTAAGAGCCCAAATAAAGGTAGCCACAACCCGGAGTGGAAAACTCAAGAACCCATTATGCCAAATAGGTTGATGAGTCTAATATCATGCAAGAAAAAGAGAAGGTGGAACAGCAGAAAGAAATCGAAGAAAACCTGGCCTGAAACACAAAGCCACGAAAGGAGAAAGAACCAATAACGAGAGAAAAAACACCAGTTAAACCATATAAACCACTAATCCCATAGCCTCAGCCTTTGAGAAAAGAAAGACTAGACAACTAATACCAAAAAATTTTAGAGCACATCAAATCTCTCCACATCAACATATCATTCGTTAAAGCTATAAATGAAATGCCAAAATATGCAAAATTTATGAAGGAAATTACTTACCAACTGCAAGAAGATGGGAGACGTTTCACGTGTAATACTTAACGAGCAATGCTCCGCAACGATATGAATAAGTTGCCCAAGAAGATGACGAATCCTAGAAGTCTAACCATACTGTTCCAATTCGAAAATATAATGGTTAGCCAAGCTTTAGCCGATTCAGGAGCAAGTGTAAATCGCATGCCTTATTCTTTTTAATCCAAGCTTGACCTACCCGAACTAGAGCCAATACAAATGGCAATCCATATATGTAACACCGGTTTCATGAACCTGGGTATGAATTAGTCGTAATAAGGATCTTGACTTACCTAATTATACTTGAAGTGTTCATGTGTGGGCCTAGGGTGCAAAGTAGGTTGTTAGAATTGAAGAAAATACAAAAGTACATTGTTAGTTTAAAGATTTGTTGATCAGGGGGCCTACACGATGTGTAGGTGGTGCTGAGGCAATAAAACATAAGCCTTAAGTCGATTTCTCACACATACAACCCATTTGGACTACAGAGAAGTACAGGAACAAAAGAGGACGAAAGTAAACCTTAGCTAATATATCTTAAAGCAAACCTTACAAAAATTAAATTTACACTTTGTATTTACTAAGAAGTGGGATCGGATAAGTTTATTGCACCACCAGGAGCGGTTAGTAAAAAGGAAGCAATGCTTTCTGCAAGCATTAATTTCTCAATGGCCACTTTCTCACCAAATCTATACGAGAAACAAAGTTGTCCTTGTGACTCGGCGGACCCCATTAGCACCGGGAAACACACTACCGCACTGCCACCCAGTGGATATGCATGATCATAAAGTTGTTTCAACGACTGATGAATTTCTCCAATGTATCTATCCCCGAGCTTACGCTTACAGTAAAGCTTAATTACGAGCATGGTGCCATGATGTTGTAGCCATGACTCACCAATAGTGTAGTGCATGGTATTATTCCATGCTGGATTGTTCTTGCCATGCTTGTCTACAAAAGTTCGCTTCTCCATTGTCTTGTTACCCCCGATAAGTACCTACAGTAAAATCATACATCTTAATCAACTATTTTAAATGAAGAAACAAGAATCCGCAAGTTAGCTAGTTTGCATGAATTTTTTTTGTTTATATTCCAGTTTTACGTTTCAATGATCAGGTCATCAGGATGTCTTGGCAAGGCTAACTCTTTTGATTTGAAGCTCCACAAATGGGAATAAAATCGCGGGCATTGCTCACATTGACTTGGTCTACACTGGTTCATCTAATGTTTTTATGATTAAACGATTGAAATTTCCATTCAAGTTACTAAACTTCTAAACTTGTTTTACTGGGTCAAAACATTAATGATAATCAATTATTATAAGAAAACTGTTGGTCAAACACGTTACCGATGCTGACTTGTGTAATTAAGCTAATATGCTAAGATGGACGCCACGATGTAACATGTACATGTCGAGGAGGATATTAATATATATTTTTTATTATTAAACAATCTAAAATGTCCATTTTTGTCACTAAAGTGTGTTTTACGGGTTTTAGTCGTTGAACTTTAAGTTCAGTACATTCCACCCACATCGACAAACTTCCTCCTCATTCATAGTCGTTCGAACATACACGCACACACTTGAACAATGAAATAACAGAAAAACAC
The DNA here is from genome assembly GCA_023525715.1 of Cichorium intybus. Taxonomy (NCBI): domain Eukaryota; kingdom Viridiplantae; phylum Streptophyta; class Magnoliopsida; order Asterales; family Asteraceae; genus Cichorium; species Cichorium intybus. The sequence continues at coordinate 29,507,994 of CM042015.1, forward strand.
ACACCAAAACAACACAAAAACACACATTAAAGTCGAAACAAAAGACATCTACCAGTTTAAATCCAAAATAATAAGAATTTTTGTGTGTACCAAGATCTTAAGTTTTCAGTATGTGTTTTCATGTATACATACAGGCAACTTAATTATCGAAAACTTCAAAAGTATATCAGGTACTTCATGCTTGTGCAAGGTTCATGTAAAGCTAAGCAATATCATCAAACTCGCACCTCCGCAAAGTAATTTCTAATACTTATATTTAAGTTTTTGGGAGATCCAATACAAGAAATACAAATGAAATTAATACCTTCGCGTACACTTTCATTTTGAAAATCCTTCTTACTTCTCGTAAATCAATTGCAGAATTAATGGTCAACTCCAATTTTCTGCACTCCATTTTGCAGCTTTTTCTTGCGGAGTAATTTCTAGTACTTGTATTTAATTTAAGTTTTCCGGCTCTTTAGAGTGTTCAATTTTCCATGAGTCAAGTCAACCGTCAAATATATATATATATATATATATATATATATATATATATATATATATATATATATATATATATATATATATATATATAGAGGTAGGATAAAATGAGAAGGGTTAAAAGGTTGAGAAAATGAGAAAGAATCTGGACCATTTAAATTCTTAGATCTATGGCTACTATTGATTGGGCCATTTGTGTAAATTATAGAATTTGTAAGATAAATCTGTAACTTTTAAACAAAGATGAGGGTATAATGGGAATTCAGATGATTCAAATAAATGGTATCTCCTATAAATCGGGTAAACCCTCTCTCTCTCTCTCCTTAACCATCGACCCTCTTCCCTTCTTCATATTATTATCGCCATCGCAGCCACAGGAAATCACAGCACTCGATAAGCCTTGATCCTTCAGCACTACTCGATTCTTCAGCGATCGACTGTTCGTATTTCACTCCCACTCCCACTTCATTCTTCAATTTTTTAGAGTGTACGTTTGCGTCATTTTATTCGTGTTATTTATTACGGAGAAATTAAGATGATGTTACGGTCGTCAGTGTTATGATTGATTGTGGCTGTATGTATGTGCCAAGAAAGAGACGGAAAGGGGTTATCAAATTATGCCGATAAGATGCGTTCGAAATTAAATATACTAAATTACTAATGGATATTGTGGTGGGGCTTCCAATGAGTAATTAGGCTGGGGGGAGTGGCTTCGCCAAACCCCTCGCCAAGGATGCTGAACCACACCGCCACCCTCGTTAAACCCCTCGCTAAACTCCTTCTTGCCAACAATTCAACGAGCTCGCTATAGGAAGCCATCAGCAACATCACTTGTACCTTTTAGCATGAGACTTGTACCTTTTAGCATGGTTAGCACATGCTGACTGCTCCCACCAAATTTGGTCAGCATGTGCTAAGCTGATGTGGCATAGTTTAGCATGTTCAGCACATGCTAACCACTCCCTCCAGCCTTACTAGGTCAATTTGGCTTGTGACGGTACTTTCATTCTTGATCCTTTACATGTGATTTTAATATTCTTTTTGTTTGTTTGTGACTTTAATAACCTGTAAATATTTTCTAGGACCTCTTGTTTTTCTAAAAATCTACATTACTTAAGCAAAGACCTCTCTGATCGTTGTGGATGCAGTGACTAATCTGCATGTTGCCCTATTAAAATTAGTAGATGCGGTGACTAATTTGTGTTTTATTCCTTCCCTCACAGATTACATTAGGTTTAAAGGTACAACCTGATGATGCACTAATTTCATTTATTTTTGACAAATTCTCAAAAAGTTTCAAGTGAATTAAATATGATTAAAGGTAATTTATAGTGTTAATCATCAACGATTAACACTATAAGAAACACGTTTTGTTTAAATTTTTGTTTTAATAATAATCATCAATGATTAGCAATGTTAATCAGTGATGATTAACAATGAACATTTCTACCAAACTTAAGGGTTTTAATGAATAAAGACGCTCTCTTTAAAATTTTTTTGTTGTAATATTGAACATCGATGATGAGAGGTGTTAATCATAGATGATTATAACTATAATTAGGACATCGGTTATAACTTAGCATATGTTTAATATGGTCATAATCATATATGCTTATAATTGCATAAATGATTAAAATATCAATTAAGTTATAATCATTTGTGATTATAACTGTAGATTGCTTTATCATGGGCATAATCATTTTTTGATATCTTTGAACTTTATTTTGCAGGTGTGAATGCAAAAACAACAATGATAATATTCATGAGTACCCTATCTTTGTTTTTTATGTGTGATGGTAGCAACAAGAATAACGATCAATAATACAACATTGACGAATTTATTTTATGACTAAATATGTATTTATTTAAGAACAATGGTGTATTCACATATGATTAAATATGTATTTATTTTATGATTAGAAGTGTATTCACTTACGATTATATGTATATTTACATATCATTGCATGCTTATTGATTTATGATTACAAGTTTATTCATTTATGATTAGATGTGTATTCAGTAGATTTTATAAACCATATCTTGAAAAACGATATTTCGATAAAAAACGGAATTTTGTAGAATCTCTATAAAAATACTGTTAAAAATTAAATCACTAAAATTTTAAAAATATTTTTTTTCTATTCATCCATGATTGAAACCGTGAAAAATAATAAACAAACTATTAAAATTTCAAATTTTGACAAAAGAATTGATAAAAAAAAATTATTTTCAATTAATAAAATAACAAAAAAATCAATTAATTCCTTTATTTTAGGTAACAGCAATCGTAATCTCTATAATCATGGAAACTTAATAAATTAATCATATGATTATAGGAAAACATAATTATTTAGGATTTTTAATTAATTAGACATATTGTTAAATTACTATAATATCCCTATAAAATGATTGGTCCAGAATCATTCTCACATTCTCAACCTTTTAATTCTTCTCATTTTAACCTATATATATATATATATATATATATATATATATATATATATATATATATATATATATATATATATATATATATATATATATATATATATATATATATATATATATATATATATATATATATATATATATATATATATATATATGTTCATATGTGGAGACTAATTATTGTGTGAGTGTATGATTGATTCTGGTCCAATCAATTTTAGAGGGCATAATAGTAAATTAATATAATTATTAATTAATTACTTATAATATATATCCACTAATTTAGGAAAATATCAATCTGTTTCCTTATTTCACGTTGCTTCCAACTAATTTATAGGGTTCCATCCGGCTCCGCCCTAATTGATTCAAGAATAAGGACACGACTTCGACCTCCTCCACCCTCTCAAATTGACGCCAACCTCCGCCCTCCACCATTTTTCCTACCGTCGACCTCCGCCCTCCACCATTGTAGACCACGATCTGGAAGATGATGGAAGACGGCGATCCGCTTTCTCTTTTCTCGTTCGACGCCCCCCTTTCACCGGCGATCGTTTGGAAAATTCGTCTGCCAAAACTAGCTACGTTCGACTACATTGCTACCAAACCTCCAACGAAGTTAAAACCCTAGTGCAATTGTTTCAAAACAGCAACATAAATGATGGCGATGAAAGCGATTTAAAGAGAAACATAATAGAGGTTGTTCAAAGATGGTGATGAGAGAGTGTATAATATGTCAGGAAAAAGATGTAGAACACAAATTGGAATCTCCTTGTGCCTGTAATGGCATCCTCAAGGTCTGTTTCTTCTTCTCCCCGCTTTTCCCCTTACGTTTTTCTTCTGTTTCTGTCCATTGCTGAATTTTCCACATCATCAGTTCCCCTTCGATGGAATCAATCCTAATCAATCCTCAAGGTTTGTTTCTTCTTCTCCCCCTGATGGATATGTTGTCACTAAGCCGGGAACCACCATCAACGGTGTAAAAGGTGGCATTGCTGCCGGAGATGTTCAGGACAAGAAATACAGGCAAGCCATTACTGCTGCTGGTTCTGGTAAGTGCATTTTCACTCTTTCTTCAACAATTTTATGCATTTATCCATGAGATTTTTAGTCTCTGTTGCATTGACGAGATATTATTAGACGACACTTGGTGATTTGGGTTGGAAATCATAACTCATTTAGACTAAATTCCACTTATTAATTATGATCTTAGATTCATCCATCTTTAACTCGCACTTAGTTGTTATTCATGGCAATATCATTTGTAACACCAAATACTTGTGATAAGTATTTGAAAGTTAATTTTAGTAAAAGGGGTAATTTGGTCATTTTATCATAAAAGGGTAATTTGGTCATTTGACCATGTGAAGGACCAAATATGTAAAAATATTGTTTACTTGTGGCAAAAATATAAGAAAATAAAGTTTTATGTGATAAAATGTGAAAAAGTGCCAAAAGTTCAAGAAATGGAACTTAGGGACTAAAAATGTAAATCTGGAAAATATGAAAGGAGAAATATCTCCATTATTGTTGGCTGAACATTTGAGAGACACGGGAAGTTTCTTGAAGCCACGATTTCTGGAGAATTCATAAGATTGAACAACAAGTTGAGTTAATTGTTTGAAGATTGAAAATTTCCAAGCAAATAAGGTTAGTAAATTCACTTTTTAGCCAAGTTCTTGGATGTGTTCTTCACGGGATGAACTGGAAACTGAATTCCAGTTATGATCCAAGAGTTTTATATGACTTCTAAGCCTTAAACATGTTTATGTTGTAAGAATTCATATCAAGTTGAAAGTATGTTGCTATTAATGAAAGTTTAAAACTTTGCTCAAGAACCCTAAATCATGAGATTATGTGATCAACATGATCTCAATGAGTTTTAATGAGTTCTAAATGTTGTGTTTGATGAAGAGAATCAGTATTAGTAGCTAACTTCCAACAATTTCAGTTTTTGGACCAAAATGTCAAAAACGGGAATGTTTGGAAAATGTGGATATGTGTGATTTTTATGAGTTAAAACCAAGGGTTAATTGATAGTATTAGTCTTGGAACAAACCCTGATGATTAAGTCATGTATTAAGGGTTTAAAAAAATGAGAAAATGAGAATTTGTAGCACAAAAATCGCGAAACTGGTCTGCCCCAGCAGCCATCGCGACGCGACACATATGGGGATCGCAACGCGATCCTGCGTCTGCAGGAAATGGAACAAATTTCTCCTGCCTTCTGTTATGGTTTGGTCCAATTTTGGGACTTGATGCTAGACTTGTCTGTTTGACCTTAAATTTTGAACATAGGTCTAATATGATGTGAAACTTCATGAAAAATTGTCGGAATACGTATACGACCTCACGAAGGTACTGTAGTAAAATACGCGTATTTCGGGAAAAATTTATAATTAGTAAAAAGATGGTAAGTGAAAGTTATCATGTAGAAATGGTCCCCAATTGTGTTATATTAGACTCTTATGTATTAGAATCAACTGAAATGGTGATTAACCTATGATCATTTGGTATATAAATGAATATATAAGTATGGGACAAATGGTTGTGGTGCATGCAAAGGCAAGAAACAACCGGAATTTAAATGCAGCTAATATCCAGGTGAGTAATCTCACTTATATCATATATGATATGTGTTGATTGAACTGTTACAAGTTGAAACTGTTTTGGGGGACAAATTTGACAGTTTACAGATGCATTGAAAAGACAATACCAGATAAGCCGTGAGTCTGCGATAGACAAGAACGGAGCTGTGAGTCATTAATACGACAATACCAGATAAGCCGTGAGTCTGTGAAAGACAAGAACGGAGCTGTGAGTCAATAATAAAAATAAGAAGACAATACCAGATAAGCCGTGAGTCTGTGAAAGACAAGAACGGAGCTGTGAGTCGATAAAAATAAAAAGACAATACCGGGTAAGCCGTGAGTCAATGAAATGACAAGAACGGAGCCGTGAGTCTAGACAAAAGCGGGGCAAACTCGTGAGCCATAAATGACTATGAAATAGAATGTTATTGAATGGTACTGCCAATTGTGGCTATGATATTGGATGTATGTCCAACTGGTGCGGCCTATTTGGCTATGATAATAATGTTGAAACTGTTTGGTGCGGCTTATATGGCCAGGAAATATGGTGCAGTCAAATTGTGACTACGAAATATGGGACAGAAATGGTTAGATATGATTAAACGTGCAAATAACAGACGTGATTTGATACTTATATGTTATTATGGTTCAGCTTGTAAGGCTATGAAATAGGATGTGAAATCCTAAGAGATATATGATCAGCCAGTAAAGCTAGAAGTTTGGATCCGATATTCAAACATATATACGGTTAGCCGGAAGAGGCTATAAAATGGGACCTTGTATTGAAAAGATGAGTCAAAAGAGATTTATCATATGTAGGGAATTATATATGAATGTATTTCTTATACATGTTATTTGCAGATATGATTACTCACTGAGCTTTATAGCTCATGTTATTTGTTAAATATCCCTGCAGGTTAGCATAATCCTGATAAGGGAAAAGATAAAGTCCATGACTAAAGAAGTGAGACTTATAGATGCTGTCAGTAGCAGCCCGGCTTCAAAGGAGATTATGGTATTTTATACTCTCCTTGATACACTTGTACCCATTTTTAATAAAATATACCCCTTTTGTTATGGTTTTACGTATTGAAACCTTTGTTTTAAATGAAAATTTTTCAGGGGTGTTTTTGTTTTAAAAGCCGGGTGTTACATCATTAGTTAACCATAGTTAACTAATGATATTGTGAGAAAGATAATTTTTTGGTTGTTCAACCTAATGACCATTTAGATGTTCTTTAGAATTTAGGATATTTGTGGCTTATATTTAGCTTATTAATTTAATCGAGTGGAGATAGTCGAGTTTTACATAAGTTCTTACTTTTCAAAATGCTTGGATTCTTCAAGAATGCGTACTGAAGTCATTTATGTTCATTTCAGGATTTTCTTTCAAGGTGGATACTTTTCATAATTCATATTCTTTCAGAATGGGTATTACTCTTAAAGAAGATCTCATCTTTCATAATAGATTTGGTGGTATAACTATATTCTCTCAGAATTTCAAGATTGAACAAGCAAAACCAACCATATTCTTACAGAATGGAAGTGATTCAACAATATTCTTTCAGAATTTCAAGTTTCAGCTTGCGAAACAACAATATTCTTTCAGAATGGAAAGAACCAACAGAATGCATTCTCAAGTCTGATAACGATTTTATATGCTTCGTTATTACGGAATGTATATTGTCATTATATTTTTATACTTTATATTTAAAACAAACATTCCTGTGGAATGTACCTTGTAATTAGTTTTTATAGTTTTTGTATAAAAGCATACATGGTAGTGTTGTCATAAGAATGTTTATTATTGTTTATGCAAATTATTATTATTGGTTTTATATATAGGTGTATTCTTTAAGAATAAAAGTGTAAATTTAAGAATAAAAGTGTAAATTTAAATCGTCAAGTGACAACGCCTAGTGATATCAAGTATTTTAGGCGTTGTTGAGCCCTGTTCTTGATAAAATTATATCAAATATGTCTGGGTATTCTCACTTTTCGTGCCAGGACTTGTTTGGAGAAAAAGGATAAAAACAGGGACTAAAAGCGTGCAAAAGGAAGAAGTTGGGAAGGAATGAAAAATCAAGAGAACTCGTACGCGCGCCGCGGGAATCAACTATGCGCGACGCGGGCTTAAGGCGGTGGAACACATTCAAATGCCGAAGAAAACGGGAAAAGATAAGTACGCACGCCGCGGATTTCACTTATGCGCGGCGCGGTTGCGGGAAATTTGCAAGTATAAATAGATGCATTTCCAGCCGAAAACCCTAGCAAAGACTGGGTGTAAACATCGACCTTGAAGCTCTTTGACTCCAGGATTTCATTTCAGCAAGCTCACAATTGGTATTGTATGTTTTTGGATTTAATTTCTTTTTTAGTAGTAAGTAGTTTTGTAGCTAAAGTCTTTGGGAGTGACAACCACTGACTTTGAGCACTTAGGTTTCTATTTTAGAAACATTTGGTTACTGTTTTGTGATTGGAATTCAGTTTGGTGAATGAAAAGCATTCGGTTACATTTAATCTTAGCTTTTCGGTGTTTGGATGTTTGTGTTTTGTTATGATGATTGATTGTGTTTTGGACCTTGTTAGGACTGTTTTTCTTAGCTGAAATCAGTAGCTAATTAGGTTATTTGGGAAGCATTAAACCTTGGCTAGTAACTGTTCAACAGGACTTTAACTAGTGGTTAGTTTATGCTTTGCTTGGTTCGGTTAGTTTGGATGCCTTTGATTGCTTCTGAGTCAGAGATGTACTTCTGAATTCAGAAAGTGACTAGGTCATTTGGACATAGCTTAGCTTGGCTTGAGTGTTTGATTATTGTCTCATTTGCTAGTGATAGGAAAATAGAAACCAGATCCTCCGACTATAGCTGTGACACTATTAGTTGGTAATCTCTCATCTAGTCTAACCACGAAGCTCCTGCGGATCGACCCTGACTACCGCTATACTAGTGTGTGTGTTAGGTTTTCTCTTATTTTTGACCGCACGACGACCGCTGCGATGTCATCAAGAACCTGCGTTTTTTGTTTAACTAATTCATGAACAATTTTAAATATTAAATAAAATTGGTGATTTAATTTCGTGTAGGTAATATTTAAATTTCTCTCTCCTAATAAGAATGGAAAGTACGATCATACAAGATAACTAATTAAATTCTAATCCCTAAATATCCACACATTCCAAAATTTGTCACAGGTAAATTTGACTAATTTACCATTATTGATTTTATTTAATTAAAATTAATTAATTTTTATTTAATTAATTACGATCATGCCATCATCATCTTAACCATTCATTTTTTCATCTAATGGCTGATATTGTCTCACACGATCACACAATATTTGTGTTCCACATTTGATCCTAACTATATATATATATATATATATATATATATATATATATATATATATATATATATATATATATATATATATATATATATATATATATATATATATTTAGGGAGAGGTTCAAACGAGGACAATTAAAAGGTTGAGAAAGTGAGGACAATTCTAGAGCAATCCTTTCATAAGGGTATAATAGTAATCTTAGAATATCTATATTAGTAAATAAAATCAAGATAATTATAAGTTACCTAAAATAATGAGATTGGTTATACTTATTTCCTTGAATATAACTTTTTTGAATTTTCATGAGTTTTTTTTTTTGAATTTTCGTCACTGAATTTAATGGGGGGTTTTTTTGTTGTTTTTTTTTTTTTTTTTGAATTTTCGTCACTAAATTTAGTGTATAACTAGTCGACATTGGCAATGAAGTAAAATCAGCAACGAATATACATACAGAGATATGTAACATGACAAATTCGATGCAATTCATTAATGAATATACGTAAATAACATTTGCATTATAGTAAAATTGGTATTACAGTGAATATTCGTCACTAGATTTAGTGAATAAGCATTCGACATTGGTATTACAGTAAAATTCATCAATGAACATTTGTACAGGGGATATGTAACATGACAATTCAATGAAATTCATACATGAATATACATGAAATTGGTTACAGTTTGCTCTCAATTTTGGTATTCATCAATGAATACAATGATTTATTATACTAAAAAATGCAAAATCAACAAGTAATTTGATTATTCATCAATGAAAACAATGTTTGGATATACTAAACCCCTAAATTCATCAATGAATGATGCAAAATCAACAAGAAATATGATTATTCATCAATCAATTTAATAGAACAAAACAATTAATGAATGTAAAATCAATAAGTAATATGATCAACCTATGGTCTCAAAAAATATGAAGCATCTGCATCAACATTGTTCATGATCAACCTCCTCACCACGTATGCGACTTGAAAAGCCATATAACATATCAGATTCAAAGTAGTTGCATTACTTTCAAACAACAATACCTAAAAATGTGTCGTCTTCATGCCTAGAAAATGGTTCAAAGTATAAATTGCATCAGACATGTTATAAAAATATGACTGGAAAGTAGGATGTTGTAATTAATTTAAAATTAGACATGTTCTCAAAATGCGACAAAAAAGTATGATGTTGTAACCAACACATCAAGGAAAGTGCATTCATCAGTGAATAAGTGAATAAGCATACTATAAACCGCAAATTCATCGGTGAATAAGCATACTATAAACCCCAAATTCACCAGTGAATAAGCCTGATAGTAAACAACAACATCTCACAAAAGTAGATTTATTTAACAAAAAAAATTAGTTAGAAAAAGAAATGATAAAAAGATGTTTGTTATGTCGTACCTAATTTGACCAAAATTCTTTGAGCTTATCCATATTTTGTTTGAAAGGGCACTCACCTGAGGACGATGTAGCCCTTGACACACACCTGCCATAGCGCTTGTGTGGTGTTGAATGAGAAGGACAATAGGTAGAGACCAAAAAGAGCAATTAATGGGTAAAAAAGTATCATTGGCATCCAACCACACAATTTAGTTATATTTGTGCTACTTTCATCAATATTTTGATCTTGACGCATCATTTTCA